>JAXQQM020066917.1:0-64883 GCA_034641835.2 Pinus albicaulis | reverse complement strand
ACTCATCAAGGCGGGGACAGAGGTGGGTGTAATGGCCATGGAAATCGTACAAAGCACAAGGGTGATTTTTGCGCAAGGTTTTGAGTTTCGGGATAGAATCCGGGATAGTGATGTAGAATTCAGGGATATCAGAGTCGAGAAACATCTCGTTGACCAGGATCTTGAGGTGCGGCAATTCAGGACACATATGAGTGGCGTGACCGACAATATCACACAAAGTGCACTGGATAGCGTGCTTTGGCGGTCGAGGAGGGGTAGGGTTTGTCGGGGCGGCTTGGTCCTGATTGGTTGCCCCCTTGCGAGCTTTGCCTTTCTTTCCTGGGGCTGTCACCACAGGGGTAGCATCCTGGGGAGGTGCGGGGGGCCTGGTGGTAACGGAGGAAGCGAGGGGGACCGGTTGAACCGGTGTCAAAGAAAGGTAGGGTTTGGGGTGACCGGGTGGGGTAGCGGCTGGAGGGTCAAGGTACCAGACGGGTATACCCAGGGTTAGGTTAGGGAGAGAGAGGGTGGCCAGGACGGGGACCGTATAGACTCCGGGAGGGGGAGCCAGGAAAGGTATCTGACCAGCGGGATAATGACCAGGAGGGACGGCTCCGAGATGGTTAAGGCCAACCGATCCAGGGGGATAAAGGGGTTCAAGGATACCAGTTGTAGGAGAGGGGCCAGAAGGAGACGGTTCGGCTGGCGGAGATGAAGGGCTAGGAGCGGGTTGCGGTGGGTGAGGTTGTGTCTGAGGTTGCTGAATAGCCGAGGCGGGTTGCTTAAGGGCAGCCCGAGACGATTGCATCATGCAAACATTCGATAAGCTGGGATCAGAGAGAGGAGGAGGAGGGAGACTATGAAAAGTTCCAAGCAGGGAGGAATCTTTGTAGACGCCGGGGGAGACACTGGTCAAGGAATCGATGGTTTGCTTATTGGCTACAGAAGAGATGGTCGTCTCTGGGGAGGTCTGAGACGGCGGCTCATGGTAAGTCAACTGTTCAATAGTGACTATCTTTCCATTGTGAGGGAAGGACATCTTGCGAAAAACCGTGGATGGGACAGCAGACATGGCATAGGTGTAGCTTCACCCCAACAGAATGTTGTAGTCTAGAGGGGCGTCGATGACTTCGATGTCAATGCAAACAGTCTTACCAGCAAGGGTGATAGGACAATTACGAAATAGGCCAATGGGCTGGGAGGCGTGGTCGTCCCACGCTCGAAGGGTGATCGTGGAAGGGGCCAACTCAGGAGATCCGAGTTGTTTCCAAACCAAAGCGGACATCACACAAGTGGATGCCCCCTCAACAATTATACACTGAGAAACGTTGGCGTTCCGGATTTTGACTGGGATTTGGAAGGCGACGGAAGCAGGAAGAGGAGGATGCTCTGATTGATGGGCGTTGAAAACAATCATTTGGTCATCAGCAGGATCTACAACGCCCATGGCAGATAATAGAGCCTTATTTTGGGAAGGGCACGACTGGAGGAGTTCCAGTGTGGAAATGGCAGCAGGATATTGCGCCAAATCATCTACTATGCTATACGAATGGGTAGCTCGACCAGAAGCAGCATTTCGACGTAACGGTCCTTTAGGAATCTTGGTATGGACCTCAACTTTGGGTTGAGGGATATGTAAGGGACCATTGGATGTCGAAAGAGGCTCTGTAGAACCGGAAGAAGGGGACTCGGGGGCAGACTGAGCGGAAGGCTTGGGGTACTGGCGAGATCGAGTTTGAAGGTGAAGGTCGATGGTTGGAGATGGATCAGAGTTCATCATGAGGATCTGGTAATCGGAGGAACTAGAAATGGAAGGTGGAGTGGCGACCTGTCCGTCAAGTGGTTGGGTAGCCACGAATCCTTGCTGAGGGAAAGGATCAGTAAACACAGCTGGTTGAGTAGTGGCCACATTAGGAGGAGCATTAGGGGAGGCATGTTGTCCACGCAATGTGGCTTGAGACTCCCACATCTGCCGCATCTGTGGTAAGAGGGGACAATCATGGGTGTAATGACCATAAACACCGCAACACGAACAAGGCTTATTTGTGTGAAGCGGCCTGTCCGGCTTGGGCTGAGTGCCCTGTTGCTGGTTAGCAGTGTTAGGGTCAACACCTTGAGGATTCGGTCCCCAAGTACCAGGGGCAGATTGGTTTGGATTGCCTCTCCGCCTTCTTTGGGAAGGGGGATTAGTCGCGCCCTACTATGAAAATACTTGCCCTAGAGGGGGCTGTAGATGTTGTTGCTGGGGTTGAGGAGGCAAGGGAGGTGGAAGCACATATGCTGGAGGAGTTGGCGCACCAAGCTACGGATAAGGGTAATGGTTAGGTTGGGCAACATTGAGGTAATCAGGAGGTTGGGAAAAAGGATGAGGCGTGCCGTATCCTGGATACATGCTACCTGGAGGGGGGAAAGTGCTAGAGGTGTTGGCCCCTCCCTGAGGAAGACCATAGCCCATAAGAGGTTGAGCATACGGATGGGAAAGGGCTCCAACGATACCGTCGGCGAAATGAGATGCCCCCGGGGCGTTAGCGCCTCCGGGCCTGGGGAGGTCAGAAAGAACAGTATAAACATAACCAGACTGAGCATAGATCAGGTCATATTTCAAGGCTATTTGGAGGGAGGCTTCTTCAGTTTGAGGGAAATGGGAGGCGACATCTTTGCCAATGGGAGCTAAGAGAGAGTGAAGGAACCAGTCCATATAGACCCGATCTTCGAAGGGGGGAGCGCGAGATAAGCTTCTTCTTCGTCGCCATTCCTGGACATGAGTGGAAAGGCGGGTCGAAGAGGTTTGCTTGAAAGAGGTCAAAAGCTCTGTACCAGTATCGTCTCAGAGAGGGAGCTGGAAGTAAGATAAAAAGGCTTGGGCAATGGTCACAAAGGTGGTATAGGAAGAGGTGGCTTGGTCAACATACCATTTAGAAGCTTCGCCGATAAGCGTGCATTGGAACAATCGAAGACGGATGGAGTCATCGGTGATGGAATTGGAGGAACACCACATGTGGAAAGATCGGACATGGTTGGTTGGATCTTCTCCAGCAAGGCCTTCAAACTTAGGGATGTCAGAGGGGAGCTTGGTTGGCATGGCAGGCAAACCAACATCGTGGCGGATAAGGTCATTGATCAACTGATTGAAATCGGGGAGGCTGAGGCCTACGATGTACGGGAGCAAGGGTGCGGGCGAGGTAGTTCCTATGGCGATTCCGCTAGTAGTAGTTCCAGCATTAGGGCCGGGAGCACCGCTAGCGTTAGGCCCTGGACCAAACATAGTGAAGGTGACAGGGGGAGAACCAGAAGGAAAAGGAGAACCCAAAGAATTAGAAGAGGAGTCGGAGTGCGGACTCGGAGGAGGACTGGCTCGACGACGGCGGGACGGAGCAGGTCGATCGACCGGAAACTGAGGGTGAATGCCAAGAAGTCTCCGGGAAGTGCGCCTTGGGGGCGCAATGATGACAACACAAACATTGCACAAGGGGAAGAAGAACGACCACAAGGGCACAGAGGTGCAGAATCAAGAGATTACAATGTCGAAACAAGGGCAGATAGGTGCAGTGTCAATTGATTTTAAAGTCTTTGCCTGGCGGTGTAAACCAGGCTCTTCTTCGCTTAGGGTGAGTGTGTGGCATGTGTTAATTTTAATTTTTAAACCCTTTTCGTTTTGAGAGCAAGAGAAAAAGTGTGCTGCGTAACTGAAAATAAATCTGCAGAGAACAGTATATAATGCTGAAATAACAGATAATTAACAGCTACTATTGCATCGATTTAACCCAAAAAGGCGGGTCTCTCAAAATTAATCTAACAAAGGGAAAAAATCTAGTCAAAACGCATTAAAAAGAGGCCAATAGATCTAGGGTCAAAAGGGACAGGGATCTAAAGGGAAAAGCTGCTGAAAAGAGGTGCAGATCACAGCCAAGAGGCAGAGGCAAGGTGGCTGGAAAAAGGGAGGAAATCAGCAAAAAGCAGAAGGGGCAAGGAGGAGGCCCTAAAAGTAGATCCAAACAAATCTTCAGGAGGTGATTTGAAAGGGAGAAGAGCTGATTAGAAGAGGTCTGAAAAGGAGGTATCAGATCTGGAAAAAAGGGGGGTTGAAACTCTGAAAAAACAGACCTGAAACAGATAAAAACTCTTCCACCAAAAGTGGAGGGTACTGAAGCCGTAGGGGAATATGTTCCCACTTAGATGAGAAAAACAGATCAGAAACAGGTTGAGACAGAGGCTGGAAAACCCTGACAGAAGCTTCAGAAAAACCCAGAAAAATTGCAGAAAAACAGCTGAAAAATTAGCAGGTCGCAAGTTCTGACCTATTTTTAGTGCAGGTCGCAGAAAAAGGGCTGAAAGGTGCAACCTAGAGGTCCAGGTCATAGTTTATGGGCTGAAAAGTGCGACCTGAAGCTCCGGGTGTCTCGGCAGCAGATTTTCAGAAAAGTTGCCGTCTCAGTTGCGGCTGATGTTGGTCACCTGCGCAATAGGGCCAGAAACACGCGGAAGTTAGAAATTTTAATGTTTGAGGGTTTTATAGGGGAAAAACACCATGAAAATAGGAAAAACAAAAAGCTGAAAAGAAACCCTAGGGTCTGAAGTAGCTGGATATGCAGGAATATGAAAAACGACAGCGGTCGTAATTGAAAACCCGTGTGGAGTCGCCAATTGTTAGTATGAATCCTTTATCGAAGTGTACGAAAAAAGACCACTTTAGCTACGCATAACTAATAGCCCTAACATCAAATATGGCTGCCAATATCTTCAGATCTGCAGTTAGTTGATCAAGACAAGAGCTGCAAAAAACCAGATCTATGCATAGAAAGACATTAAACAGTAAAAAGAAGGGTTTGCTCCATATATCCAATAGACAAGACAAGAACAATTTTTGAAAGAATTTTTTGTATTAAGGGCACCTGGGAGGAAAACAAGAAGATGTTTCCGATTCTCCTCAATGGGATGGGTTCTTGGAAGTCCTCAGCACTTCAGATCTAGAATCTCTCTCTCTTGTTGGTGTAGAAAACCCAGACAAAGATAGAACTCAAAGGGAGCTCACATAGCAAATAATGTAGAAAAAGGTGACCAAGTGTATAGATCCAGAGTGATCTAATAGGCAACAAAAGGTGAAGAATGGTAGGAAAAACCCTCCTATTTATAACAAAATATTGGGTCATTCTAGATCTTGGTGCATGATTAAAATGATGTTAACCAAATCTAGATCCACCTTTTATGGAATATTTTATTATATTTGTTGGAGGGAAAAAGTATTTGACTTGGGTCAAATCCCTTTATTTGTTAATAATAAATAAATAAATGATTTATTTATCTTTTTAAGGAAGTGGTTGAAGGATAATAAAATAAATAATGATTCATTTAATTATTTGTGGGTGATTTGGTCATATTTAACAAGGAATATTATCTAAATAAGATTTAAATAATTATTCCTAGAAAATAATAAGATAAATAAAGGTTTATCTCATTAATTCCTTTGTTTTGGGTTAAACATGACTAGGAATAATAATTAAATTATGGTTTAATTAATTATCCCATGAGGAAAATAAAACAAAATAGGTTTGTTTAATATTTCCTTTTGGGGTTTCCTGTTTAGACCATAAACAACCTAATAAATGTGGTTTATTAAGTTATTTTACATAGTGAAAGCAATTTTACTTAGGGTAAAATTGGTCTTACATGGTGTACTTGGGTCCATCTAATGATGATAGGTTAGATAACCAAAAAATGGTGTAACAGAATAGTCTTCAAATTTTCCTTCCATTCTTCCTTCTTAGCATATCTACCTACCCAAAACTACTCATCTAACATTTTTTCTTCATTTTTAGGGAGCATTTGGACTAGCTACCCCTTAAATCATTTTTTCTTTTGAATTTCTAGCCTACCACCTAACCTTATTTCGGCCATTGACTTAGCTTAAACTATTAAGTCAATTTCATTTTATACCTATCTACTGATAAGCGAAGATTAGACATTTTGGAAAATTTTATTTTCTAACCTATTGACATAAATTGAAAATTGTCCAATCATGATTAAACTGTATGACTAGACAATCCTATCTAATGAGTAGTGGCATTTAAACTTGCAACACTTTCAGTTTTATTTCTTGTTGGGGTTTTTCTTTCTTTTTTTCTCTTTTTTTTTTTCTTTTGTTTTTTATACCCTTTTTTCTTTCTTTTCATATTTTTTTTATTTGAACTCATTTGAATTTTGAAAAGCCTTTCAATAATGAAAAATTTGTAAGAAATGTGACATATCCTATCACCTTGAGATCCTATAATTTATAGGGTACTAACACATACCACAAATTCCTTTTCTGAGTTTGCAATCTTTAACATTGGAGCATGTGTCAACAACTATTTCAACTACTCAAAACTTATTTCACATTCATCTATCCATTCAAATTTCTTACCTTGCCTCTGCAGTGATGTAATAGGATATGCAATCCGATAGAAGTTTGTAATGAACCTCTTGTAATAATTACTTCATCTTCAAGAATTTCATCCCATCCTGGATCCACTACAACCCTAGAAACCATCTTTCTAAGCGCTATTGGAGGTATTTGCAGGGACATAAGACTGTGCCAAATTCTAGGCTATATGCTATGCTTTGGCCTCCAAATTTTTTCCCTTCAAATTTCCATAATAAGGATGCTTGGACCTCCAAGATCCTTAAGGAAGAGAAAATACAACTGACCCAATAACTTTTAATGATTTACTCATCATCATCGTCCTTAGCACCAACATTCAAAGAATTCAGCTGAGAAATCAATTTGTTCTTTCTTTCTTCGTAGGTTATTTTCCTTGTTCTCTGCCTTCACGGTGGACATACGACCGTGCCCAATTTTGGGTTGTATACTATGCTCTGGCCTCCAAATTTTGTAGCTTCAAAGTTTTATACCAAGGATGCTTGGACCTCCAAGATCCTTAAGGAAGATAAAATACAGTTGACCCAATAACTTTTAATGATTTACTCATCATCATCGTCCTCAACACCAACATTCAAAGCATTCAACTTATCAATAAATTTGTTCTTTATTTATTCATAGGTTAGTTTCCTTGTTCTTTGCCTTCATGATAGACATAAGACCGTGCCCAATTCTGGGCTGTATGCTATGCTCTGGCCTCCAAATTTTGTAGCTTCAAATTTTTATACCAAGGATTCTTAGACCTCCAAGATCCTTAAGGAAGAGAAAATACGTCTAACGCAATAACTTTTAATCATTTACTCATCATCATCGTCCTCAACACCAACATTCAAATCATTCAACTAAGTAATCAATTTGTTCTTTCTTTCTTCATAGGTTAGTTTCCTTGTTCTCTACCTTCACGCTGGACATAAGACCGTGCCCAATTATGGGTTGTATGCAATGATCCAGCCTCCAAAGTTTGTAGCTTCAAATTTTTATACCAAGGATGATTGTGTTGGGCATGTGTTATATTCTTTCCATGACTAGCCCCACGCACTGTACGTTGTGCCGAGCGCAGCAGGGGGGTCACAAGGGGGGAGGCAGCCCCCACTGTTAGGGTCCGGGGCAGCGCCCCGGTGAAAATTGTTTTGGTGTGCGGACCTACTCATAGGCGGACCCACCCATGTTTTTTGCATGAATTTGCACATGGTTTTGGGGTACGATGGTTTTCGTCCGCTGGTGTTTTGTAGATCTGGTCAAGGGAAATATGGTTATGTTCTAATCCAGGGTTAATGAATTGGGGTTTATTTATGCTTCGGCATGTATATATATGTGTTGTAACACTAAAAGGAATATAATGAAAAATCAAGCTGGTCGTCCCAATTTGGGATCCAGGGGAAAATCTTTGTGTTTATCTGTTTTATGTTTTATGCTCTCGCTATTGTTTATTTTCTGTTATAAGATTCGTGTGTAGATAATTTCTGTTCAAGGTTAAAACCTACATTTGGTATCAGAGCTGTTTCGGCTTCAAGGGGACGCCTTTGTTGTTGAGGGTTTTTTGCTCGGGCCTGTGGTAGACCCTGTTCAGTGGGAGATCTGCGGGATCGATTCTTGCGGTGAAAGAAGATGGCGAGCGGCGAAAAGATAGAGATCGAGAAATTTAATGGTCAGAGTTTTGAGTTGTGGAAGCTCAAGATGGAGGATCTGCTAGTGGATAAAGATCAGTGGATCGCGGTAGATCCAGGTACTAAACCAACGGCAATGTCAGATGAAGACTGGAAGAAACTGGATCAGAAGGCCAAGAGCACAATACGGTTGTGTGTGTCAGATTCAGTATTGTTGAATGTATCTGGGGAAGCTACGGTGAAGAATTTGTGGGAAAAACTTGGGACTTTGTACCAATCTAAGTCTCTGGTGAATAAGTTGTTCCTGCGGAAAAAGCTGTATAACCTGAAGATGAAGGATGGAGACTCGGTGACAGAGCATCTGAACGCCTTCAATACTGTGGTAAGTCAGCTGTCGTCTGTTGATATTAAAATCTCAGATGAAGATAAGTGCATCAGTTTGTTGTGCTCTCTACCAGACTCGTGGGACAGTCTGGTTATTGCAATAAGTAGCAATACAACTACCTTGAATTTTGATGACATTGTCTCAGCCTTGCTGTCGGAGGAAATGAGACGGAGAAATATGGAGGGCCAGAATGGAGATGCCTTATCTGTACGAGGAAGGTCCCAAAACAGAAACAAGAATAAGGTTTTGAGTGGGAGATCCAAATCTAGAGGGAGATCTAAATCTCCTGGAAAGTTTGTAAAGGTATGTTGGAAATGCAGAAAGGAAGGGCACTACAAAAAGGAGTGCAAATCTAAAGCTCCTGAGAAAGGAAAGGGATCTGATGATGCTCCTTCTGCAGAGGAAAAAACCACCTCGAATGAAGGTGGGGATGTGTATTTGGCTTCTTCTTCAAATACACATATAGATCATGAGTCATGGTTGATTGATTCAGGTGCATCCTTTCACTTCACTCCCCATAGGGAGTGGTTTTGCGAGTATGAAAAATATGATGGTGATGTCTTCCTAGGGGATGATAGGAAGGCCAAAATCGTCGGACGTGGAAAGTTCAAGCTAAAGCTGCAAGGTGGAAGGATTAGAACACTTCCTGGTGTTCTGCATATTCCTGCATTGGCCAGAAATCTGATTTCTGTAAGCAAGATGAATGATGCAGGTGTAAAAACAGTGTTCGAGAAAGATGCCTGCAAGATGGTTCGGGGAGCAATGTTATTAATGCAGGGAGTTCGGACTGGAAATCTGTACAAGCTACAAGGTAGCACTGTTATTGATGGGTGTAATAGTTATGTGGTTCATAAAAGTGGAGCGGAAAACCTAGCTGTCTCTGGAGAAAAGACCATGTCATGGCATCAAAGGCTTGGACATATTGGAGAGAAGGGCCTTTGGATACTACATAGAAATGGTATGGTAGAAGGTATGTCTAATTGCTCTCTGGATTTTGATTTCTGTGAACATTGTTTATATGGGAAGAAGAACCAGGTGAGTTTTCCTTCTGGTGCTAAGAGGGTGAATAAGATATTAGAACTTGTGCACAGTGATGTGTTTGGACCTGTGTCAGTTCCATCACTGGGAAAGTCTTTGTACTATGTTTCATTCATAGATGAATTCTAGAGGAATACATGGATATATTTCTTGAGGAAGAAATCTAAAGCTTTTGACATATTTAAAGAATTTCAGGCTCTGGTGGAAAACCAGACAGAGAAGAATATAAAGGCGCTGAGGACAGATAATGGTGGGGAGTTCTGCAAGAATGAATTTGAAGAGTTATGTAAGAAGTGTTGTATAGCATGACAAAAGAATACTCCATACACACCTCAGAAAAACAGAGTTGTAGAAAGAATGAACATAACACTGATGGAAAAGGCAAGAAGCATGCTCAGTGGTACCGGGTTAGGACAAGAATTCTAGGCAGAGGCAGTGGAGACTGCATGCTATCTGGTTAATAGATCACCTTCATCAGTGTTGGAGGATAAGACTCCACATGAGGTATGGACTGGTAAGAAACCCTCTCTTTCACATCTAAGGTTATTTGGATGTGATGCATATGTACATGTTCCAAAGGAGAAAAGGACCAAGTTGGATAATAAATCTGAAAGATGCATCTTTATTGGGTATAAGGATGGTTTAAAAGGTTACAAGCTGTGGAACCCAGAAACAAGGAAGGTTTTGTACAGCCGAGATGTGGTGTTTAGAGAGGTGAAAGATGTTGTTAAACATGAAATCATACCAAAGGAACCTGAGAAGATAGAGTTTGAGCTAAAGGAGGATGAATCAGACTCTACAGCAGAAGAAGATTCAGAAGAGGAAGAGCCACAAACTCCAGCTTTGAGAAGATCAGTTTGAGAAAGAAGAAAACCAGAAAGGTATAGTCCATCTGCTTTATATTCAGGTTTTTCCTTAACTATAACTGATGATGATCCCAAAACTGTCATGGAGGTAGTAGATTCAGAGGATGGAAAACTCTGGAAGGAGGCCATGGTTGATGAAATGGCATCCTTGCACAAAAATGAGGCATGGGATCTGGTGGAGTTGCCGGCTGGAAGGAAGCCCATCATGAGCAAATGGGTGTTTAAGAAGAAGATGAATGTAGAAGGCAAGGTGGAGAAATACAAAGCTCGGTTGGTAGCAAAAGGTTATTCCCAAGTACCAGGAATTGATTTTGGTGATATTTTTTCTGCTGTTGCCAAGGTTACTTCTATTAGATTACTTTTATCTGTTGCTGCTGCATTTGATTTTGAGATAGAACAGATGGATGTGAAGACAACATTTCTTCACGGGGATCTAGAAGAGGAGATATACATGAAGCAACTTGAAGGCTTTATGGTGAAGGGTAAGAAAGAACTGGTATGCAGGTTGAAGAAGTCTCTGTATGGGTTAAAGCAGTCACCAAGGATGTGGTATCAGAAATTTGATACCTATATACAGGGACTTGGCTTCACCAGAAGCAAGGAGGATCACTGTGTTTATTTTAAATTAATTGGTGATCGTGTTATTTATTTGGTATTGTATGTGGATGATATGTTGTTGATTGGAAATGACAAAAGAAATTATCGAATTTGAAGACCCAATTTTTCTCAAATTGGAAACATGAAGGATCTTGGTGTTGCAAACTATATTTTGGGCATGGAAATTAAGAGAGATCGGGCAAAGAGGAAGCTCTGGTTAAACCAGAGGAAGTATGTCGAGACTATATCGCAGAGGTTCAATATGCGGGATAGTAAACTAGTGAATGTTCCTATTCTTGTAGGTGTAAATATGTCCGTTGAACAGTGTCCCAAGACACAGGAAAAAGAGGAGGATATGTCCCGTGTTCCATATGCAAGAGCAGTGGGTAGCCTAATGTATGCAATGGTATGTACTAGACCAAACATTGCACCTGTAGTGGGAGTATTGAGCAGTTTTATGTCAAACCCAGGGAAGGAGCATTGGACATCAGTGAAGCAAGTTTTTAGATATTTACGTGGCACTAGTGATTATGGCTTGTGCTACCAGGGAAGACTAGGATTGGAAAGAATGTTGGACATTCACGGTTTTTTTGATGCAGACTGGGCTAGAGATATGGACCAAAGAAGATCTACAAGTGGATATGTGTTTAGCCTATTTGGAGGTGCAGTCAGTTGGATGAGTAAAAGACAGTCTGTAGTGGCTCTTTCAACTACAGAGGTAGAATACATGGCATCCACTCATGAAAGCAAGGAAGAAGTTTGGTTGTGGAGATTGTGTTCAAGTATGGGGCTGGTGAAACAAGCTATAAGGATAGACTGTGATAGCCAAAGTGCAATTTTCTTAGCTAAGAACCCTGCTTACCATTCAAAGAAAAATCACATTGATGTTCAATATCACTTTGTTAGAGATATGGTTGAGGCTAAAGGGTGTTGCTGGTAAAGGTGGACACTTTGAATAATGTTGCAGATGCATTAACGAAGTCTGTGACCGCTCAGAAGTTCTCTTGGTGTAGAGAAACAATGGGTGTTGAAGAATTGGCCCAATGACTAAGCTCTCCTATGGCCCCTATGGAAAGAAAACAACAAGTGGGAGAATGTTGGGCATGTGTTATATTATTTCCACGACTAGCCCCACACGTTGTACGTTGCGCAGCAGGGGAGAGGCAGCCCCCACTGTTGGGGTTCAGGGCAGCGCCCCGATGATTTTTTTTTTTGGTGTGCGGACCCACTCATAGGTGGACCCATCCATGTTTTGTGCATGATTTTGCACATGGTTTTGGGGTACGATGGTTTTCGGCCCCTGGTATTTTGTAGATCTGGTCAAGGGAACTATGGTTATGTTCTAATCCAAGGTTAATGGATTGGGGTTTATGTATGCTTCAACATGTATATATATGTGTTGTAACACTAAAAAGAATATAATGAAAAATCAAAATTTGGTCGTCCCAATTTGGGATCCGGGGAAAATCTCTGTGTTTATCTGTTTTATGTTTTATGCTCTCGCTATTGTTTATTTTATTGTAATATTCGTGTGTAGATAATTTACGCAATTAGGTTAAAACCTACAGCTTGGACCTCCAAGAGCCTTAAGTAAGAGAAAATACAATGCGACCCAATAAATTTTAATAATTTACTCATCATTGTTTCATTGTTCATTTTCCTATTTTGTGCTCAGTTGTTTTTAGTTTCGTGGATGTGCTCTTGATTATATTCACTGGTAAGTAGGGTCCTATTGTGGATCATCTACAACATCTTTTTATTTTCAATTTTGAAAATATAAAAAAATAGAAAATTTTTAAAGCATGTTAAAGTATTAAAATTTTTATACTTTAGCATAAAAATATTTTTGTCGTTGCATTAGAGTTAAAAGCGTAAATACTTTGAACTTTATGAAAGTGGGTCCTAACTTGAAGATTAAAAATTGATTATTTTGTTGAGCGGGATGCGCTGATTTCTTGAACTCCGATCAAAGGACTCAACCTGCGGGCACAAATAGCGCATGAATTAAAATGAAGGGTGCCTCCATAGTTGACTAGGTTGACTGCGGGTGTAACACAGATGAGCAGTGGATATTGAATACGGGGGCACAAGCCAAAATAATTTTCCGTACTCCAAGACCCCCCGCAGTGACGTAAGATGCTTAGTTGTTCATAGTTGTCTTCCACATCAGGTAAACTCAACGGTTCGTTGGCGCGTCATGTTAGCATTTAAGAGTAAAGTCACGCCACCTATTTAAACAAAATTCACACTCTTTCTGAAACCATTTGTGTTTAAGTTGATATTTGCAATTAGTTTGCGTTGTATTATGTTCAGTTTTCCGTCACCTTGTCAAAATTGGTCACCCTGTAAGTTGTCCATTGTCATAATTTTGAAACATGGCTAAACTCTCATCTCTGTCAGGTTCCGCTAGTCATATCCCTCTCATGGATACCGAGAGGGATATCCAAGACACCAATTGTTCTGTGGTCCATCTTCCGTTTTACCAACAAGTTCTCCTGAATGATAAAGCTTCCCAGGTGTATACTTCCATGGCCAAGTTTGGTGTGTTGTCTGCATGTATCCCTAAAACTTGTCTTTTTCTTGAATTTATATATTGGTTGGTATCAGTTATGTATCCTGGGAAATGTTTTGTGATGAACTGTCAGGGAGAGAATGTTTTGCAAGTGTCTGCCCAGCTAATTCGCCAAGCCCTTTGTTACCCTGAGTTAGAGTCATGTGTTCAGTTCTCCTATAATTATTTGGTAGCATGTTATGACAGCCTTGCAGGTCAAGAGATTAATCAGTTTATTCATTTTCTGAAACCTAACACACAACAATTTTAGCTTGACAGCAAATATTTTCCTATGGAAATTTTTGATACTGAAGTTAAATCAGTACTAAGAAACATTGCAAAGATTTTGGGCAAAGATGATGATAGTACAGTGGATAAATCAATCTTGGGGATGTTTTCCATGATGATGAAGCTAGGAATGGTGTTGGATATTCCATCCTATTGGCAGGAAGTAGTCAATTCACAACTCATGAGCCTATCATTAACAGGTTCTTTCAGATTTCCTTCATTAATTGTTTACTTATTCTTATATGAAAATGTGGAGGAATTCATGCATCTGGGTCTGCATATTATGGATATAAATAAGAAAATGCAATCAGTAGTGTTCTGGACAGATGTAGTAAGAAGAGAACAAAATTAAACGGGACACCTTGATTTTTCTAGTTATTTCATGCCAATTGCATATAAAGTTTTGAATGGAGTCCCCCCCCCCCCCCTTGTTTCTTACCCAAAGCTCAGGAATTCTTGCATTTAGGGGCAAACTGAAAATTTGGAGATTGGTTTGTTTTTGAGGATTACTCCGAAATTAGGTTGTATGGAGCAAGTGTGTAGCCTTATAGACTTCCATTGTTTGTACCTATGAGGCTATTTGCTTTGGATTTTGTTCGACAAAGTCTAAATGTTGATCCATGTTCACAAAATTGGAAACCTAAAATCCAATTCTATTTGGACCAAATACCCAAAAAAACATAAAGACTTCAGAATAAGTACTTCATGCCTTCAATAAGAGAGAAAATTAAATAAATAATTAAATTCATAAAGACATTTTGCAAAAATACTTCATGCCTTCATAGAGACATTTTGCAAAATATCAAGTAATTAAATTCTTATAAAAAATAAAAATGTATTTTTTTCCCCATAAAATTTTCACTTCCCTTTCCTCAAAATATGTGCTCAAAAAAAATTTGAATGTTTAAAAAACATCACTTTAAAAAAAAAAATTGCACCCAAAAAAAATTTTCACCCAAAAAAACTTCACTTCTTTGGTTCAGAATGGTGTGTGGAATGTTGTGGATTTAATCTTTCGAATGAGAATATTTATATACAACTCTTGCCGGAAACGATACTATGAATCTTCACAACATTCTGTTTCCCGATGGTAAAATGTTTTGATTAAAATTCTCACCCAAAAGTTTAATAAACTCTTGGATGAGAGTTATATAACTCTCGCCTGAGATTCTACCTTGCCGCCAAAAAAAAACCATCATGCATCGGGTGTATTTCTCGCACACAAACTCTCGGCCTAGAGTTTGTAAAACTTTCGGGCGAGAGTTTACCAACACGATTAAATTTAACCTATGGTGGTTTAAACTCTCAGTCGAGAGATTAAAATTTCTTGCCTGAGAGTTTATTAAATGTCTCGCCCGAGAAATTATCTCGCCGGAGAGTTTCTGGTCAACGAAAAACCCAGAAAATTCTATAGTTTTTAGCAACCTGCAACTTTGGAGGGGCGGAACACCTACAAAAATAGAATGTTATCTTTCGAAATTGGTACCACTAGATTCATCTCTAAATCTAGTTTCTAATGATATACAATTTGGGGAATTTCATTAAAAATTTCAATTCGTTATTAATTTTATAGTAAATTGTGTCACTATGGAATTTCATTGTTCTGAAAATTGGAGTGAATGAAAATTCAATAACTTTAAAATGGTAACACTAAAAAAATCAGAAAAATCATATTTCAATTCCTCTCCCTTTCTTCTTCAAAAGGGTATTCTCATTTTTCTTATTGACAATCACATAGAAAAGAAAATGTAGGGATCATAAAATGTTCTGAAACATCACCGTTTGTTTGTCTTCGTCCATTTCAAAAAATAATAAAAAATAGTGATTTAATCTGAAAATTACCAAAAAAATAGTCATTGCAGTAATGCAGTCTATGTAGATTATGATGATATGGTTTATTTCAAAAAAATGAATAACCATCCCTAAAAAAAATTAGGGTGAAAAAAGTGACCAATTATGTTTTCCTGAAAATTTCAAGTATTTGCAATTAGTAAACAACAAATTTACCCCTCTATATGTCAATATCTATATTTTTTAAAATATGAGTATGGAGGTAAGACAATTCTCTAAAAATTTTTATTTTTTTTTAATGTCAAAGCATAATTTGCATTGAAAATATGAGTTTGGTGGAGTTGAAGTTGAAAAAACATAGAAAATTACAATTTTCAACATCAAAAAAGGGAAAAAAGTGTTTCCCAACTTCATGTTTTCATCTCAACTATGGGGGATGATTCACGATTTTTTAAGTAAAAGTGTAAAAAGATTAAATAATAATAAAATAATAAAACTTCTTTTTTCAACTTATCTCCCAAATTTTTTTACTCAAATTTCGAGTAGGAGTACTCGTTGGATGCAAAATTTAATTACTTATCCAAGGAGTACCCATGTTGTCTACTTTTGATGGACCCTGCTACATGAAAAATTAAAAATACATGAAAACACATGATTGAAATCACATTTTTCATGTATTTACAATTTTTCGTGAAGAAGGATCCATCGAAATTATGCAACATGGGTACTCCTTGGATGAGGAATTAAATTTGCATCCAACGAGTACTCCTGCTCCAAATTTGAGTAAAACATTTGGGAGATAAGTTGAAAATACGAGTTGAAAAAATAGTTTTTTCTTTTTTCCCTCTAAAATTTGATGATGTAATCAAATTATTTTATTATTTCCACTATTATTTTATAATTTCCTTAGGAGGCCCATTTTAGACCTCAAAATTCCCCTAATGACAGCATGTCTTGAAACACTATAGGAAACCGGCTGATAGTAGTTTGAGGCCAGAAATGGTGAGGATAGGGGTAGGAGAGGTGAAATGAAGGTGGATCTAGGTGGATGGAAGGTAGCCAACCCTTTTTCCAAGCTTAGAACTTTTCTCAAAGCTTATCTTGCACCTCCAAGGTGGCTCTCGGTGTTGTGGTGGAGATGTCCAAAAACGGGGCTGAAGGTGATTTAGTTGGAGGATGTTTGATGAGGGGTGGAAACTGAAGCTAATGGTGTTGGTGGAGTCCTCCCCTTCTACTCTACTCAAAACTGCAAGAAAACCACCTGTTCATGCAGATATCATTGACAAATCTATTATGAAAATGGTGGAAAATATGTGTTAATTTAAACAAACATACCTATGCAAAATAGAAAAATAACTCTCCATCTACAACATGTTCATGATAAACAAAGAAACCTATCTAACTTTTCAAGAAATCATAAACTGAAAGAAAATTTGGGTCTGTGGTGAATATCTACCCTCCTCAAACCCTAATGGAAGACGTGAGAGAGGGAGGCTTTAACACACAATTTAAGCAACACAACTACAACAATTTAAAATGTAAGAAAAATAACTACAACAATTGAAATGGAGGAAAACTAAATACAATCATATGAAATGTAAGCAAACTAACTCCAAAAAAACAAAAAGTTAAACATAAATACATGAGAGATTGAGGCCAATGGATTGGGCCCTAACCCACAAGCTCATCTCCTTGAAACTAACTCAGTGAAGATGAAACTGAATAATCATTTTATTTCATAACCAATTCTTCTACATAGCATATGAATGTTTAAAATGTCCATTACAAGAGCTAAGAATGCTCTATCTATCTCCAAAAATCGAATCCTAATGAACTCTTTCTCCGCGCTATTTATCCTAAAGGGTAGCAACCAATAGCTCCCTAAAAAGTAGGTGATTTGTCTCCTTGGAACTCGAGAGAAGTGGAGCTTGGGTCCACTTGATATTCCAATTGCTTGGCTGCCTTTGATTTCCAATTGTTGGAGGAGAATCTCGAGGATCCCGTGGATGCCTTTAGGAGTTAAGGAGATGGTCAACCCCATATAATCACTCCTAGTTGTCTACTTCGAGCCCTAATTGTGCAATATTTAGAAAAAATGGTATATTTCTTGATTTTCCTACATTTAAACCACATTAGGTATTTGAAGTATGATAACCCTCAATACACCATCTACACTAAGCAACATATGACCATAATGCAATTAAATGTGAGAAAGAGAGACTAATAAGGCTACAAATGTGATAATTAACCCCTTAAAATGTACCTGATGATGGTGCTCATCATCACCCCCCTACCAAATGGTTGCTCATCCTCTGAGCAAATTAGTCCTCTTTCTTTATCTCTTTTAGGGCCTTAGTGGCTTCTCTGACATCCCAAGGAATTAGAGAAGGAGTCCCCTCAGGGGGTAGAATCCAATTTTTTTTTTTTGCCTCCTCCCATTCTCTGTTTTCTTCAACTTGGTATTTTCCTTCTCCCAGCCCCAACAAAAAATTTGGACTGAGTTTCAAGCCAAGCCATTGGATCTTCATTGTCTGCATAGCCCTCTTGTACAAAGATGCCCTTTCTAGGGCATTTATCAATCTCTATGGAGTATGATACTCCATGTTTCTAAGGCTAAAAGGGAGGCCATTCCATCTCCTTTGAATTTCCATTACACATTCCTCTCCCAAAAATATAGAAATGTCATCAAAGTGTGCAATGGATTGTGCTTGGGTGTTGAGGTATTTATCTACAAGGCTTTCATTATTTTATATTGATAGTTGATTGTTAATTACCCATTTAGGGCTGAATAGTTTTGCCCTTATATGGAGAGGCTCCTTTCCTGATCTTCTCATTACCCTTTTTCCCTCCTCTGTCTTTGCCTCCTCATTGGTCATCCAAGAGGCTAGGGCCATCAACTGCATATCCCCCATCCTAGGGTTAGGATCCCAAATGTCTAGATCAGTCAATATAAGATTATGCATATAAAATTCTGCCAACTTGGCCTTATCTCTTATGTGCGACTCATTGAAAAAGTCAATAAATTACCTGCATTTTTGGAAAGGTAATGATCCATAGGAAGCTAGTGTTTTGATCTAAAACTGCATCCATTGTTCCTTCAGGTAGATGGCATAAGAGTTTGAAGGATGTATGTGTCATATTGCCTCCATGCACAAATATGCCATGGTGGCAATATGTTTTTCCTTCTACTGTAGTTGGCTTTGTAACCTTACATTTTATACTTGTGTTTCTTGTAGTTGATATTTTAACATTGCTTCCCCGAGTCTGACATCAGCCAAATCCATCCCCATCTCAGTGACTTATTCTTCCATGATCCCTACAACTTTCACACCCTTTGTTTTTTCAATTTGCATATAGTGATGTGTGTGTGCTCTCTCTTGCTCTAGATGATAAAATAGGGGAACTGATATATTTTGAGGGATCAACCTTCCTCCTCCAATGAATTTGTAGTAGGAGCTTAGATTTGAATGTGGGATAGGATGTGTAATTACTGATATGTCTTTTAGAACATATTCTGGAGAGGGAGGCTCCTCTTTTGGTTCTTCCTCTTCCTTCCCTTTGACATCATGCCCTTCAATTTGATCCTCTTTTGCAACATGTTGGGCCTCTTTCCCTTCCAAGGGTACCTTATCTCCCTCCCCCATGACCTTCTGCTCTTTTTGTGACACATCTAGAGTTTCTTGTAGCAAATTATATTTTTCCTGTAGAAAACCCTCATTTTCCTATTGCCCCTTATTTTCTGCTTCTTGAAGGTCTGTGGGGGTTGGTACTTGTTTGAGGGATGTTAGCCTTGAAGAATGTCTCCTCATATAGGTCACATGTGTCTTCTCAGGTGAGGTGACCTCTTGAATTTTTCTCTCTTCTAGGCTTATTTCATCTTTCTTCTTGGGTGACTCTTCAATTTTTATTGGGATTTTGGTTGGAGTCTTGGTTCTACGT
Source organism: Pinus albicaulis (assembly GCA_034641835.2). Taxonomy (NCBI): domain Eukaryota; kingdom Viridiplantae; phylum Streptophyta; class Pinopsida; order Pinales; family Pinaceae; genus Pinus; species Pinus albicaulis. Next base: position 45,427 of record JAXQQM020066917.1, on the reverse strand, counting down.
TACTTCACCCTAGAAATATTTATGGTCTTGAAGTACATGGGGGTTTGTATTTTCCTCTTTGCCTTCACTGGTGTGCTTAGAGTGGCTAAGGATGCAACCACTTATTTTTCTAAGGTTCTGGGTGATAGGCTCATCTGTTGGCGAGAGATGTCAATGCTCAACATGGGATCTAACATCCCTTCCTCTATTGTATTTCCTTCCTTTCATTTCTCTTGCTCTTCCCCCTCCTTTTCATCTCCTTCTCTTTTTTCATCTTTCTCTTCCTCCTCCACTTTTACTTTCTTTATTTCTAGGGTTTCTGTGTGTTCTGCTTCTGCTTCCATCTCCTCTTCTTCATCTTCTTCCTCTTCTTCCTCTATTCCTTTAGTCTCTGCTTCTTCTTCTTTCATACCCCTTTCTCCAAGACTATAAGTAGGGCTTTTTACAGGAGTGACAGCTTGTGCCCTATGAATGCTACCCTATCCATATCTATGAATGTGGACCAAGGTACAGGGATGTTCAACCTATTGAGATAATCTCCTACTATAAGTTTGATGACGCCATGGTGAGATAAGTGCTGATACTTAATTTCCCTCACTCTCTAGCTCATGTATCTGATGGAATGTAGGAGGAAGTATGGAATGCTTAGTCTCTGCTCTAGTGGAAGATCTCCTTTAAATCTAAGTTCATGAAATAATATGAAATGGTTTCCATAAACCACAAATAGTCTTCCCTAACAAGAAATGTATTAAATGATGTGATATGCCACTTCATCCCATGGGTAAGGGAGGTTTTCCCTTCTTACTCCATTTTAATCCTCATTTTACTCCTCACTAGGCAAAAAGTAGCTCTTTTTAGAGGCAATGATGGACACTCTATCTTCTATGTTCCACTTGACTCCTAGAGGCAAGGCTTTGACTCTGCTAATCAATATATGGGTTATGGTGATGGCCAGTACTCTAACCATAGTGATGGCCCTATCATCTAATTGTGAGTGAAAATCCACTACAAATTCCCGATCCACTTCATCATCAAATCCCTTGAGGAGCTCGAAGAATCCTAGCCACTGATGATTTCTAAAAATATCAACCACCTAAGGGTTTAATCTAATTCTTTTGATATATGTGGGTTCCCTTATATTAAAACCTCACCCCATTTTAGGATTGTGTTATGGAGATGGTTGGATGGTTTTTGTCTTAGAACACTGGTGATATGGGACCTCAGAACTCAATTTAGCACAAAATCAGACTTTCTTGACCCTAATTCTCTTAAAAACCTCTTAAATTTTGAATTATTGTCATGATTGTGTATAATCTTTTCTTGAAAAATTTCATAGCATGCTGGGGTGACATCCACTTACCTCTGCATTATATTTTTTCTGGCTTTGGAAATGGCGGTGTTGGTTGTTAATTCCATCTGTGAGTGGCTATTATGGAAATTTTGATCACTATACAACCTTACTGTAGGTTTCTTGTAGCATCAATAGACTTCCTGTAGCATGGGCTTGCATGCAAAATTCAACCTTGGTGCGAAATTATTCGATGGATCTTGTCCCTCTCTTTCTCAGCTAACTATTTTTGAAATGCACAAAGGAATGAAGGAGGGTGAGACAAGGAACATTTTTATTCCAAATTGAGCAGGCTTGGAGCGGAGTGGTGCTTTGGATTTGGCACAGGGTTTCCTCTTTCGAACCATTGGCCCCACTTGAGCTAATCATTTATACTTGCCTCAGAATCACCTCCATCTCCTCGTGATCTCTTCCTTAACTAATTTGACAACCCAGGTGGCATGAAAAACTCCACTTATCTGTTGGAAATACTGAGAGGGGGGGGGGTGAATCAATATTTCTTTCAATTAGAGCATTAGTTAATATTCAATTATTATTAGTTTTTGTACAATGATAGCAGAAAACAAGAGGAAAAAAAATGTGCACAGTTTTTAAGGTGGAAACCCACTCCAGGACAAAAACCACCTAATTATTTTCTAATAATTCTTTAATATTCAACTCCAATTGAAAATAAAGCTCCAACTTCCTAGAATCTAGAAAAGAATTCTTCTCCAGATCCCACTGGATGGACGCTCCAACACCCGAGATTCTTCAGTAGTCAACTGAATGGATGCCCCAACACCCAATGAGCTACAACTCACGCTAGCACCACCCTACCACCCTATAGAACAATAAAAGAAGAATGGACTCCCGTACCAGGGAAAATGGTCCACTTTACAATGATATAGAATGATGTAGAAGAATAAGATATACTAGACCATAGCCCCAAATTTGACACAACCACCTAATGATGATCCTAGACCTCCCAACACTGCCTCTTCAACCCTTGGCAGATAGACACTAGTACAATTTGTACAATAATGTATTTACAATGACTAAGTACAATGATACCTTTACAATGATTGTATGCAGTGCTGCCCACTTGAAGACTTCATATGATGAACTCCTTTCCGCTGTTATGCACCTTGGTTGTTGCTCTTGTCATGCTATTCTCTGCTACACCTTGCTTTGCTTTTCTGCCGTATAAAGTATGGTCCTTTGCAACCCTTGACAACACATGATCTAGCTTTTTCTTGCCTTCTAGGAGCTCGATATTGAATCTAGTGTATCTTTGTTATTTCAAATCCTCAATATCTGATTTTTGGTTCTGTAGTAGTCTTCTGAGTCATCTTTCCAATGCCATAGGTCTGATCCAATTTTGATTCTTCAAGAGAGGGTTATACCCAATCTCTCACAATGCCCTAATTATGGATTGTTTCAGAAGAGCGCACTTGTACGACATGCCACGTGTCATTTTTTTATTTATTTCGATCTGAAATTGATAGAGCACAAATTAAAGACTGTGCAATATCTGCTAATTTTTACGGAACTCCAATCCGATACTCAGAGAGAGAGTTATGACGAATTTACCAAGGTCACTTCTTTGAGATGAATTTCAGGAGCCTGCAAAAACCCTGACTTCCACAGATCATATCTCCAAAAATATTGCGCACTTTGATTTGAAATTTTTACTGTAGCTTCCTCAGTATTTTGGCTTCAGCTGATAAAAATTTCACCCTTTGAACCTTCATAGAAAAAAAAATTAGAGCGAAAATGCCACGATGACCTGTTTCAGATGACTGAATCCCTTGCATAATGAGGAAATGAAGATCACAATTTATATGAATGCTTAAGTTGAGAGGGGCTTCAACAAGTGAATGTGGGAGGGATTTTAGGAGCTTAAAAAATATTAATTATGAATTTTCAATGACCCATGCCCCAACCCCATGGGGTTTTAGCCTACTAACTGGGGCTACAAACTTCAAACATGAATATATCTCAAAATGTGAAGAATTACATGGCATGCCATATATCAACGGAAACATCTCGACAAGTAGAAACCATCAAAAGAAATATTGACCCAGAATATATTAATTTTGTAGGTCAAAAATCCCATTCAATATTTGGTTAGCCCTTGGTGCTGCTGGGGTTGACATCAATGACAACCGCTGATCAACAATCTCCCCCTTTGGCATTGATTGAAACACAAGTACTCCCCCTACGATCATGACACCTCTTCCTACAACATTCTCTCCCCCTTTGACATCAATGGCAAAGGGTAACTCCCCCTGAAACACAACCATCCTACAGACCTGTACACACTTCCACTCCCCCTCATGCACAACTGTCTTGCAGACCTGTAATCTACTTCCACTCCCCCTTTATATTCTGAAAAAGGACAATCTAATGAGAAATTGGGAGAATCCCAAGCTTCTGGCAAAGATATTCCAATACTGGTGAATATATAATATGTGATTCTTTTGGTGCTTCTTGGAATCTTGCTACTTGTCCAACTGATTGCATAACATCTGGTTGGGAGGCTGTTACATATAGAAGACTACTAATCATAGATCTGTACAACCTTTGATCCACATCCTTAGATGATTCGTCTATGCTCAATTTGCAACATGTTACCATTGGAGTAAGGATGGGTTTACAATCTTCCATTTTAAATTTCCTGAGCATTTCCTTGATGTGCTTGGCTTGACATATAAATATTCCTTTCTTTTGCTGAGATATTTGAAGCCCTAAGAAGTATGTCAGCTCACCAAGTAAAGACATCTCGAAATCACTTTGCACCTTTGTAGCAAAATTCTTACTTAGTCGATTATCATTTCTACCAATTATTGTATCATCCTCTTTAGCTATTAGACATGCTTTAGTTGCTTCATCCAGAACATATATGTCGTTTGGAGCTCGACTAGCTGTAGCCACAATTTCACCATACACGCCTTTCCTGATTTCACATTTCGTGGAGTTGAATAGTATTGTGTGTCCTTGATCACACATTTGTCCAACACTGAGCAGATTGTGATTCATGTTTTCAACCAATAGAACATTTTTGGCTAGAACATCTTTGCTTCCGAGAGTGACAGTACCTGATCCTATAACATTTGAAGATCCATCATTTCCAAAGGACACGGTTCCATCCTTCTTCTCTTTCAGAGATACAAATTTATTTCTATCTCTAGTCATATGCGTTGAGAAACCACTATCAACATACCACACATCTTTGTTCTTTTGAGCCTTGAGAGCAAGAGCACAATTATCATTCTTCTTCTTCTTCCATGTTCATTCATTCTGTGGCTTCAAAGATTCTTCTGGAGGATTTTCAAGTCTGCAGTCTTTGGCTATGTGTCCAAAGTTTCGACATTTGTAACATTCAATATTATTTATAAAATGTTAAAATCTATTGATGTTTCGCTGAGCCCTGGGAGGTTCATATTTGACAGATCTCCTAGAATTGTATTCGTTCCTAGGGTACGAGCGACATTCTACAGCTTTATGACCAAATTTTCCACATGAATAACAGTAGCCATAAAAAATATGTTGGTACCTGGATGGAAATTTTCGTCGAGGAATTGTCTTCCAAGGTTGTTCTTGCGAATCTTTTCCAATGAAGTCTACATGCATGTCAGATCTCATAGGTTCATTGTATTTTGTTGTAGAAGGTCCTGCTTCTTCTTCTTTGTAACCGATGCCAATTTTGTCGTTGTAAGATCGTTGATTGTTGATGAGTTCTTCCAATGCCCATGAGCTGTTGGCATAGTTTTGGATAGTTTTTCCTTTCTTCGCTTCCTCATGTAGCGAGACTACTTCGGCTTCTAATTCTTCCCTTTCTTGGTTTCTTTCTTCCAACTTCTTTTGAAGTGACTCTTCGATGCATTTGTGTTCTTCAACTTCAATTTTGAGACCTTGAACTTGTTCTTCAAGATTTTTGGAACGGATCTTCTCCGCCTTGAGATCTTTTATAAGCTTGATTGCTTCCTCATAAAATTCTTCTATGGTTCATCCTTCTTCTTCGTTGTTTGATACCTCTTACTTAATGTGCTTGGGTTTATTTTGCTTGGCCATAAACAATACTCTCTCATTGGCTTCTTCTTCACTATCATTGTCTTCGTCGGATGATGAGCTATCTTCCTTAGAGAGAAAGTTCTTTTTGGATCCTTGCTTGTTGAATTTCTTAAAGCCTTTCTTTCTTTTTGAGTTGCCATTACATTTTTTTGGACATTTTGCTACAAAATTCCCAACCTCATTACAGCTGAAACATATCAATGGAAGTTTACCTTTGAATTGTCCCTTACCAATTTTTAGTTTTCTCGTGAAGTAAGCATATTCTTTATCTGAAAGACCTTCTTCATCATCTCCCTTTTCTTCACACTTGCAGGTGCATGTCTTTTCAATTGAAGGTTGTTTATCCTTATTTGTTTTCTTAGATGCAACAAATACAGTTTCTAGATGCGAAGTACCCTCTTCTTCATCAAGTCTCATTTCATATGCTATGAGAACTCCATGTAATTCCTCTTTGCTGAGTTTGTCCAGATTTGCACTGTATTCTAAGACTGATACCTTTGGGTTGAATCTCCCTGGTAACGTTCTAAGAATATTTCGTATAATAGTCTTCTCGTCAACTGGCTCTCCCAATCCTTCCAAATTATTGGTTTTTTCATCAACGTATTGAAAGTATGTAGCAATGTTGCAATCTTCTTTCATTCTAAGTTGTTCAATTTTTTCTCTATAGATTTGAAGCTTTGCTTCTTTGACATTTGAGTCACCTGCATATATATTCTCAAGCTTGTCCCATACATTTTTGGCGGTTTTACAACCCAACACCTTATGATAAGCAAATTCAATAAGTCCACTGATAATAATATTCTTTGCTTTTGCATCATTTACCAAATTCTTCTTACCTTGTTCATCCGCGGTTGATGTAAATCCATTTTGAACAGTGTCCCATACTTCGTAACCTTGCGCCAAGAGATAGACCTCCATTCTTTCTTTCCAAAGTGCATAATTATTTTCATTGAATAGAGGTACACCATTCTTGGTATGCTCCATGACCTCCTTCCAGCTGTTAAACTGCTATTGAAGGAACCAATCTCTGATACCAATTGTTGGAAATACTGAGAGGGGGGGTGAATCAGTATTCCTTTCAATTAGAGCATTAGTTAATCTTCAATTATTATCATTGTTTGTACAATGATAGCAGTAAACAAGAGGAACACAAATGCACACAGTTTTTAAGGTGGAAACCCACTCCGGGACAAAAACCACCTAATGCTTTTCTAATAATTCTTTAATATTCAACTCCAATTGAAAATAAAGCTCCAACTTCCTAGAATATAGAAAAGCATTCTTCTCCAGCTCCCACTAGATGGACACTCCAACGCCCGAGATTCTTCAGTAGTCAACTGAATGGATGCCCCAACACCCAATGAGCTACAACTCACCCTAGCACCACCCTACCACCCTATAGAAGAATAAAAGAAGAATGGACTCCCATACCAGGGAAAATGGCCCACTTTACAATGATATAGAATGATGTAGAAGAAGAAGATATACTAGACCATAACCCCAACTTTGACACAACAACCTAATGATGATCCTAGACCACCTGACACTGCCTCTTCAACTCTTGGCAGATAGACACTAGTACAATTTGTACAATAATGTATTTACAATGACTAAGTACAATGATACCTTTACAATGATTGTATGCAGTGCTGCCCACTTGAAGACTTCATATGATGAAATTATTGCTGCTGTTATGCACCTTGGTTGCTTCTCTTTTCATGCTATCCTCTGCTGCACCTTGCTTTTCTTTTCTTCCATAGAAAGTATGGTCCTTTGCAACCCTTGACAACATATGATCTAGTTTTTTCTTGCCTTCTAGGAGCTCGATATTGAATCTAGTGTATCTCTGTTATTTCAGATCCTCAATATTTGATTTTTGGTCCTGTAGTAGTATTCTGAGTCATCTTTCCAATGCCACAGGTCTGACCCAATTTGAATTCTTCAAGAGAGAGTTATACCCAATCTCTCACAATGCCCTAATTATGGATTGTTTCAGTAGAGCACACTTGTATGGCGTGCCACGTGTCACTGTTTCTTCATTTCAATCTGAAATTGATAGAGAGTAAATTAAAGATAGTGTAATATCTGTCACTTTTTATAGAATTTCAATCTGATACTCAGAGAGATAGTTATGATGAATTGACCAAGGTCACTTCTTTGAGATGAATTTCAAGAGCCTGCAAAAACCTTGACTTCCACAGATCATATCTTCAAAAATATTGTGCACCTTGATTTGAAATTTTTACTCTAGCTTCCTCAGGATTTCAGCTTCACCTCATAAAAATTTCAGCTTCTAAACCTTCATAGAAATTTTTTTTATAGTGAAAATGCCACGATGACCTGTTTCAGATGATCGAATCCCTTGCATAAGGAGGAAATCAAGATCACAATTTATATTAATTCTTAAGTTGAGAGGGGCTTCAACAAGTGAACGTGGGAGGGATTTTAGGAGCTTAAAAAATATTAATTATGACTTTTCAATGACCCATGCCCCAACCCCATGGGGTTTTAGCTCACTAACTGGGGGTACAAACTTCAAACATGAATATCTCTCAAACCCTGAAGAATTACATGGTGTGCCATATATCAACGGAAACATCTCGACAAGTAGAAACCCTCAAAAGCATTATTGAACTAGAATATATTAATTTGGTAGGTAAAAAATCCCATTCAATATTTGGTTAGCCCCTGGTGCTGCTTGGGTTGACATCAATGACAACTGCTGATCAACATTATCCTTCACTTTAACTTTACAAGGGTGGCCAAGTTAACTGGTCACCTTTTTGCCTTTTTAACTCTCTATTCTCGATATTAATTCATTTTAGAAATATGATGCATAGAGAGAGGGTGAGGGTTCCATACCTGAGCCTACTTGTTGCTGAGGATTTGTCAAATTTCTTTGATGTAGGGATCTGGAGTCTGGTGATATCCATCAATGTTTTTTCTTTGTTGTGTTTTTTAATACATATTTTCTGAGTGAACAACTTATTTTTGAGTGAGTTTATTATTATTTTTGTTTTCTAATTATTTTTTGCAAGTGTTTCATGGATATCCTCAGGTATTGTTATCAGTGTGGCCTTACTCCTAGAGTCCTCTAGTGATCATTTGGAGCCATCTTCATCAGCCACCCCTTGCATTTTTTTCTTGTTGTGACATGTACAGGATTACTACAGGAAGTGATCATCTTCCTATAGTAGTGTCCTTTGTACTGCTTTGGAGATCCACTTAGATGAGAAATTAGAATAAGTAGTGCAGGGATTATAGGGATGGAATTATGGGGTGAATGGAATGGCGGAGAGATGACGGGAGATGCCTTGTGTACGGGTTTAACTAAATTATGTCACATTGGCGAAAGAGAGGGTTTAGTGAGTGAATACTTATGCATGGAGTGGAGTGATGGTTAGGAGCGGTAGATATGGGTAAAAGAATGATTTTCATGTATTCCTTAAGGGTTAGGTGTTGTTGAGTGATCTTGTTCTCTCTCAGATGGCTTTCCTATAGTAGTACATGGTAACCTGTAGTATTATAGGAAATCCTGTAGCAGCCTAGGTTTCCTGTAGCACTGCAGAGAGTAAAAAAACATGGGGTTTTTTTGTCACATGGAAATGGATGGATGGGTGCATATCGGGGTTGATTATGGAGTGGGTAGGTAGAGGGGAGAGAGAAGATAGAAATAATGATGCTCCTCTTTGTCTCAATTGTCGTTAATCAATAACCTGCAAAACATAAAAAGGTGAGTGCATAGGTGTTGTTTCATTTTTTCCTTTTCTCTTTGTTTCTCCCCTTTCATTTAAAAAAAAAAATATAGGTGGGCTGCCTCCACAGAGTTTTTCAACCCACTAGCCTGCCTTGGGCACCTCGTAGAGGTTTTCATCAAGGATATTTTATTTTTATTTTGTTTTGTTTTTTTTCTTTCTTTCTCCTTTTTTCATTTTTTCATTTTTTTTCTCCAGGATTTCCTTATGGAGGTTTTCAACTCAGAAGTTGGCCTTGGATGCCTCAAAGAGGTTTTCACCCATGCCTCGTTATTTTTCTATTTTTTCTTTCTCTAGGAAGGTGACGGTCTGGAAACTATGGAGCTTCCAATGAAATTCACCTCCATGTTTATTGAATTGATAAAATCAGCCTTGGACAGGGGCTTCTTATACATTTTTAGCCTATAACCATTGACAAGTAGGGGGGTCCCCTCCTCATCTATGGTTCTGATATGAAAAACCCCATTTTCATGGAAATTTTCCACTTGATAAGGTCCTAGCCACCTTTTCATCAGTTTTCCTTTAAATTCCTTGAATATGGAGTCATAGAGAAGCACCCAATCTCCTTCTTGAAATGTATTTTCTTTGATGTGCTTGTCATGAAAAACTTTCATTTGCATCTGAATTACCTATGTGTGAAGGAGGGCCTGCATTTTGAATTCATCCAAACCATTTAGCTGGATCAACCTTTCTTGTTGTTCCTTTGTGATGTTAAGGTCTATTTGAGCTACCATTCTCAGGGTGTTGTACTAAAACTCAATGGAAATGAGAGCTTTCTTCACATAAGCTAAGTCATGTGGAGAAAACCCTGTGGTGGTTTTCCAAGTGGTATTGTAAGCCCAAGTGGATTCCACCAATATATCTGCCCAATATTTTCTCCTACTACTCACAACCTTGGTGAGGATGTTCTCCAAGGCTCTATTTGTCACTTCCACCTAGTTGTTCACTTGAGGATGATAGGAAGTGGAAGTCTTGTGATTTATCTTGTGCCTCATCAGGAGGTTTTTAATGGGATGAGATGTAAATTGAGACCCCTGATCAATGAATACTTGTCTAGGGTATCCAAACCCTTAGCACACATTCTCTCTCAGAAACTCAGCTACCTTATCTTCTGTTGCTACTTTTATAGCTCTTGTTTTAGCCCACTTGGTCAAGTAGTCTATGCAGACTATGATATACCTTTTCTGCCCTGATGGTGGATCAATGGTTCCAATGAATTCCATGTTGGAAATATAATGTAATGTGTTGTCCTTGATGGAAACCTACTTGATGAAGTTTTCCTTGATAGAAACCTACTTGATGAGTTACCTATGATAAGAAACCTATGTGTTAAAGATGTAAGAATGATGTAGCTATAGATTAGTTCAGATGTGATAGAGAAAAGAATTCTAGTAACTTCCAGAGAAAGGATAAATATAATATGTCACAATTTATATGCTACTTTTGTGAAGGAAACCTGCGTATGGATGCAATGTATAAGCTACTTTTGTGAAGGCAACCTGCGTATACATTCAGGGTTAGAATATACGCAGTTTTTATAAAGAGAAGTTTCGTATACAAGTGGAAATGAATGCTCCAAGTTGCGTATGCCTTTTGCGCTCTAAAATTGCATTACCATGGTATTAGCCCACAATATTGAGCGTTTTATTGTCTATTTGATTCCATCCAAGAATACCATCAGCAGTTGAGTGGTTTTGACTCATGGTATTGGTAAAAGATAAATATATATAAGGAGAAGAAGATCATGGTGCTAGGTGTGCATGTGTAAGGGTTGCTGATGAATAAATTTCTCTAAGGAATATTTGCATGGATGAAATATGTTCTTAATTGATAGATCTGAATCTATGATGCACCCATGGATATAATGATGGTTCAAGATCTCTAGATCTGATGATGATGAATCTCTAGAATGATCTACTGAAGGAATGATGAAGAAATGGTGCAAGTCTGCTAAAGAAAATGAATAAATCTGGGTAAGTTTTATAGATCTGGTATGTTCTACAATTTTTTTTTTTTACAGACCTATACGCGAGTTCGCTTCATGAAAAGCACGTATGGCAGTTAGGGTTTTCTGAAGAATAAAATACACAGAAGTATACGCAGGTTGATGCGCAGGAAAGTTCGTATGTACGTGACTTCAGTAAAGCAAAGTAGCATATGCTATTTGAATCAATGATTGTTCAAGGTTGAGTTTGTATCTGCATATCTATTCTGAAGTCTGGGTTATTTCTAAAGTTCTGGTCACAGTGTTTTCATTGTTCTAATTGAAGTGTTGGGCAAATTTTATGATTGTTGATAAAGGGTTGTGTTGAAGCTGTTTGATCTAGTATGAAAATTGATGAAATTTGGTCTGCAGTGGGTTTGAGGGTTGAAGCCTCCAGTATGGAAGTAGAATCCGGTGTTATGTTTAGGGGGTTGAAGCTCCCTTCTAGTAGTGGTCGGTAAACGAGATCAGGGGGTTGGAGCTCCCTTCCAATAGCAACTGGAAAACGAGTGAAGGTTGCAACCTTCTGTAATTAAAAGCCTGCGTACTGATATGAGACTGCATTAGTACAATGTTGTAAACAATTTTCCATATAATAAATATTGAAGACATAGACAATAGCAACGGTGGTTTTCTCCCGAATTGGGTTTCCACCTTAAATACTGGTGTTCATGTGTGTTCCACTTGTGTGATGTTTTATACTATTGTTACTGCACATATTTCTTGTTTATCTAACCTGATGCATAACTAATAAATCTGTTTTAAAGTCTGTTTCTGGGATACTTTATGTTAGTATGAATTCTTCGTCGAAGTGTACGAAAAAGAACCACTTTAGCTACGCATAACTAATAGCCCTAACAACAATAGAGGCTGCAAAACATCTTCAAATCTGCAATTAGTAGTTAAAATGCTGCAACAAACAGATCTATAAATGGAAAGACATTAAGCAGTAAAGTAAAGAGTTTGCTCCATGCATCAAATAGACAAGACAAGAACACGATTTTTTGAATGAATTTTTATATTACAGGGCACCTGGGAGGAAACAAGAAGGTGTATCCAGATCTCCTCAATGAGATGGGTTCTTTGTAGTCCTCAGCACTTCAGATCTAAGCTTTCTCTCTCTTGTAGATGTAGAAAACCAAGTGTAGAAAATAGAGCTCAATGGGAGTAAAAATGGTAGAAAATGAGACCAAGTGTATAGATCCAGAGTGATCTAATGGGCAACAAAAGGTGAAGAATGAAGGGGAAAACCCTCCTATTTATAACAAAATATTGGGTCATTCTAGATCTTGGTGCATGATTAAAATAATGTTAATCAAATGGTCCTCTACGAGATATTTTATTATTATTTGTTGGAGGAAGGTGTTTGACTTTGGTCAAATCCCTTTATTTGTAAATAATAAATAAATAAATGATTCATTTATTGTTTTAAGGATGTGGTTGAGTAATACTCAAATAAATAATGATTTATTCAATTATTTATAAATGATTTAGTCAAATTTAACAAGGAATATAATTTAAATAAGGTTTAAATAATTATTTGTAGAAAATAATAAGATAAATAATGATTTATCTAATTAATTTTCCTGTTTTGGGTTAAATATGACCAGGAATATTAATTAAACTATTTTTTAACTAATTATTCCTTGAGTAAAATCAAACAAATATGGATTTATTCAATATTTCCTTTTGGGGTTTCCTAATTAACATAGTGGCTTGATTTTACTTAGGGTAAGCGGTCTTTATGGTGTGTACTTGGGTCCATCTAATGATAAAAGGTTAGATGGCCAAATGAATCTCAGCGATTGCCCCCAGTGTCACTGATGTCGGAGCAATCGTATAGCGAAGGGCGTTGTAAGAACACAATCACTAGACGGCAAAAAGGGAAAAAAGGAGTATATCAGAGAAGTGTGAGGTAGATAGTGTGCGGAAGGACTAGACCCTGAGGAGACGAGACTCGCAGGTGCAACAAGTCTCTTGTTATGAGAGGGTACCTGTGCTGAAGGCGGCGGGGGAGGCATACCTATGCCCGCCGTGACAAAGTACAAAAGAATAGTGTGTCCAGTGAACAAGGGACCGAACCATAGAGTACAGCTGGCATAATCAAGAGTAATTGGTAACCTTGGAAGGATCCCCAACGGTTGACTGGTCCTTCTATTGAATGACAACAGATTCTGCGTAACAGGCGCAAGCGGTGGTGAACCAAAAGCTCGCCAGGTAGTTGAAGACAGAATACTAACAGACGCACCTTCGTCTATAATGGTGCTGGGTACAACCAGACCAAGAGCCTGTACTGTAATCTCGAAAGGCACATAAGACGGAAGGCGAAATCCTGCAAATCGATTCCAATCAAAGGAAGCGACCAAACTACTCGGAGGGGTTACCATCGAAATGCGAAGGTCTTCCCCTGATGTTACGGAAGCAGAAGCCTCCTCCATGACCTCCATCTCGAAGGCGGGAGGAATATCCTCTGGAGCCTCCATCATGGGAGGCGGAGGAGCGGCTTTTTGAAGCACAGGGACAGGAGAATCTTTCTCCAAGTCTGAAGAATCTGAAGAGACCAGAAGGACATGAGGGGTGTGAGATCCACTCTCGACAGAAAATACCTGGTGCACCGCGGACGGGGCCAGTTCAACCGATCCGACGACCAATGGTTGGTCAGGGATGGATTCGTGAATTTGAATTTCTGGGGGAGTGGGATCGACCAAGGACGATTCTTGACCAATCATAGGATCAGGTGGCAGAGAACTCAAAGAAAGCCGATTATAACCAGGTGGAAGGCGTGGTGTAGACTCGACTGGGTTGTCCAAGACTTGCCTGGCTTCATCCATATAAGGACAAAGGTGAATGGCATGGTGCCCTTCACACAACTTACAGGGATTGGTGATCTTACCCTGCTTCTTAGAATTCTTATCAACAGCAGCTGAAGATGTGCCCCCAACTTGACTCCCGGAAGCCAAAGGCAACGGTGGGCGGCCGTTGGACCATATTTCGAGCACCTTGGGAATGCCAGGGCAGTCTCGAAGAAGATGGTCTCCCGTGCACAACAGGCAAGGGAACTTGACTTTCCGTGGAGGGTTGGAAGGTTTATCAAGAGGAGATATCTCGGAGGCAGTAGCTGCACATTTAGCCTCTCGCTTATCAGACTTCTTCTTCTTTGTCTTCTTCTTCTTCTTCTTAGCCACCTGGTTACTCGAATCCAGACTTTCACCAGGCGAAGTAGAAGATGAGGACGCAGAAACAGGCGAAGAAGGGGAGAGGTCCACCTTGGAATCAACATGATGCTGTTCCGTCGGAGGAACTGATTGAACAGTAGTGGAGACATTCGGGACAACAGAGGTTGAGAACAACCAAACAGGCAACCCAACCGTTAACCCAGGAAGGGACAGCGTCGCCATGTAAGGAGCACCAACATTTCCAAAAGGAGGAAAATGACCAGGATTCCCTTCTGAGGGGATTCCTTGGTTGGTGAACTCTGAAAAAGTTGCCATCAAACTCAAAACCACACACGGGCTGAAAACAAGTTAAGACACACAATCAAACGGTCAACAAGCAATGTCTAAGCAGGCGTGTAATCGTGGGCGATTAATTTTACCACATTGGAAAGTAAGAAATTCTACCGTTTCATGTTTCAAGAGTCGAGAAACGATAAAAAGATGACTCTATCTCTTTCAGAGTTGACACAAGCGTGAAAGGACAAGCGCTTGACGGTCTTTCCAAGTTTAGGGAGTCAGAAAAGACCAAATGACTGCTCAGGAAAAACTAGGCACAAAGGGTGTACCAAATATCCGTGAACTGCAATATACACCTTGGTTTCAAAAATGAAACAGAAATCGACCAAGGACTTTCCGTACGTGCAGGTAGTCTCCCCGAATGCTGTGTTCGGTGTATCACGGATATAGGGCGGCAGACTCGGCTTCCTATGGATAAAGGATTGAAAACCTATAGGGGTCTCCCTTTATATACGCGACGGTACGGGGAGCGCAAGTCCGTACTAGCGCTGTCTAAAGCCAAGAGGAGAACGACAGCTGCTAGGTTTAACGATGCCGGAACACGTCTCTAGCCTAGACCTTCTAAATATGTTGCGTTAAGTTCCAATGTTGCCTTAGGTTAATTGAATGAATTTTACAGTTGATCTTCAATTAAGTTTCAATTTCCAGGCCTTATCGTATGTAGTGTCTCTTAAATGCAAGCTATATGCCACGATGCAACATTTCGTTCGATGAAAACTAGTTAAATGAGAGTTGAGAGCTTTAATACAAACGAAATGAACGGAATACAAACAAGAATGTCCCTAATGCAACTAATGCAATTGCACATTTTTCATTCAAACACTAATCACTAGTGATACGGAAAAGATGACAATTTGCACTAATTAAAAAAAAACAAAAGAGATTATATTTTTTTTAAAATTTTCAATGTCTAATGGCTAATGTGCACTGAAAACAAAAGGAACAATTAGAGAAATGATAACTAAGAGAGCAAAGCAAACAACATTCACTCACCAAGCAAGCAACCAAATCTCTAAATCGACCCAAAGTCTCTCAAATCGAAGAAAGACTCAAAACACCCCAATGGACCGTGTGATCTGGGTCCAAAGCAAGGGCAAACGAATCCTGAATGAAAGAACGAACAAACACTCAAAAGACGCAACAAAACAATCAAAGACTGCTAAGAGGGCATGGAGGGTTAAGCAACAAGTCGACAGGACAATCAAGACACCAAAGCTCCCAAGGAGGGCTCGATTCACTATGCCACTAGATGCCTTAGGGCTCAAATCGTGAAACCGATAGATAGAGGCAAACAACCAAAGGATAGCGGTGAATTCCAGTCAAACCAGGCTCCAATGCACTCAAACAATCAGGAAATCAAGAAGAAAAGTATTGGTCAAGCTCAGAAAGCCGAAAATTGAAGAAATTCAAAAAAGTCACAGGGGTGGCGCGACTGTGGCCTTGAAACTAGCGCCAGAGGCCGAGTGGCGCGAGACAGACAAATGCAACACGCGCCAAGTGGCGCGACTGTCAGGAAAAAACCCGCGCCAGTCGAATTCTTCAATGAAAACTAAAAAACAAGCTAATCTGAGAAAAAGACCAACACAAGCTAAGCAAACCACAAGGCTAAAATAATGAAAGAATCCAACCCAGAAGGTTCATCAAGCAAGGAGAAACAATCAAAGCGAACCAATCAAAAACGAGACAGGGAAAACCGGACGATCCCCAGCGGAGTCGCCAATTTGTTGACGAGGTAAATCCCCTCTGCGGACAGAGGCGATCCCTACTAGCCCAGCAGGGGTCTAGCAACAAACAAACAATGCTATGACGCAGGCTCCTAGTTACGAATGAAAGATTTGGGATAAAAACCTACCTGGATTCCAGCGCTCGATCTGAAGAAGAGATGTCCCCGTCCTTCAGTCCTGGCAGATCACAATCCTTCCACGATCTCCGTGGATGAACACCTGAACACAGAAAGAGAAAACAGATACAAGCATAGGAACCAGCATACGTAACTAAACATCGGTCAGAAAAGACATTACTCGCATTAACATAATGGAAAAAGGAGTGGAACCATAATCATAGTCATCTATTAAAATGGTAAACGAATAGAAGTTACAACCAAGTTCTGACGCTGCAGCCTCCTTCGCGCGGGTCTCCGGTTGTCCACGCCTCGCAAAGCTCGCCGGGGGAAAGGGAAACCTCTCCAGAGTCTCGTGACAATGGTCTCCTTGCTCGAATGGGCCTTAAGGGAAAGGAAGGATTCTTCTCAGCACAAAGGCACTTGTGAATAGGAGATGCAAAGCTTCAGCACTTCAAGACTAGCTTGCCATGGATCTGAGCAAGCTTATATAGATGGGGAAGGAGGGAGTTGGGATCCCTATTATTATGGGATTGGCCCTATCAACAAGGAAGGTTCCATAGAAGGTGGCAAAACTACTTCCCTTCCATAGAACTCCAGTAGCCAAACCTCCCAACTCAAGATAGGCAATGGTTGTGAGTTTGTTTGAACTCAACTTCCGCCATCCATATTTAAAAAGGTCCTAAAATGGGTGGCAGTTAACAACTCTATATTGAAAGGAAGCGTAAGTGGCGAAACCTCTTCTGAAGGATTTCCCCCAGTGGCGTGAAGTCTTGAACTATCTCACAGCCAATGCAAAGAGGCACATTTTCATGGTTTGCAAGGAGATGTCTCAAGGGGAAATGAGCTTCTTTTCCAGAGGATGCAATGATGATGTTTCCGGTGCATGACGGTGTTCACCAGTCACGTTATGGGTCCTCCATTGTGCGGGACGGGGAATGGTAAAGACGGTGACAAAGTGTTGTGTAACAATAGTTCAATTATTGGGCATTAGTAATTCCAAAGAGGTGAAGGTCAATGAGTTAGTATCAAGAAATATGACATCAACCCCTGGAAAAATTGCAAAATATCAATCTCAGTATGGTATAAGTGCTAGTAGGTAATTATTGACTAGTGTTGTTGGAAAACGAACTACATCAGATCGGTTGATGTCAATGAAAACAATAATGTACAAAACATTAAGCAAAAGTTTATGGAGGCATTAAAAAATTAGGATTCAATAACATGAGAATGATTAACTTGCATGTTGGGTTAATATATGTAGGAAACCTTATCAAGATAGAATTTCATATAATGTGAGCGACAATGTGAAAGAGTTTTGGTATTGGAATTTCCATGTGTCACCAAATGAGAAGAATATCATGAGACATTGTATATCTCGAGGGGTGTATTGAGATTATTTCCCCTTTCAGTGACTGTTGTTATTAAAGAACATTTCTTACTACATAATATGTATAACTTGTCTATAGACTTATAAAAAAAAATTAACCGTGCCGAATATTATGACAACGAGGACAATATAAGCAGTCTAGCCATACAACTATCACATACTATCATTAGGAAAAAGGGTTTTTGTGTGAAGCGATCTATGCATCTCCGTCATGCAAGTCGAATCTCAACACTAAGGAGTCATCCTAAGATAAAAGGTCATCATAGTAACTTTGATGTTCCAAAACCATCAATCACTTAATTATATTTCTCTAAATATCAGAAATTGGACAACAGTCACAATATGGTAACACTTGGGGGGAATGTGTATCCATATCATAGTATAATTGTATATACAACAACTTATCCAAATGATATAAAAATATTTCATAAGCAATGCAAATGCAAATGCTACATGAATTAATCAATCCTTAATGATATACTCCAAGTTCTTCCACAATACTAATCAAGTGTTTAAAGAAGCCATCATAACTCAGTCACCATATAGGTAAAACCTGGGGGAAATGTGTTAGAATTGTAGATACAATAGCTTATACAGAGGATATAAAAATCTGTTATAAGTAATACAATTTATACATGAACTACTCACCATATAGGTAACGTCTCGGGGAAATAAGTTAGAACTATATATACAATTGCTTATACAAAGGATATGAAAATATGTTATAAGTAATGCAACTACTACATGAACTAATCACAGTCCTTAATGATATAATCAAATTTCTTCCACAATACTAATCAAGTGTCTAAAGAAGCCATCATCACTTCCAAAATCACATATTTAAACGTACAAGTTGTAAAGGATGAATTTGTTCCATAAATTTTAATAGAATCATGTGATCAGATCTAAGATATAGTTCTTAAAATCTAAAGCCTCCTCTTGATTGAAAACATACTAAACTTATAAGATATAGCTAAAGAGCAATAATTTAAAAACTTCTTGTCACAATCGTTACATAATAATTTGATGCACAACTTGTATAGAAATAAATAGCAGCTTGCAACACGTCCAAATAAGACAACTGAAGTAAATAATATTAGTTGGTTTTCAATACATTTATGTAATTAAAATAGAGCTAGGAACTTTTGAAGAATACTTTATTGAAAATTAGAAGCATCTTCATTGCTGGTTTTCCAAGCTGGCCGTGAATACCTCTCTGGATCACTTGGATTAGCACTATATTTGTTTCACCATTATCTAGAAATATAGAGACAAAATGAGTAAGAAATTTATGAATGGAAACACCTACAGATGTGTCACAAACATCAATTCATTTGCAATATAAATTTATTCTGTGAATTGTTGTGATTTTTTTATTGTGGCTAAAACTTAGTTTTGGTTGTCACCTAATTATCATGATTCAAAACTTTGTTATCACCTCAGATCCTTATACCATTAGATATATTTTGTGATCTAATGTGATGTTTTTTTTGTCACAATGATTTAAAAATCATTTATTATACCACAATATTGACTTTCTCATTGTCTGTTTTGTTTATGAACACTTTAAAAGACCACAGGAACATTTGATTTTACACTGTGATCTCCCCAGCATGGGTGGGGGTTTCAAAAATTGGAGAGTAAATTGAGTGGTTATTGTTATAAATTGTTGTGTAAGATGGGAAATTTAGATGGTTTGTAGACAATATGGATGTCATAACATATATCTATTTTAAATTTTTTAGTGTTTCCGGCCACCATGCATCTAATATGATCCATTTCAACTGAGAACTTCAATATCTATTTTGAATTTTTTAGTGTCTCTCACCACCATGCATCTAATATGATCCATTTCAGCTAAGAACTTCAATAAATCACTGTGTGAATGATAACTTGTGACATCCCTAGCCATTTTCTTTGATATTCATTAACAACAAAAAAATCGAAAGAGTGTGTATGTAGTTACAAACTATTACAATTAAGTAATTAAAGGTAAATTTAGTGTTAATTAAGAAATGAGAATTATGTACATTTACCATTATTGCTCAAGATAAATCATTTCCTATCAAATAATTTGGAAATTAAAAAAAAATTCACATATTTAAAAAAAAATCATTATTAATTTAATTTTTTATATATTAAGAAATACTACTCATGAACAATAAAACAATTGTAACATAAATAATATATAACAAAAAAAACGATGTATTTTTTGAATTATAAAATAGTTGTAACAAAATAATATAGAACAAGAAAAACTATGTATATTTTGATGTATGAAAATTTAGATACATTTTATTAAGTAACATTTTAAAAGAATAATGGTTATAAACAATTAAAAATAATTTTATTAAATAGTTAGTTTAGATATATATTATTTATCAGATGGATCAATTCTCTTTTCACTCTAAAATAGGTTTGCATATCAAGACATTTGATCCCTCTTGGCTATTGGTAGATCCACCTAAATTCAATCTAACTTATTAAAAAGAAAAAAAAACTAACGTTATAAAACATATATATATATATATATATATATATATATACTTGTGGATCTAATGGCCTAAAACATTCCAAACGTCTACAATTTGATCGAATGGCTCAGACATGGACACAATGGCAACTAGGGGAGTTGTTTTCAAATAAGAATGCCTTACCACATAATTATTATTAACAATTACATAAATTCATTTTTGTTATTTTCCACCTCTTTTAAAATCTAATGGGACGGATCCATATGTATCAAATATTTTTACTTAAGAGATTGCTAGTAGTTGAAAATCCTTGTGCATGGGGAGGATTAGTACACTATAGGGGACCTTCATAGACCATGGTTGACTATAGTTAAACATGGTTGGATGAGGATTCAGTATAGTTGGATATTAATAACCATGGCTGACCACATTTTTCCACATTCAACTACCACTGAATATGATAGATTGAATGACCCTTGTTGACCATGTCGACCATGGTAAACATTAGTTTTAACATGTTGTGTAAGGTCAAACCATGGTTGAATTTGGTTGACCATGATGAGGCTCATCAATAGGTACATTATAAAAGGTCATAATTCCATCCTCCAGCTTTAGAACTATCTCTTTCTCATATTTGTTTACATTTTTTTGTTATGTTATGCTTAGTGAGAAGGGTAAAAGTTGTGTGTCATATCATGTAGCCTAATATGGTTTAATTGCAGGAAATGGAGCAATTTTTGAGATAATTTATATGTAGGGACTCGGAGTAGACAACAAGGAGAGACTCTAGGGGTTGTCCACCTCCTTAACTCCCTCAATCAGCCTAATATCACATCAAAATCTCTCTCATTAGCTTTAGGTCATTGGAAACCAAGCAAGTGAAAGTTATGAGGAGAAAATATCCACTCTTCTCAAGTTGTAGAAGAAAATATTCCTATTTTCTAGGGAGTTGTTGGTAGCTACCCTCTTGTATAGATAAACATGTAGAAGAACTCATGAGGATTCCAGTTTTTTTTCATCTAGGTAACTATTGAGCTCAGGCATTGTTATTTTTTATTTTTATGTGATGTATTAGACCTTGATTCAATGATTGTGAGAAGTTGTTATTTGATTCATTATTGAGTTATTTTTAAAGGGCTGAGGTTCTTGGGTTTGGGCCCAACCCAGTGACTTAGGTCTCTCTTTTGTACTTGTATATTTCCTTTAGTTTCAGAGTTTTGTTTTGTTTCTTGCATTTCAATAGAAGAGTAATCCATCAAACTCTGCAATTGCATCTTCTGCCTCATCTCTTTCATGGGATAATGAGTAGAAGGACTTCCAACCACAACCAAAAAACATTTTGTTTATGATTTCTTGGAAGAAGAATAGCATGATTATATTATTTGTCATTTTCTTGTTGTAGCTTAGAAGTTGATTTGTTGATTAGATCATAATCCTGGCATATATTAAATATCATTCCTATTCAAATCATATTTTACACTACTAGTTGTTTTATTTTTTCTACGATAAATGGATGTATGCATTTAATGATTGCAGGGTTCTTTGAATCTGCAGGCAAGGACACCTTCATCGCTTCCATCTTGGACTCCATCACTCCTTCTTCTCCACTCCAACTTTTGTCATCAAATTCTATTTTATGATGTCATTTCCCATAACCACCAAGAACATTTCTTATAGTGAAAAATAGAGCCTCAAGGGACTCTATGCTTGGCTGGAGGTTTTGGTCGCCCTTCACTCATTTTCCTCCAATTCCATCCTCCTTACCACACATTTCAACCACAATATTCACCTCTTGAACCTTCTCGGAAACCTTCTTGTAGCATTACAGGGCTTCCTGTAGCAATATAGGGCTCCTGTAGCATGCGTGTAGGTCCTCATTCTCCATCCAGTTTTGATACTTGCTACAACTTGAAATTAGTTTAGGATGTTGTTGACCCCCAAATGTGGTTTCATGACCAGTGGAGGCTCCTAGGCCACTCCAAACCCTCCTCTTTCTTTGATGCAAAAACAGAATAACATTAGTGTTTTTCCTCACAGATTTGGCACAAGCAAGACAGTGATTTATATGCAAAATAATAGATAAAATCTTGACTTATGGTTTGTTAGGTTATGCAAGATAAAGTAGTTTCTTTTCTGTAAATAGATTTGATGACTAGATATATGATTGCAATATAATGTAGTTTCCTTTCTACAAATAGGTTAGCTTTTTCCTATTCATGATTTCTTTCAATAGCATTTACAAATTGAAGTTGATAGCATTTTCATTTTCTCAGTTAGGATTAGTTTCTACATTGCATCTGCATTACCTAGTTTTCATTCTAATTCAATATGAGGAATGGCCTTGTAGCATGATTGATCAGAAATCATAGTTAGAAGAGCTCATGAGGATTCAAGTTTTGTTTTCAACTAGGTAGCTATTGAGCTCAGACATTATTATTTTTTATTGTTATGTGATGTATTAGACCTTGATTCAATGATAATGAGAATTTGTTATTTGATTTGTTACTGAGCTATTTTTAAAGGTCTAAGACTC
Source organism: Pinus albicaulis (assembly GCA_034641835.2). Classification (NCBI taxonomy): domain Eukaryota; kingdom Viridiplantae; phylum Streptophyta; class Pinopsida; order Pinales; family Pinaceae; genus Pinus; species Pinus albicaulis. The sequence goes on along the minus strand of JAXQQM020066917.1, from coordinate 22,559 downwards.
TTGGGTTTAGGCCCAACCCAGTGGCTTCGGTCCCTCTTATGTACTTGTATATTTCCTTTAGTTTCATAGTTTTTTTTAGTTTATTACATTTCAGTAGAAGAGTAATCCATCAAACTATGTGATTGCAGCCTCTGCCTCATCTCTCTCATGGGAGCATGAGTAGAAGGACTTCCAACCACAACCCAAAATCATTTTGTTTATGATTTCTTGGACTAATAATGACGTGATTATCTTATTTTTCATGTGCTTGCTATATCTTAGAAGTTGGTTTGTTGATTAGATTATAATTATGGCATAGATTATATACGATTCCTATTCACCTCATCTTTTACACTACTAGTTGTTTTATTTTGTCTATGATAAATAGATTTACGCATGTAATGATTGTAGGGTTGTTTGAATCTACAAGAAAGGCCACCTTCATCACCTCCATCTTGGACTCCATCACTCCTTCTTCTGAACTCCAATTCTGTCATCAAAATTCTTTTTTACGAGGTCATTTCCCATAACCATCGAGAGCATCTCTTCTAGTTAAAAATAGACCCTCAAGGGTCTCTGAGCTTGGCTAGAGGTGTTGGTCACCCTTCACTCATTTTCCTCCACTTCCATCCACCTTCCCACACCTTTCAACCATAATCTTCACCTCTTGAACCTTATCGGAAACCTTCTTGTAGCATTACAGGGTTTCCTGTAGCAATACAAGGCTCCTGTAGCATAATTGTAGGTCCTCACTCTCAATCCATTTTTTATTCTTGCTACAACTTGAACTTAGTTTAGGATGTTGTTGACCCTCAGTTGTGGTTTCATGACTAGTGGAGGCTCCTAGGCCACTCCAAACCCTCCTCTTTCTTTGTTACAAAAACATAATAACAATAGTTCTTTTCATCACATATTTGGCACAAGTAGGACAATGATTTATATGCAAGTGTGAGCTAGTTAAATAATATATATAATATTGATTTATGGTTTGGTATTTTATGCAATATAAAGTAGTCTCTTTTCTGCAAAGAGATTTGATGACTAGATAAATGATTGAAAGATAATGTAGTTTCCTTTCTTCAAATAGGTTAGCTTTCCCTATTCATGATTTGTTTCGATAGCAATTGCAAATTGAAGTTGATAGCATTTTCATTTTCTCAGTTAGGAGTAGTTTCTACATTACATCTGCATTACCTAGTCTTCACCCTAATTTAGTAGGAGAAATGACCTTGTAGCACTATTGATAATAAATCCTAGTTGAGGGTGGCATGAGTAGAATCCATCTATTGTTCATATATCACTGTCACCTCAAATTTTGTATCAACCTCAGGTTGATAATTAGAATTGAGGAGCCTCTGGGAGTTGCACCACTCTTGGTGCAATACCAGGGCTCACCAGACCACATAGCCATGGTTGAAAAAGGTAGATCATTGGTGACCAAGGTTATCCATGGTTGACTATTTGACCATGGTTAACCACGTGGCATAAGCTTAACTATCCTTGACTATGCTTGACCATGTTGATTATCACTAACTATAGTTCACTATGAGAGATAGAGGAAACATTAGCAGCCATGGTTGTCATGGTCAACCATAGTTGACCCTGGATGACATGATTAAATTATAGTTGATGAGGATTTATTATGGTCAACATGTGATTGACTATGGGTGACCATGGTTGACCATAAATGTCCATGTTTAACTACAATTGACTATAATAGATTATGGAAGACCTTGGTTGACCATGTTGTTTAAGATCATACCTAGTTTGAACATGGTTGACCATTTTGTTTAAAATAATACCATATTTGATAGTGGTTTACCACTTAATTATATGTTACCATGGCCAATCATGACAAATCATGGTTGAACATGGGTCATTTGAGCATCGTATACTATGGTTCCACATGAGACATTATAGTTCTCCATGGTTTACATTTCTTGGCATGATGTCCATGGTAGAATTTAGTAGAGCAAGGTTGAAAATAGTTGCACATGATTGATGATGGTTATCTATGGTTGAGTGTACTTTACCATTGTTGATCACATTGTACATGGTTGCTCATGATCGACCATGGTTTACCACTTTCAATTGTTTGAACAAGTTAGGCCATGGTTGGTAAGCTGACCACATATCTATGGTGAACTACGTGTGCCCATAGGTGCGCATGTTTGAGCATGGTTGACCATTTTGACCATGTTGTCCAAGGTCAAACTAGTGCCAGTTATAATTAACCACTTAGTCATGGTTGACCATCGCTGATCACTAGACCACATTCGACCACTTATACATGGTTAGCCATGGTTTCCCATTGTTGATCATTATCAACCATGTTGAGTGAATTATCCATGGTTGACCACTTAACTATGGTTAAGAACATGACCATGGTTGACCAGGTTGTCTAATATTAACCATGCCTGACAATGCCTGTCCATGTTTAACCTCTCTTGACCACGTTTGGCCACATATGATTATGGTTGACCATCATTGAACACGGTTTTCCATGATCACTATGATGGTTGACGGTTGACCATGTATATTATTTATGTCTACTATTGACCATTTTTTTACCATGATTGACTAGGATTGACTGGGGTTAACAATTTTTCCATGATTTTTCACTTGACCATGGTTTTCCACGAAACCAATGTTTAACACATGACCATGATTGACAATATTATCTAAGTTTAAGTATGGTTATCCATTTACAACCATGTTTTCCACATTTGACCATGGTCAACCATATTTTCTAATGGTTAATCATGGTTGACCATGTTGATTATGGTAGAGCATGGTTAAATATTGTTGGTTGTCGTGGACCATGTGTGAGCATGGTGTGTGTTGGATATCCCACATACCATCTTTTTACCAACCTTTCACTTCACTTTCAACTCACTTTTAAACCATATCTATCTTTTCGATAGAATATTTTCATGATTACATCAGGTCTAGACTTATTATTTTCCAATGCATATGTTTTAGTGTTTTTGAGTGAATTTATGATTAAATATTGGAAAATAACATGTGTTCACTTATATATGAAAGTGGTATGAGTTTCATGATGTTTTTAGGTGTATTTGAAAACTCCAACAAAGTCATATTCGACCACCAAGCCTCAAATTCGAATTTCTAGATTTGATGAAGATTTGGGAGATTCCTTCAAGCATACTTCATGGAGAAGAATCATAGAAGTTTTGATAATATTTATTATCAAAGATATTAGAGATTTGTGAGAGGATTTATAGAGATTATATGTGTTAAGTGTTAGCACGTGGTTGTAACCACATGAGATATTTGTACAGCTAGGAGAGATTTGTGGATCTCAAATCTTTGTTATTTATCTCAAGTTTATGTATAAATAGGAGTGTGTCCTCCATTCCAAGGAGAGGAATCTTGGAGCATGTATCCAACTTACGATGGAATAGAATAAAGCATTATTTACATAAATTTCTATTCTATAGTTTTACATGTAAATTTCTTTAATGCAGTGTATGCATTTATGGAATAGTTTGTTACTTTGCTCTTAGGAGAATTGAGCTCACACCAAATGGATCAAGGAATAATTTTATTTCATTATAAATATTTGTGATTATTGGTTAGATTTATATGTTGGGCTAAAATTTTGATTTTTGATAGGTCCCGTGAAACATTACGAAGAGTCCTCATGTAAGGGAGCTTACTGTTTTCTTGTCTACAACAACTAAGTCATGTAATTCATCTTAATGGCTTTCTTTAGGTTTATATGCTTTAATATTTTCATTAGGAGTACTTAATAATTTTGATTATTGATAGGTCTTGTGAAACATTATGGAAGGAGCTCATGTAAGGGAGCTTAGTTTTTTCTTTCCTACAATAGCCAAGTTTGCTTAGCTTAGAGTCAGTTTCTTATTCTTGCAAATATTTTGTTGGCATCATCACAAACTTGAGTATCCCTCGTTGATAATTTAATGAAAGTAATTCAAGTAATTAAATTTCCTGACATTTTTTGCGTCGTTGACAGGGATGATGCTAAGGGATTAGAAATTAGGAATTTAATTCAGTACCAATATTTTTCTTTGGTTTGATTCATGGAAATTCTAACTCATGTTGAAGGGATAACTTGGTGACAACAAGATATTAGTAACATGGGGAATTATACATAGGGGTTATCTTTGAATGCCATTTTTAGCTGCATATATAAATATTGATAAATAGGATGCATAAATTTCAATCAATCTTTGCATTATAAGAGTTTTGAAATAATACATTTATGGATAGGAGATCTATAATGATGTTAAAGCATTTGGAAGAGAGACAAGAAAATGAGGACTATTGTGGTCATTAATGGTGATTAGGCCACAACATTGAAGGTCGGTTTTAAATGGTGATTATGCCACAACATTCTTCCATTTTTCAACAAATCCTAGCATTTAATCCAAATATGCAATTGATCTCTCATATCGTTGCAAACATTCGAGTGTATATTTCAAATTTGGATGTGACCATATTAGAGATTTTTTCTCCGTAAATGGTTTCATTGGAAATACTCCTACACAAAAATACTTTCTCAAAATAGAGTAGGATAGAATAGGAAAATAAAACCAAGCTTGGAGAGTTTTTGAAGTTTTTGATTTCAAATTTGATTTCATTTATTTTCTTCAAAATTTCATATAGTGGTGCAATGAGAGCCTCCTAATTCACTAACCATTGGCAGGAAAGATATGCAATGAAAGGGATATTTGTGAAGAAGAAAAACGAGTGGAGTTTAGAGAGCTAAAAAATGTGTATTTGTAATCAAATTCTTCTATTGCTTTTAAAATTTCAGATTTCAAGTACATAAAGAATTGTTGAGTATGCTCTCTTCTTGTGCCTTGTGCGATATGGAAGATCAGAAAAATAAATTGGATAAGTTAGCTTTGAAATTTCACAATAGAAATGTGACTAAGAAATCTAAATTTACCATTGGTTCTAAAAAAAGAAAAAAAAATCTTAAAAATTGATCTCTCAGTTGTCAAATATTTTTTTCTTTATTTGCTACCAAAAATTGTATTCAATTTTATTTATCTCACTTAAATAAATATCTATAATTTTATATATATATATATATATATATATATATATATATATATATATATATATAACAAAAGAAAAATACAAAATGCAAAAATTAAACTAAAGATATCTCACAAAATGGGAATTGGTTTCTCATAATATTTGGAAAGGAAGTTCATAATATTATGATGAACAATTCCCCTGAAAATTTTAGACCAATCTGCTTCATGGTTTTTCGGGAAAATGAGGATCATCACCTACTGCCATTTTGATTATATCTCGAGATATGTGCATTAGATCGTTCTGATTTTTTGCTATGCAGAAAACATTAGTACCATAGGAACCTTCCTACAAAATATCAGCGCAATTTGATCTTTAGTTTGTGAGAAAACTATTTTTCGAAGTTTACATCCATTTCGATTATATCTTGAAATTAGTGCATTGGATGGTATTGATTTTTTGGTGTGCATAAACATTAGAATAGTAGGAACATGTCTACAAAATTTGAGAAAAAATACAACGGATAGTTTGTGGGAAAATGACCCACGAATTTTGTTGTAACATGTCTTGTAGCAACCTGCAAAAAAAAATAAAAATCTAAGTTTTAGCTTTAATGCTTTCCCTATTTTTTATAGAATAAATTGGTTGTGAGATCCATTTTTTTTACAAGAGGATGAGTTCAATTGAAAATCAAATATTTTTTTTGCCATGAATTGCTTAACAAGTGTCCTCGAGCACTTAGACACTTGATTTTCTCCTAAAAAATCTTGAATTTTGTTTTGTTGGGTGTTTGTCAAAATTGTTGCCTCATTAGTCAAATTTCGTCGAATCGTTAATATTTTTTAACTTTAAATAACAATTTTTATGGTTATCATTTCACAAATTTGAATTTTTTTTCTATTTGGTAAGTCTTTGAATTTGTAAAAAAAATATCATGAGTTTAAATCCAATAGAGGCCAAAATGTGTTAACCATTCTACAATTTTAACAATCCTTAACTACTTTCTAGAGATATTTCGGTTATAATCACATGAGACAAAACTTTGTCGATGTGTTTCCAACCAACCAGTGTAGTTCACCTTCATGACAAGATGAGAGATCAGATCCAACCATTAAGCTTAAATATATGTAGAGAAGGTCAAACTAGTCGTTGGAACCTAACAACTAGTTTGACTATGAAGGAAAAAATAAAATGATAATCAATTAATTTGATTAAATTTTAAATTTTAAAATATATTATATTTTTTATTAAAAGTATTTTTTGTTAAATTTTGATTTTTTAATTACATTTTATCATAATTTTTTATTGATTAATTATTTAGTTTTCAATTCAAAGGATTTTGTTATTAGTTTTTTTCATTTAAAAAATATTTTATTTATTTAAACGAGAGGAAATAAGTCCAAGGTAAAAAAAAAGAAGAATTTTTTTTTAATTATTTAATATAATTATGGTTCAAAATTTATAATATATGTCTTTGAATATAATGACATAAAAATATTTTTAAATAATAAAATTAATTACAACGAGAATAATGAAAGGGGAAGAGTGTTGAAACATAATTAAAAGGACTAAACTGACATCTACGAATATAGGGCAGCGATCCAACATCTTCTAATACTCCAACCATCGTCTCTGTTAATATTGACAAGTCTTTTTTCAATTTCTAAATCCTCCCTTAACTTACGGTGATGAAAAATGGTCAATCCTAGCAATAACTTTAGCATCTTCAATGCGAGTTGTGATTGTTAGTGTTTTCTCGCATGCTCTACTAAGGCAAAGGAGAGGGATCTTCCATGCTTAATGTCGGCAGTGTGCTCAAAAAATCCTTTGATTTATTCACCGGCCAATTTCACCAATGTATGGAGTCCCACGAGAGCATGGGATGATGTAAACACCTTCCCCATCTCTCGGGTTCATAGGGTCTTTAGCCGATCTAAGACAGATTGTGAATAGTGTTAAGGGGTTTGAAAGTCGAAGAAACTTTATGTATTTTAATGATCCTAGTGATTTTATCGGTGGTTCTTTGAATAAAGGGAAGGTGCACTCTAGAATACCATTCATTGGGCTCTTTTTTTATTTCTACGACCTTTTTATGTTTTATGTAAAGATCTAAGGCCCTAGGATTTGTTATAACCATTCCTATTAAAGAAATTCGGGAGGTGGGTTTTTTCTCCTTCGAGGGTGACATTCATCATATATTCTCAATGCCCTTGTGCCTAAGGTGTTGAAGATGTCTAATTTCAGAGCAAGGAAATGATGTGAATTACAGTGAAGACATTTCTCGGTATGTGTTTTCTTCTGAAAAAACATAATGGGAGAAAGAGCCATCCTCCTTTCTTGAAATAAGAACGTCGAGGAAAGGAAGGGCTGCCATTAACCTCAAATACCATAGTAAACTTAATGGAATAAGATCAACTATTTAGATGTTGGAAAAAAAGATCCAACTTTTCCTTTCCATGAGATCAGATGATGTAGGTGTCATCTACAAGCCTTTTCAAGAGTTTAGCCTGGAATAGAGCTAAAGAAAGGGCCTTGGATTCAAATTCCTCTAAGAAAATATTAGCTACTATTGGGGATAGGGGGGAACCCATGGCCACACCACATGTCCGTTCATAGAATTCACCTTCAAAACTAAAGAAAATAGAGATGAGGCAGATTTCGACTAAATGGGCACTATCTAGATCGGTAATGCACTTGATGACATCAATAGCCTCATTAATGGGGATATTATTGTATAAAGAAACCACATCAAAACTTACTATCTTATCATCCGGATCCATTTTTATTCCGTTTTAACTCATTAAAAAAACGAGGATGAATCTTTGACAAAGGATTCTAAACGAACCGCAAGAGGTTTAAGCTTATCGACTAAAAACTTAGCAAGAAGATAGGTCAAACCGTCTATGGTATTAAAAATGGGCCAAAGGGGGGGGCCCCTTATTTATGGATCTTAGGAAGACCATAGATCCTAGGAGTAATAAGGTTATTTTCAATAAGCTTCTTACTAAGGGAGTTAATTGTGTTGCTAGATCTTATGGCTAGAGCGACAATTTTGGAAACCTTATTTAGGGGATTTTCATTCAGCTTCTTGTAGCTCCCATTATTATCCAAGTGATCTAACATTTTCCTTCGATAATCATTTCTGTCTCAAATCATAGCAACACCTCCTTTGTCAGCTTTAAGAACAATAATGATCCTTGTTATTGTTCAAAATTTTTAGAGCCTCAAACTTAGGTTTGCTAAGGTTTCCCTTGGGGTGCTTGCCATTTCTCGGGATAACCGCAACAATTTCGCTTCCATGTGGCCACTTTGTATTGGTCCATGTGGAAACATATTATTGGTCAAAATTAAACATTCATCGCCCAACTCTGTCATGTCCACATCAATGCCATGTCACCATTGCAACATCATCAACATATACCAGGTCATCATGCAACATCAACTCTTTTCCACATGATCAATCCATGTCGAGCATTGTACTTGCTAGAAATTTCGTCCAATAAAAAAACAAAGACAATAGAGGTGACTGCAAGTCATAAACACACTTTCCATAAGCCATCTAGAGCTCTCATACGGAAAAACCCAGCCAATCGAAGGTGGCGATGGTGTGTCACATGGTGCACATCATGGTGAAGAATATTGTCAATGATGGAGGATGATTTGCATGGGGTGATGGACCAAGTTTTAGTTTTAAAACCACCTAAAAAAAATGAATTATGTCATTCGAAGTTTTATTTTTTGGGATTCGAAATTGATGAGAGTCGTAGTTCAAGAACGAGTCTGGATTTCAGAGAGTATTGCAGAGGTGAATACATGCCACACCCTGCAAGGTAAAACCCCCCCCCCTACTCTACCACCTATCAATTGCAGGGAGACATAGGCATTTATTTTTTTCGAAGATGACTAAAGCAGGGTGGTAAGATAAATCGAATAAAACCACGGGGTGAAGATTTGGTTGATGCCAATTTGAGGGTAAGAATTTTTTTTATGCGGTTAGGGTGGTATCCTCTTTGCACTAGGTTTAGGGAGATCTCACTTAGTAGTAGCCCAAGAGTTTTCTAAATATTTTAATGGATAGGAGGCTACGGTTTATGGCCTCACTTTGCAGGGTTTACGAAGACTCCATTGCTCGAAGCCTTTAATGTTCCACAAGAAGGAGAAAAGCTGGTTCAAAGGAAAAAGTTATTACAGGAGGTGATCTCAATAGCTTCCTCAAAGATGCTCACGAGATATCCAAATTTGGAAAAAAGGCCTCCCAAGTAGCTACCTTAAGAATGATTGGGCAGAATCTATCAAGCTTATAAGATATACCTCACTTGTGAAAGGAGGTATACAATGGTATTCCTCAATCACATGAGGTTTCTTTTTTCATATTACAGGGGATGAAGACATTGAATCTGCCATTTTCTTCTTGAAACCTAAATAATAAAATAATAGCTAAACCAATAAAATAATATTTATGAATTTGCAATTCACTTTTTGCACCACAATCCATGTAACCATAGTTAAATTCAATTCAAAAGTTGTACAAAAAATAAAATTAATAAAAAAAATTGTACTTGATGTGACTATAAATAAGAATGATATTTTCAAGAAAAAAGTGATTATCATTGAACAACTAATGCATTTGTCCTTTGTACGTAAATAACTTAAAATAAAATATAAATATAAATTTATAAATTCTTAATTATATTATATGTTATTAATTAAAATTTATATTATTTAAATTTTATAATAACATGTAATTAATATACTATATAAAACTAATATAATAAATGTATAGAGATATGCATTGTTTCTTTCAAGAAATATGAAATGACAATAATATATTTTTATTCAAAAAAGTGTGAAATGACATTTATTATGAGTAATTTACTTTGACTTTAAAAGAACTCGGGAGCACTACCATGGTTAACCATGAGTTTTTATACACCATTGAGAATGTGACAAGTAAGTACCTTTAACTCAAGCAATGCCACATCAACTATTAGGGATGATGTCATCCCCTAAAATGTGATTGGTTCTCATAAAGTGAATTTTGATTGTACATTTTCCTTAGGAGGCCCAATTTAGACCTCAAAATTCCCCTAATGTCGACAAGGGTTCAAACCCATACTAATGTTTCGAGTATAAATTGTACCATCAAGTCTGTGATCAAAGTTCTAGTTGAAGAAGAGTTGGGAAAGAGAAACCGAGACTTGGGATCACTTTTTTATTCTACGAGGGTAAGACAACTTGCACCTACACCTCCATTTCCACAACCAAATCCTCGACTTACAAAGATAATAACAAAGAGAAAGGCCCAAAAAATAAAACATTCATAAGAAGGCCAAAGCTAAAAAAAAGAGAAGGTTTTTGCAGTCAAGATGAAAGAAAAAATGGAGAAAGGAGAGAGCTCCTCAACAAGAAAACCCAAGTCCATGAAAATAGTACCCCCCTGTTCCTCCATTTCCTAATGTCTACGCTAGAGCTAGAACAGGAAGATCTGCAACGATAGATGAATCAAAAGTGCGAGTGCTATCGGAAATTCGAAACCACACATTCAACAAAAGTTGCAGAAAGAGTATCAACCTACACCATCATATGAAGAACTCCTTAAGGATGTTCGATATGAAATCAGCAACAAGAAGAAGAAAGAAGAAGCTATACCTATTTCTAGCACAATAAAGAGGAATACAAGAGACAACAATAAGTCAATGTTGTGAAACCAGCTCCAAAAAGAGAAGAAAAGAGATATCAATGCCTTAGAAATAAGCCACTTCGAGGGGGAAACCTCCAATACATTACATGAATGAACAATTCTTGGATGATTCAAATTACAAAACCTCCTTTCTATATATAGGAGCCCATGGGGCTAGAATGTAATCCTAGTGGGGCCACAATGTAATCCTAGCCGACCTAACAATAATAATTTAAGGGCACAATAATAACAATATGGGGGTTACAAGGGTACAATAATAACAATAAGGGGGGTTACACCAACAACAATAAGGGACTTACTAGTAATATAGGGACCTAACATGCACCTCTCCTTCAAAAAAAGTGTTGTCCTCAATGCTTGAGTAGCTCGGGTGCTTCCGTATAAAATTCTCATCCTCCCGTGTAGAATCTTCGGTGGGTAAGTTCTTCCACTTGATGAGATACTCCGAAATTGATCAATTCTGTAGTCGTCGAGTTCTTGTTTCCGTGACCGCTTCAGGTTCCAATATGATTTTTCCTTCCTCATAAAGTTCTAGCAATATTGTTTGAACTGGAATATTTTCACCTATAACCTTGTTTAAGCATGAAACATGGAAAATTGAATGCATTCGTGAAGAAGCTGGAAGCTCCAATTTCTATTGCATAGTACCAATCTTTTGCAACACCTTGTAAGGACCATAGTACTTTGGCGATAATTTATTATCCTTCTTAGCTTGCTTGAGGGACATTTGTTTGTATGGTTGTAGCCGTAAAAATACGCAGTCTCCTACATCAAAACTTCTCTCGCTACGATGTTGATCTGCCTGTTGTTTCATTCGATTTTGTGCCAAATTCAGGTTTTCCTTTAAGAGTTGGAGAACTTCTTGTTGATGCTCGATGTGATCTTCCACTGCTTGAACCTTCAAATTTTCTCTTAAAGATGATGTGATGGATGGTGGATGATATCCATAAAGTGCCATAAATGGGGTCATTTTTTGCTACGAGTATGGAAGGAAGTGTTATACCACCATTCAGCCTAGAGGTAACCACCCGAAACATTGTGTTTGATTATCAGATACAAAACAATGAAGATATCCTTCCAAACATTTATTTACTATCTCAGTTTGACCATCGGATTGAGGATGATAAGATGAGATATGAGATAATTGAGTACCCAAACAAGAAAATAACTCCGTCCAAAAAATTTCAGTAAAAATGGGATCTCTGTCGCTCACAATAACCCTTGGGTTTCCATGTAGCTTTTGAATTGTGTCCATAAATGACGTGAGCTAGGGCTCGCAATACCCGAGATCTTCAATAATAATGCATATCAACATGCTTCTCTGCTTTTGCCCTAAATCAAAAAACTCAATTACAAAGCCAATTCATGCACCTTTTAAGATCAGATTTCAAACTCACAATCAAAGGTCAAATGTACCCATGTTTTAATTCAACTTGACATTGTTTTATTACACAATAATTTCCACATGCAAGCTCTTCGACTTATATCCACACAAACCATCCTTTCATAACCCAAAGACCTAGATTGCATCCTCACTTTAATGCACAAAAAAAAACTTCATTTGAAAGTTCGCTCCAATTAATATTATGAAACAATCTACCTTTTTTCTTGTGTGAATCACCCAACTCCCATCTTTCATTCTTATAATGTTGGAGTTCAAAATCAAACTCAATAAAAAAGGTGCGCCTCGCTATCACTCGTCCGCCGGCCTCTATTTTGCATTAGATATTTGGAGTGATGTATTCCAATGTGAATAAACGAGTTATAGGAATACAGATCCTGTGCTCTCTTACCTACGATTACCAATTGAGACTTTCAATGATCAATACAATCATTACACGACGTTCCATTCAAAAATTTCTGACATCTATGTGTCGATTGTCCTCTTATTCTAAGCGAACTTCTCCATACATGAAACCCAATGATTCATTGTATTTGACATAAGTCGATATCATTTTTTTTAATTTATTCACAATAGACACGAGTTTAAAAATGTTGTGCCTCTCTATACATACCGATGATTCGATTTGTTCCGACTTTTTGTAACTCCACCCTTGGCTCTTAGCGTGGAATTTTCTCTGCTTTGTCATCGTATCCTTCGACAACCATTTCATCTGCTTCAATGCATCCTCATCGCCTCTGCACGCTTGTCATAAATTTTCCAGGTTGCTTGTTTAAACTTCTCCACATGAATCTGTACTCAACAATTAAAATCATTTTTCATCGAATTCCAAATAAGATCAACAATATTTGAATAACAATCCTACGCCTACCCAACACGATCCGACATAAATGTCGGTTCTTCCCTCTGTGCATTGTCACATTACAATTTATTAATTTGTTTAATCAAATGCATCATTTGATGACAAACTACACCTTCGATTCACCATAATTCAATCGATGCCAGGATCGACATCGCTCCCGGGAAAAAATAAAATTCACCATGGTTTAACACGCCGTCGGGTTCTTAACCACGTTATATGAATTCCACAATTCATTCACAAATTAATTCTTATTTTGCGAGCGAGAATACCATTAACATTTAATGAGAATAGCGCTCCATCATAAAATTCATAACGAAATGAGAATCGATCCGGGATTCTCATTCAACATTAACGCATTCAACATTAACGCATTCTGAATTGAATCGTAATATAAAACATCGAATCTCCATTGTTTAACGCCTTCTGCACTGCGCTATTAATTCAACGCTTTCCATACACCGATTTCCAGCCACGTACTAATACGTTTGGCCCAACGCATATCCACTCCGAGTATCGATTCAATTTAACTTAGTTGCGGTTCGGCTATTAAGATACCTGCAATACAAATCGACTTCACATTTTCTTCAACACGAGCGTTTCAATTGATCATTGTTTTATTTGCCAATGTCCAGTCATAGAACTCTGCATTTAATATCAAACGAAACCTTGCGCCCCGATTGACTTTGATTAGACCATGCTTAATGTATATTTAATTTTGCATTTGAAACCAATTTCAATTTAACAGTTTTTCCCCCCAATGTAATTTCGTTCAATTCTATGAACACGGTTTCACGAGTGCGCCCTTATAAATCGACATAAAAGTATACAGATTCATCATTTCAAATAAGAACTATAATACTCGTTAATGTCGATTCTTAACTTATGTGCAGAGCTTGTCTATAAAGCTTATCAAATGATTGAATTTAAGAACTCTAACTCATTATACCAATTCGACTGAAATTATAAAACTCACACAAAATTCCAGAACAAATTCCTCATTGTATAAACAAATGCAAATCAATTTCAAAAACCCTTTGTGCATGGCCGGATATTCAAAAATTGGCCCTTACAAATTGCCCGAAGGGATCTAAGCAGAAAAAACCTCTCACTCTCTACTCACACTCACTCACAATTTCTATATATTTTTCTCTCAAACCCCCTCCTATTTATACAATTTTAAAAATGATCTAATTAAATTCTCAATCCCTTCAATTTCTCAACAAACCCCTAAATCTCTCAACATCCCTAAAGGATATATCTTTATCCCTAAAATCCTTCAACTAATTAAATTCCCTCATATCCTTTTATTACATAAAAAGATATTTACAAAAATCCTCACCTTCTCCTATTTTATTCAAATTAATTAATAAAATATTAAAAAATTATCACACCCCCCTTCTAACATATTTACAAAATAAAAAAACGCCCTTGATGCTCCCTGCATCAACAAATGTAGTAGCAACTTGTACTTACTTTAAATGGATGAGATAATGCACAAAAGTGTGCATACTTGGTAAGTTTATCAACTACCACCATGATGACACTCTTTCCTTCGGACTTAGGTAAACTTGTGATAAAATCCATTGAAATCTCCTCCCAACGTTGACTTGGAATGGATAAAGGTTGTAGAAGACCCGGGGTCTTAATTGTCTCAACTTTATTCTCGCTGGTAAACCAAACATTCCGCCACAAACTTTTGAATATCAGATTTAAGGCCATCCCCAAAAAAAAATTCTTCACCCCGTGGTAAGTTTTTTAAAAATCCCGAGTGTCCTCATAAAGGAGAAGTGTGCAATTCCAAAAGAATATTTAGTTTTAGTTGGGAATTCTTACAAATCTATAAGTGATCTTTGTACCATAAGGAATCATTTTTCCAAATAAATGTATTAGATGTACTAGGATCTTGCTGCAACTTTTGAATGAGTGTCCACACGTCTTTATCCTACTTCCATTCATCTCTTGCTTCGGTTATCCAATCCGGTTGGATAATAGAAATGGCACAAAGCAATGCTTCCACCTCTTCATTCTTTCTTGAGAGTGCATCGGCAACAACATTTAGCTTCCTTTTTTTTGTATATTATTTCAAAGTCATAACCCAACATCTTTGTGACCCATTTTTTCTTCTCTTCTGAAGATAGTCTTTGTTCCAAAAAGTGTTTAAGACTATCGTGATTAGTTTTTACCTTGAAGTGTCTTCCCATAAGGTAAGTTCTCCATTTCTTTAGTGCATGCGATATTGCTAACATTTCCTTCTCATAAATAGGTTTCTGTAAATACTTTCCTTTGATTGGATGACTTTCAAAAGAAATGGGTCATCCTTCTTGCATTAAAACAACACCAATTCCATTTCTTGAGGCATCACATTCCACAATAAAGGTTTTTTTGAAGTCCGGCGTAGCTAAGCCTGGTGCTAGGCACATTGCCTCTTTAAGATGTTCAAAGGCCTTAGTTGCTTCAAGAGTCCATGAAAATGCATCTTTCTTCAATAATGTTGTTAGAGGTGTTGTTATTCTCCCATAATTCTTAACAAACTTTTCGATAATACCCTATTAACTCGAGAAATCCTCAGCAAATGCTTTATGGTTGTGGGGACTTTCCATTCCTTAATGGCTTTAATTTTGTTAGGGTCTACCTTAACACCCTCGTGAGATACAATATGAACCCAAATATTCCACCTCTTGTACTCCAAAGAAACATTTGGATTTTTTTCCATATAATTGTTTCTCTTGTAATAGTTTGAGCACCCTGTCAACATTATGAACATGAGCCTTCCAAGACCTGTTGTAGATTAGTATATCATCAAAAAATAATAGCACAAATTTTCTAAGGAACGGTTTGAAAATGGAATTCATCAAACCTTGAAATGTAGAAGGTGCATTGGTAAGGCCAAAAGGCATGACCAAAAATTCATAATGACCTTCGTGAGTTTGAAATGCTATTTTTAGAATACCTTCAGTCTTCATTCTAATTTGATGATACCCTGAATGAAGATCCAATTTGGTAAAATAAATTGCTCTATGTAATTCATCCAATAACTCATCAATCATAGGAATGGGAAATTTATCTTTAATGGTAAGCTTATTGAGCTCCCTATAATCCGGACACATGCACCATGATCCATCCTTCTTGTGTACCAATACTACAGGAGAAGAGAAAGAACTTTGACTAGGTTGAATTATACCCACCTCTAACATTTCTGCTATCATATGTTCAATTTCGCTCTTTTGGACATAAGGATATCTATAAGGCCTTATGTTTGGAGGAACACTTCCTGGAATCAAATGAATAGCATGATCATGATCACGAATAGGTGGGAGCCCTTTTGGAGTTTCAAAAACCTTGGAATGATTGCCCAAGACTTTTTGGAGATCTACAGAAATAGATGATTTTGATGTTGGAACTTCTAGTGAGCATAATTGTGCAATGATGCCTCGTTGTTCTTTATTTAGAAGCTTTTTCATGACATTAGAGCTTATTATCTTTCCTGGCTTCCCTGCAATACCCTGTAATTCGACTTCCTTTCCTTCTGAAAAAAATTTCAAGAAAATTTCTTGAAAATTAAAAGCTATCGTCCCCAAAGATTGTAACCATTGTACTCCTAGTACAACATTAGCACCTCCCATAGGAATGGAAAGCATTGGACTATTCAATACATATTCCCCCATGGTTAACTTGATATTATGGCATTTTCCAGAGCAATTTGTAGTTCCTCCATTTGCAACCATCACTTGACATTCTGGTGCTGGGTATAAGAAACAATTCAATTCCTTGGCTACCTTACAATGAATAAAATTATGGGCACTACCTAAATCAATCAACACTATTACCTTTTTCTTCTTGATATTTCCTTCTATCTTGAGAGTTTGAGGAGTGGTAATTCCTGCCAATGCATTACATGATATGGTCGAACTCATTTCTTCCACTTCTTGGGTTGTTTCCTGGTGTATATCCTCTTCTTGTTCATTTTCTTCTTCCTCTTCACAATCTATGTAAAATAATTTCTTCTCAACACACTTATGACCTTTAGTGCATTTGCTATCACAACTGTAGCAAAGCCCTTTTGCTCTTTTTTCTTCCAATTGTTGTGGTGTCAACCTTGTAGGTTGTGGAAATCTAGGCGTAGCAACACTTCCTTCTTTATAGAATTGAGTGGTAGGCTTCCCTGTCGCCATAATTTTACATTCAACTTTTCTTGCCAACCTGAATGCCTTCTCCAATGAATCAGGTTCCAAAACGCGAACTTCATGTTGGATGTTATCCTTTAAAGTGCCTAGGAAGAGATCAATCCTGTGTTCCTCTGTAAGATCAGTTACCCTTATATTCAATTCTTGGAAGTCCTCAATGTGCTGCCCCACTAAACCCTTTTGTTTGAGATTTATCAATTGGGTAAAGAAGGTGTTGCTCTTTGTATCCTCATAATGTGCTATCATTTCCTCCGTAAAAATTGACCAAGTGACAATTTTTTTACGGGAGCAAAGCCATTGATACCATACAAATGTATTTTGTTCTAAATGTAAAGTTACAATGCGTACCTTTTGTGTGTTTTGCACATTATGGAGATCAAAATATTTCTCCATCTGTAGTATCCATTTACAGGATCCTTTCCATCAAACTTCCTCATATCCATTTTTGGAATATGGTGGTTCTTCTCGCTAACATTAGATTTTATGAAATCATGATTAACATTTATTTTGTTCTCATCATGAGTTTCCTCTACTATATTTTCACCGTTAGGAAACATTTCTTGTATCAACTTTGTCAAACCTTCCATGTCTTCTTTTAGATCATTCTTCATGTTTTCCATTTTCTCATCAATCTTAGCTTCCATGTCATCCATCTTAGATTCCATGCTAGCTTCCATGCCATCTATCTTAGATTACATGCCATTCTTCAAACCATCCATCTTAGATTCCACACCATCTATCTTATATTCCATGCCATTCTTCAAAACTTCCATGTCATTTTTTGTTTCTCTTTGCAAGAGCGGAATTTGTTGCACTTGCTCTTGTAATTTTGATATGTCATGTTGCCATTCTTCGTCTTCATGAGTCATAGTAGAGATTTATAAAGGCTTAATGGGTGTTGAATTCTTTTTAGGGGCCATTTTAGAATCCAATACTGATATCTATTCTACAATATGCCCTTGGAATCAATTCAACTTGATTCTTCAAACAAGACTTATGCAATTCAGAAAAAAAAATACACACCTTTTACTTGCTTTTGAGGAGCTCGATATTGAAATTGAATTATCTCTATAATTGCGGATCCTAAATATCTAAAATTCAGCATTGTAGTAGCCCTCTAAAGCTTCTTTCAAATGCCAAAGGTCTGATCTGATTTGGATTCCTCAAGGCAAAGTTATGTCCAATCTCCCACAATGACCCAATTTTGGACTGGTTTAGTAGAGAGAAATTGTACGACTTGCCACATGTCACTGTTTCCCCCTTTGGATATAAAATTGATAGGCCGAAAACTAAATTCTGTGTTCTTACGGCCACCTTTTACAACATTCCAATCCGATGCTCAGAGAGAGAACTATGAAGATTTTCCCACAATCACCTACTTGAGATGAAATTCAGAAGCCTCAAAAAACCCCAAATTCCACAGATCATATCTCTGAAAATATTGCGAACCAATATCTGAAATTTTGTGATGATGTTCCTCATTATTGCGGCTTCTCACTCTAAACATTTCAGCTTTTGAACCTTCATAGAAAA
Organism: Pinus albicaulis; assembly: GCA_034641835.2. Classification (NCBI taxonomy): domain Eukaryota; kingdom Viridiplantae; phylum Streptophyta; class Pinopsida; order Pinales; family Pinaceae; genus Pinus; species Pinus albicaulis. The sequence goes on along the minus strand of JAXQQM020066917.1, from coordinate 3,867 downwards.
AAAGGTATTGCGAAAATACCACAATGACCTGTTTAGGTTAAATTCAGGAGCCTGCAAAATGACCTAACTTGCACAGATCATAGCTCCGAAAATATTGCGAACCAAGCTCTGGAATTTTCAAAGATGTTCCTTAGGATTTTTTCTTCGCACTCTAAAAATTTTAGATTCTGAACCTTCGTAGAAAAAAAGTTATAGCGAAAATGCCACGATGACCTATTTGGAGCAGCGAAACCCTAGAATCTCAAAGCTCTGATACCAAATGTTGTGAAACCAGCTCCAAAAAAAGAATAAAAGAGATATCAATGCCTTAGAAATAAGCCACTTCAAGGGGGCAACCTCCAATACATTACATGAATGAACAATTCTTGGATGATTCAAATTACAAAACCTCCTTTCTATATATAGGAGTCCATGGGGCCAGAATGTAATCCAAGTGGGTCCACAATGTAATCCTAGCCGACCTAACAATAATAATTTAAGGGCACAATAATAACAATCTAGGGGTTACAAGGGTACAATAATAACAATTAGGGGGTTACACTAACAACATAAGGGACTATACTAGTAAGACAGGGACCTAACAGCTAATTCTTAAGTCCAAGCCTCTACATAAGCCAAGCCTGATGACAGAATTCATTGATGCTGAAAGGAAACCTAAAGGTTCAACGAAAAATAAATCCATGAAGAAAAGCAAGAACAAAAACCCTTCAAAACAACGCTCAGAGACCTCAAGAAGAAGAAAAACACAAAAGGGTTCTAAGGAGGACAAAGACCTTGTCAAGGAGGTAACTACAAGAGAAACCAGATCCAAAACATTAGCTATTGATAGAAAAATTGACTTAGGTAAACTAACTGAAGCTACAACACACATAGAGGAAAGCTAAAAAGGTTTTTGGTACTAATTCCTTTTTTCTTATCAGTCACAATTTTGAACAGCAACCTAGGTGTCATAGAATACAAGTCAGCACAGAATTTTCAGCATTTTCTGTGTATTTTGAAAAAGAAATAGGGTGCTAACAGAATTTTTGGTATCATTCCATATTTTGCGCAGTTACAGGTTTTTATTGGAATTTCCGGCAACACCTGTTTTAACTCAATTTGGACACTTGTCAGCAAGTTTTCCCGAGCCAGTTAAGGATGGATAAGAACCCATAACCAAATGAATAATACAAGTGATGGGTAGAGGTATTTATGAGGTTGTTGGAGGTCCTATTAAATGGAGCTACTGTTGAATTCTTAGTTAAACTGAGAGGGGGGGGGGTGAATCAGTTTAACACATACATGATCTTTTTAAATTTTTCATCAACTTATTTACAGCTTACTTTTATAACCAACCTTAGTATATGAACAGTCTTAATATGTTGCAGCAAGTATTAAATCAACCTTATTATGAGAGTAGCAAACATTAAGTGGATTTTTTAAATCATCTCAGCACACAGGCAACAAAGATAAAGACAGCAGATATAAGTGGAAACCCATAATGGGAGAAAACCACATCTTATTATTGTTGTGATGCAAAGGCAAGCTCCTACTCCCTCTCACCACTGTTTTTCTACAAGCACCAACCTACAAGAGGCTCCAACCTCAGTCAGCTACAACTGACAACTATCAAGCTTCAACTTGATAGGGAAGCTCCATCTTCCTCAATTTATCAAAAGAAATGTTTGCTGATTTACCTCAGATATCAGCATTGTTCTGTAGCATCTCTTTCTGCTTCTCTCTTCCTTATCTTCTCTGCCTCAATCTTCTGTACTCTGCATTCTCTATATTTACTCTCTCTAACCACACTATGCATATCAAGTTGATATTATATATAGAGTTCATCACATGATTGTTTGTATTCCACAAGGAATTTGGAGTGAACAGCCATGACTCTTTGGCTTCTGCCTTCTCATTCCTTTGTCCAACTCATTTAAAAAATTATAAAAATATGTAAAAATTTCAATGTTATAGTGGGATTTTTCTTTTCCTTTGGATACTTGCCTTTGCATCACAAACAATATAAAACAATTAAACATTTACATTTTCAGTTTCAATATATAAACTTCACCCAGCCCTTGGCTTGATGGTTTTGTCCTTTCTGTTGCTATCATGCAACTGTCTTGCATACCTCTGTTTACTACAACTCTGAGCACCTGTGCATGTATACCTATTCACTGCAATTTTAAATCCCTTCGCTGCATACCTCTTCAATTCTGCAGTCTCTGTTTACCTCTGTACAAATTCTCCAAGCTCACTGTAGTTGTGTATCTGCTATATATATGCCTGTTTTATAAGTGTAGCTCACCAATAAATCTCAAAGTCTCATGCATCAATTAATCATTCAAAAAGGGTCCACAATCTGTCTAATCTGGGCAATCTCTGTTCATTGTGGAGGTTCTACTTCTCGGATTCAAACCTTTAATAACCTTCGTATAGGTGCTCATATGAGGATTCGTTAATATAAACTTTGACTTTGGTTAATAAAAAAATAAAAATACTGTGCTCACTTCTTTATCATTAAAACTTTTCAATCGTCGACGAATGCATAACGCATATGTATACCTCTCCTTTTTATTCCTTTAACCCGCGCACAACAATTGACATATACAGTGCATATGTTTAAGTTATATGGTTGGCGCCTTCTTACTACATTTATAAAAATAAAAACTTTGTACCAAAACCCATTTTGTAACTTGTTAAACTCATTGTGTAATGAATATGGCGTAAACTCCAAGGTATGAACCCCGTCAACACTTCATATTACATTTATCATCAATGTATGGCATTACGTCATATATTATGGTTTTGATTCGAGCCACAGCTTATTAAAAATTTATATCATTGCATCAGTTGTTATAACATTAATATACGCCTCGAGTAAGGTTTAAACCCAAAACAATAACCTATGTAATTGCCTCGGGCCCACAGCTTAACACATATATGTGGTCGATCACAACAGTTCATTTCCCATTCACATCCAACGGTGCATGTCTTATTGTGCTCCAACCCTTCGATCCTACGGTAATCGCACGATTAAACGGTATGAAATTTAACACTCAAAAGCCATGCGATGAACTGGGGCCCAGCCTCTTAACGCACCCTTCTCATCCGACGATGGGAGGCTTATTGCGCCGTCCAAGATGATCTGACGACCATAATCCAATATCGCGTTCATTTCACTGTCAAAAATTAATGCGCGATAGCCATGCGATGAGAGAGGTTTCTCCAACCCGCTTAAGACCACGTGTCAGCTCCTAGCATATATCGCGTTCAAATTGTAAATACAGCTTGCCATACAAAAGCAATGCGATATGAGTGGATTTGGTTTTGCAAACTGCTTCCGGTTTTGAATTAACGTGAAAACCGTCGGGTGTTCCAAACCCACCGTCACTGTTCACAGCGCTCATGGTTCCTCTCCTTTTCCCTCAGGGTTCCTTCATGCTCTTTAACAACGTTTCATTTGTAGTCAAACCGCTCCATCTCACAATTCTAATGTTTCATTTCAGGACCATGCCATCGCTTCAGAATACTCGAATTGAGATTAATGTCCCTCCTTATCCACCTCGACACTTCTAACTCAAACCACATGGTCGATGGCATAACCTCGCATCTTCTAACAAGTGCAGAATCTTAGAATTCCATTATGGGGCTTCTTCTCGGCACTATAGGTATCCTCTTCTCACTATGAAATCGGCCACATAGGCCAGATTCCAAATACCCAATCACAGTCTCCCCTTTTTCTACCAAAGGTGTGCAGTAACACCATAACCTCCCATACATCAAAATTCAATTACACAATTGGCTTCAGAGGTCCATCCATTCTCACATACACTATATATATATATATATCAATTCCTCAACGTAGGAATCTAGCCATCCATGAAT
>JAXQQM020072032.1:0-90078 GCA_034641835.2 Pinus albicaulis | reverse complement strand
TGACCATTCACACATCCTACGTAACTCCTGTGAGACAAACAACCTTTTCTAGGTGACCAACCCCTAAGGGAACTCAACATTTTACTGACATACACTCCCGCCCTCTCTCCCTGCAATAATTCCAAGCGACCGAGCTCCCATTCTCCCATGAGTCTCATTTCGAGTGCACCACAAACTTTTTTTCCATTTCTATGCCAACAATTGCAAGATTAAGGTTGTTTTCCAGGGCTAGGACCGAGTCACTGCCCGAAAAACTTATGAAACTTCTAGAACTCATAAAATACATGAAGAAAATAATTTTTATTAAAAAAATTATTAAGGACTTGACTAGAACCCTACTAGCCATGACAATAATTTCGTCAAACATATCACAAATATGCATCCTACAGGTTACAACAATATTTCTAAGTATAGGGGGTCTCATAGTTATCTGAGAATCATTAAGAAGCATTTATACCTCATCACAATAGCTTCATTATCCACTATTAGGTCATATATTCATTTTACATTCAACTATTAATAAAAGCATGATGAGATCCATACATCATCACTTTTATAAAACATGCTCATAACCAGCATATAAACAATAGAAATAACATGGATATAACAGCCATATAAACCACATAATAAAAAGTACTTTTACCCATAAAATACAAGAGGATATAATCTCTTATTAACATGTCTAAAATGAAACCATGTCTGATATTTCAACGTACCACCCGACGATAGACTAGTTTGAACCAAATCTTTCCTTCAGCGAGTCACCCCTGTGCCATATTCCAAGCATGAATGTGGTATTTTCATGGAAAAAATGGAAAATGGTTATCTATAAAATGGAAAGGCAAGGAAAAACCGATTTCAAGCTAGGAAATACTCCATGCCAATGACATATCATAACCAGGAAACCACACACATATGGCATGCATGCCAAAACAAGCAAGACAATCATATATGCAACTCGGTACTTGTAAGAAAAACCCATTGTAGTTGTTGATCCCAATGTCTGCTTGTGTTTTTCTACTATTCCTTTTCCTTCTTGATCGAAATACCAAGTATGCCACACTCCTCCAAGAGTTCTCCATGAAAACTCTAAATTTCCAAGAGTATGAGAAAGAGAGAAAGAAAATGAGAGCTCCAAAACTGAAGTGATCAAAAGGTGAACTGAAAAAAGATATCAACTAATCCTTAGAATCCTTTTTATCAATGAGGTCTCTATTTTCTTAAATGCTCCATTATTTTCCTTGAATTTCCTCCCCACATGCAACCTGTGACCTTTCACCTTCCTTTTCTCCTATTTTCCATTATTTTCATAAATAAATGCCAATAAATTCCACTTTGCATTTCAAAAACATTTTTCATTGCCTTTTCTAATTTCCTTAGTTATTAATTAATCACAAGTGATCCCCATCACTATGTTCTTTCCCAACATTCATCTTGGAATATGTGTCCAATGACCAAGGCCTTATTTTACCTTTATTAACTTTATTACATGGATTCTTCACCAGGGTTGTTACAAAACCCTCCCCCTTGGAGGAACGTTATCCTCGGTGTTCAATGACACCTATAACCAACAAGGCTACTAATAGAAAAACATATTGCCCTTTGAGATTTATAACTTATCTCATTGCAGTATTTACAAGTTTCATCCTGCTGACAAGCAAACCAACATGACAACATAATAACATGATAACCATAATGACATGACACCCATACCGCTTATTGGAGATTTATAACACAACTCATGGTGGTATTTACATCCATATACATATGTACATATACCAAAACATCACATCAAAACATATACCAAAGGAATTTTCCCAACCAGCAAATAGATAAGGATAAATATCCCACATTTGATCTGCCATCTCCTTTGTAGCTTCATCGGGGCCGAAGTGATTCTATTGCACCTTAACCTGCTCGATTTCTCGGTTCTGAAGCATGAGCATATTTCACTGCAAAATGCGTTGAGTTTATGGCTAGAATTATCCTTCTAACTCCACTTGAAATACATACGAGTCAATCACATGATCAACATCTTTAAAATAATTCTTAAGTAATGACACTTGGAAAAAATCATGGAATTTAACTATTGAAGGAAGTGCATGCCAATTGGATACTAGTCCAATCATTTTAAGAATCTTGAAAGTTCCATAAAATCGAGGTGCTAGTTTGCCACATGATCCAATCCTCAAGGAGCTCCTCTTAGACTTGATGCACAAGTACACTGGTTCCCCAACCTGAAACTCCTTAAACAACTGGTTCTGATCTACATAAATTTTCTACCTATCCTGTGCTTCTTTTAAATTATTCTTGATTACCTACATTTCATGTTCCATTTCTACCAACAGGTCTAGTACAATCAATACCATGTTAACTTTATCACTCCAACTAATATGAGTATTACGACTCTGCCCATACAATGCCTACAACATACTCATCCTCAGTGACTCCTGATACCCATTGTTGTAAGTGAAATCAACCAATGTAAGGTACTCCTCCCATCTCTTTGGTTGATGCATCACATACATCCTCAAAATTTCCTCCAATATCTCATTGGCCCTATCTATCTGTCCATCTGTTTGTGGATGGTAAGTTGTATTGAAGGCCAACTCCGTCCCCAATCCTGTAAACAAATCCTTCCAAAAATTTGAAGTGAACTTAGCATCCATGTCTGACACAATCTTCTTAGGAACACCATGCAATCTGACCACATCTCTGATGAAGACCTGTTCTACATCACTAGTTGAATAAGTAGAATTCACTGGAAGGAAGTGCGCTACCTTTTTCAATATGTCCAACACAACCATGATGGAATCGTGATGTCTAGATGTCCTTGACAAACATATGAAAAAATCCATAGGAATGACCTCCCACTTCCACTCTGGGATTAGAATCAATTGTAGTATTCCAACTGGATGTTTACACTCTTCTTTCACCTATTGACAGTCCAAGCATCTAGCCACAAACTTTGCCACATCCTTTTTTCAGATTCGACCAATAATAAAACTTCTTCATTGCTGTCAATGTATTTTTATATCCTGGGTGACCTGATTATAGTTTCACATGAAACTCTCTCATTATAGTCTTCTTAAGCTCACTACTATCTGGAACATATATCATGTCCCTAAATTTGATCAAGTCATATTTTGTGAGACGATAGTCCACATCCCGTGGATCTGTACCTTCACCTATACATGTACCTGTACCACTACATGTACCTATACCTATACTCTATTGTAGCATGTGCCTGAGCTCCATTTAACTGTTATCTTGTTGACCTGCCTGTAAGATCCGATCATGTAAGTATGTCCCATAAGAACTCATAGCTGCTATATGATTCACATGTATCCTCCTGTTAAGAGCATCTACGACCTTGTTCTCTTTACCCTTTATGTATCTGATCTCAAAGTCAAAATCACTAATCATGGCCAACCATCTAGCTTTCTTGGCATTCAAATTCATCTATTCAAACAAGTATCTCAACCCACTATTATCACTAATTAATACAAAATTATTTCCAAGAAGGTAATGCCTCCACATCTTCAATGCATGGATGATTTTTGCCAACTCAAGATCATGTGTTGGATAATTATTCCTGTGCTTATTCAATTCTTCTTACTCATGGCACAATACCTATCCCTCCTACATAAGGACGCCACCATGTCCTCTCTTACAAGAATTTTTACATACCATAAACTCTTTGTCTAGATATGCAATCTTTAGAACTGGAGCATTTTTCAACCACTGCTTCAACTTCTCAAAACTAGCTACGCATTCCTCTGTCCATTTGAATATCTTACCTTTACTTTGAAATGATGTGATATGATAAGAAATATGTGAGAAGTTCCTAATAAACCTCCTGTAATAACCTGCTAGCCCCATAAAGGACCTTACCTCATCCACATTTCTAGGAGATGCCCATTCCATAATATCCGAATATTTTCTGGATCCTGGTTATGCCTTCCTTAGAAACCACATGCCCCAAGTAATATAATCTACCTATGTGTAAAAGAAACTACACTTACTGATCTTGGCATATAACTGATGCTCTCTCAACAATCTCAATATTGTTGCTAAGTTTTTGACATGCTCTTATTAATTTTTAGAATATACGAATGAATACAATAACTCACAGAGAAAAAGTTCGTAACCTTTCAAATTATTGATCAGCTACTTGTTACAAAATGTTGTAGTATAAAACTATTGTTCAGTCCAATCATCAAAAAACAGTCGGCCACACAATCAAAAAAACTGTAGGCATACAGTCCCGAAACATGAATCATCAGTAATGAAACAAATCATAGCAAGTTCGGTGCATAACTTACTAACTCCTGTAGAAACAAAGTAGATATGAAATAAATACATGCCGAATATATGTAAAGGGGCGTAATAAACAAAATCCCCCATAATATCAGTACTGCTAGAAGACCAAAATAGGAGGAGCCTCCTCAATAAAAGGCCGGTGATAGTATCTGTAGATCTGTCCAGCATTATGTTCAGTGATGTGCTAGGTACCCCAAGTCAGCTCCGAAGCTTCCTTGGACAGTTGATCAGCAGCTTCGTTCCGAGACCTGTAAATATGAGTCACTGTGATGAAGTCAAATAGTACTCTGAGATGGTGAACCTCACTCAATAGTGCAGACAGTGTGTGCGAGTGGCAATGTGCTAGATTGTTAAACCAGTTGGTCACAAGTAGAGAATCGCCAAATATCTGGATGGATGCACAGTGAATCTCCTGAGCAAATGTGAGAAGGAGTCTGAGGCTCTGTAGTTCGGCGAAGTTGTTGGTTCCTGGTCCTAAACCCATTCTGATGTCGAAAAAGTGTTGGTAATTCAAATAGAGTACTGCGCCCCCCCCACACCCATGAGCGTTGGACGCTCCATCGAAGTATGCCCATGCCTTGCTGTGATCGATGATTTCTGGGTTCACATGAGGTGGCTTGCATCTTTTACAGTCCTCAGGTATGAGTCGGAAGGTGGCAATAGATGATGCACATATCCGATCACAGTCAATTGGAATCTCATTGAAGATCTTATTGTTTCGCCCCATCCAAATTTCCCAAGACACAATTAATGGGAGGTTGCGGAGTTTTTGACTGTGTGCAGAACGCTGCCACCAATTGGACCAGGCATCTAATAATGTGGCACCCCCCCAATTGAATCTGCATCCCAAATCAGTTATAATCCGAGACCAGATGTTTTGTATACTGTTGCATTGTAGAAATAAGTGGTGGGCATCCTCACTGTCATTTAGACAGTAACAGCATCGAGATGCCCCGTAGAAGGCCCTTCTGTGAAGGAATTCTGAGGTAGGAATGCAATCTCTGAGCATGCACCAGAACAGAAGTCTGTGCTTATGCAGGGATTTTAATTTCCAAATGGTGCTCCACCACCAGTCCTTAATGGGGGGTTCCTTGTGTTTGATGAGTTCGAGGTAACCAAGCTTTGGAGAATAATGTCCATCTTTTGATACAGCCCAAATCAGATTATCCTCACGGTCGGAGATGCGGATATTGGTGGCTTTCAATGCCCATATGAATTGCTGCCAGACCCGTGTGCCCTCCGGAGGGATACCAAGGTCACCCGCCTGTAGCCAGGCTTGTTCCCGCCAAGAGGTGTGTGCCCAGTCAACAATCTGTGCCAAATATGTGACATTCCTGTGGGCGAGGTGTTCAATGATAAATGCCGGCAGTTTGTGGTATTCTCCACTCCCCGACCAAGAGTCTGTGCCGATGCGAACCGCGGATCCTGAACCAATTTGCCAAGATAAACCATTCTGTATAATGTGTGCTGCCCTTGTAATAGCCCTCCAAATAATTGAAGCCCCCGATTGCAAAGTGATGCAGCCACGGAACCATTCGAGTGGGCTTTGTGGAGATATATATTTTGCCACCATAACCTCCTTCCATAAGCTCTGACCTGTTATTAAGTGCCAGCCCATCTTAGCCGCGAGGGCCTGGGAAAAGAGGTGAAGATCTTTTAACCCCCAACCACCCCATTTTTTGGGCAAATTGATATGATCCCAAGCTATCCAGGCGAACGTGGAAGCCTTACCTTGGTTGCGCCAGAGGAATTGTCTGCAGATGCATTTTATCCGGTTAGTAATGCCAATCGGAATCCAGGCCAGGGTCATCCAATAGACCGGAATGGCCTCCAGTACAGACTTAATGAGGATGAGTCTACCAGCCCTTGTTAACCATCGATTGTACCAAACGTTGATTCTGCGCTCAATTTTTGCTATGATCCAGTTCCAGTCCTTGGTCTTATAATCATTTGGTTTGATGAGATACCCCAAATATTTGAGTCCACCATCAATATCAGTGCAGACATAGTCAAATAGATTCCTGAAGGTGACTTGTTCCTGTCTCGTGCAGCCCGTCATGATGATAGAGGATTTGGTGCAGTTTGGAGCCATACCGGTGGCCCTGCAAAACCAATTCAGGAGCAGATCAAATTGAACAGAGTCTTGTCTAGTGCCATTAAGAAATATGAGAACATCGTCAACAAATAAGAGGTGTGTAAGAAATAAATTGTCAATGATTCGGAGCCCCTGAAGTGTCCCCCTTTCTTTTGCATCGTTGGTAAGCACAGAGAGGTCCTCCATGACGAGGACAAATAGCAATGGTGAAAGTGGACAGCCCTGACGGAGACCCCTCCCCGCATGGAAAAAGTCAGTAGCAGTACCGTTGATCAGAATGCTGAAGGTGGCGTGACAAATGCAGCCCATAATCCAGTTGATAAGGGTATGAGGAAACCCAGAGTGGATAAGGATGAGGTGTAGGTAACTCCAGTCAACTTGATCAAAAGCTTTGGTGAGATCGATCTTGAGAATAATCGATTTCAGGCGGAGAGATTTAATGGAGTGGAGGGCCTCCTGGGCAGTACCAATGGCCTCATGAATTTGCCTATGATTCAGAAATGCAAATTGTTCCTTTTCAATATGATCAGACAGGAAAGGCTTGATGCGATTTGCAATAATTTTAGATATGATCTTGTAAATACAGTTACACAGCGAAATGGGTCTGAAATCATTGAAGCTGGTAGGTTTGTCCGATTTTGGAATAAGTGCAATAAAGGTGGAGTTAAATCCATCATATATCCTGCCCCGCACCCTGCTATCCTCAATCATAGCTAGAAGGTCTGTTGATATGAGATCAAAGAAGTGAATAAAAAATTCAATGGGCTAGCCATCAGGCCCCGGGCTCTTGTCCCGTTTGAACCATTTCAAAACCCCTTCAAGTTCGCCCATGGTCACTGGGGAATTGAGGTCATCCTGCTGGTCCTGTTCCACGAAGAGTTTGAAGTTTTGAGTAATGCGCAGGATCTCCGGGAGATTGATATTAGCAGAAGCCCTATACAGGTTGGTGAAGTGTCTGGATCCTAACACAGATAGCTGATCATGCGTTCTCGCAGTAAAGCCATTTCGATCTGTCAATTCCCAAATGGTGTTAGCAGCCTTGCGACCATTTGCATGCTGCTGAAAGAATTTTGTGTTTTCATCACCGGCCTGTAACCAAATGGCCCGACTTTTGAGTCTCCAATCTTCCTCCTTCTGTTTCAGCATTTTGGCCTTTTCGGTCTCAAGTGTGAAGAGTTGAGCCCTGGCTTCCTCACTACTGTATCCCAACAGATCACCATTGTTGAGAGAGCCAATTTTAACCTCAATACGGTGCAGAGCCTCTCTTTCCTGTTTCTTTTTATTCCGTACCCACTGAATGGTAAGGGACTTTATTCGAAGAAGGTTTTCATTAATAACCCTACCAGGGTCATCATCCAATGTAGGTCTATAGTGCTGCCAGGTCCGAGTGACCAGCTGGTTGTAATCACGATCACGTAACCACCTGGAGTTGAATTTGTATGGGGGGCGGGCTCTATTAGGACCACATTCAAACTCCAGGATGATGGGCGAGTGATCCGATTTGCCACCTGATCCCACCCATTGACGAGCACGAGACAAAACAGTGAGGAGGTCCTGTTTAATAAGAAATCTGTCAAGTCTGCGTGCTAATGCAGCATTACCAGTCCTCCTGTTCCGCCATGTAGGTTGCAGCTTAGTAGTCTGAATGTCAACAAGGTGAGAAGCACTGAGCGCTGAGTTAAAATATTCAGCCAAAGGGTCCGGGGAGGCTAGTGGTCCCCAAGATTCAGCAATGCCCAAGGAGAAATTCAGATCTCCACCCAAAATGAGATTGGGGACGGTAATGAGTGAACAGGTCAATAGTGAGTTCCAGAAGTGCTCTCTGTCAGAGCAGGGCCCATAAACGTTTACCAGGGTAAACACAATCTCCGAGTTACCAAACAAAACATTCATCGCAAGGACACCCGATCGGCCCCAGCAGTTTAACATTCGGGTGGTTTTGTTGTTGATGCCAAGAGCGCATCCTCCGGATCTACCACGAGCATCAAGAGTGATGAAGGACCAATCAGGAAGGAAGGTTGATAATATTTCAGTCACCTCCAAACCCCCCCCGAGCGTTTCTTGCAAAAATAGTATATCAAAGGGTTTTTGTGCTAACAGTTCTCTGAGGGCCAATCTCTTATCGGGGTTGGCCAGTCCCCTGCAATTATAGGAGAGACAAATCATGATGTAACAGTCGTCAAGGGTCTTCGTGCTCTAAGGACCCGCATAAGAGAGGATTGTGTACCTGCTTCCACTTCAAAGTTAGCCCATTTGATGGCCTTAGCTAGGGCAGATGGTCTGCCACGAGATTTGGAGGGTAAGCTACCCAGTCCCGGCCCAATGCCAAAAACCTCTCCAGATTGAGGGTTTGTTAAGGATCTAAGGAAATAGTTGTGCTTCGAAGAGTGAGTCTCCGAAGAGGTGGCAGATAGGCCAGGGGAGGGCAGAGCAGATGAATGGTGTATGATAGGGGAAAACGTAGGGGTGGCCGAGGCAATAGAGCAACAAACCGAAGGGAGATTTAATGATGTATGAGACATACTCGATGATAAACAATGTGAGATGAAAGCAGATGACAGGTGCTGCTCAGTAACAGATACATTAAATGGCAAAGTAATGGATGGAGAAATAGATGTAAAATCAGAAGTAAAAGGACCAGAAGAAGCAGTACCCGGTATGATCAGATCGTGCTGGGGAGTCACCGACGAGACCAGTGGCCGGGATCTGGGCTGCGTGGTGGTCCAAGTGGGCAAAGTCGCCGAGCTCGACCCGCCATCTCCAGGAAGCTCAGTTGCCCGCGGCTGCAAGCCCACACTATCCGGCCAGGTGCAGGGGTTTGGCTCAGTTTGTATGCCAATGGAGCTTGTTTTCTTTGCGCGCATCCTGTCAGCCCCCTTCCTTGGACAAGATTTGTATAGATGACCAACCTCCTGGCATTTTCTGCAGCGGAAGGGCACGCCCTCATAGTCTAGAGGTTGCTGCCACTCCAACCCATCAAACATCATAATAAAGTTCTCATATAAGCCATCCCTGGTGTCGAGGAAAATCAGGATCCGAGCCACTGCTCTGTTGCCCGTGGCTAGGTAGGATCGATCATGGTCCAGATACCGACCGAAGTGGCCCCCTATGTTTCGAAGCGCAGTCTCATTCCAAAAGTGCAGAGGCAGTCCAGGCAGCCTCATCCAGATGGGGCCTGCACCTGCATTCTCTTTTTTTGGATCAAAGAGGGGCACCTAATGTTTGAGGTGGACAGGATGCAGTTCCAGATGCCAGAATTGCTTGAGGACCCAATCAGAATGTTCAGGGCGGGCGAAGGTGAGAGAGAACTAGCCTTTGGTCATGGCCCCGACCTCCAAGAGGGAGTCAAGGGAATCACTCCAGATCTCTCTCGTCCACCGTTGGAGCCTCGATGATGTGTATTTCCGGCCACGGATCTTCCCAACCAGGGTCTTGGCCGCAACGATGCTCCAATCTTCCATACCACTCTCGCTTCCAATATTTGTGCGGTAGTTTAACCTGCTCTTAGTGACCTTATGCGGATTACTGCTCAGACAAACCCCCAGAACCGGCCCATCAGAATTGGCAGATGCAAGCGGAGAACAAATCTTCTCCCGGTCGATTAGGTCCTCTGGAATGTTGGTGAAGACCCCTGAGGCCGGCTCTGTTGTAATGGGAACCAAACCGACATGTCTTTGCCGGCAATATTATCGAAGGGCATTTTAGGCGGGCCCCGGATGTAAAAGGGGCCATCATTGTGCCCTGTGACGGGATACAGCATGTTATTCATCAAGCACATAAAATTATTTGGAGCATTAGTCAGACCAAATGGAACTATAACAAAATCATAATGCCCATACCTGGTCCTGAAAGTTGTCTTGTATAAATCCTCTTCTTTGATGCATCCCTAATGATATTCGGACCTTAGATCAATCTTCGAGAACACTACTACTCCCTTCAACTGGTAAAAAAAATCATCAATCCTCGGCAATGGATAATTATTCTTTATGGTCACCTTGTTCAACTATATGTAATCGATGCAAAACCTCATATTACCATCCTTCTTCAAAAACAATACTGGTGCACCCCAATTTCATACACTTTGCCTAATGTATCCCTCGTTAAGCATTTCCTTCAATTGCAGCTTTAGCTCTACTAACTATAGTGTGCTCATTATGTACTGTGCCTTTGATGTTGGTGTTACCCATGGTACCAAATCAATAGAAAATTCTACTTCCCTGTGAAGCAAAAAATCTAAAATATTTTTCAGAAACACATCCTAAAACTATTGTAAAATCAGGTACTTTCTCAATATATCTACATCCTCAACTTCCTTACCTTTATCATTGGATATATGTACTGCAAATAACACACACCCTTTTCTATGACTGTGCTTTTCCTGCATAGTTGTCACCATCCTAATTGATGTTTCTTTCTTCTTACCCTGTAAGACTTTTTGTTCTCCATTCTCATCCAAGCATTCAATGGCGTTGTCATAACAATCCACTTTGGTCCTATGAAGATATAGTCATTTCATACCCAAAATCATATTGTATGATCCTAACGGTAATAAATTCAAATCTGTTGATGTAGGCATATCATTCAACTCAAAAGTATAAGCTCTTACCCAATAATGAACTAGCTTCTTTGTACCTATATCCAATCACACTAACCAGGATTTTGCAAGAACTTATTTGTTCAAACCACACTTATCCACCAAGTTAGGGTTAACATAACTATAATTAGATCTAGGGTCAATCAAAATAGAAATAACTTTATCACAAATATACAGTCCATCTCAATGATAGATGCCTAATGATCTTCCTTTCAGTTATCAAATGTTGCATAAATCCGAGGAATGCTCTATCCAACATCCCCCACTGTTTGTGCCTCCTTAGCATTGTAAAATTGTGGTATACCACCTTGATGTTGTGGAGAATATCTCCTGCGATGATCCTTACCACAAGTCCAAAAATGTAAAGGCTTCCAAACTGCACCCTTTTTCAGTTCCTCAGATCGATATTCATGTCCTTTTCTAGATGCATTGAACTTCTTATGTGGTGCTACATTCTATTTGTTACCTATGTCTTGAGGCCTTGCTCGTTTCTTGTCCCATTTTCCTTTATTCATTGAATCACCTTTCCAGTTTGGTTTGGTCTCATATCCGTGCTTTGATTTCTTATAACAATGCTTTAGCTTCTGGATGGCCTCCTCCAATGATCTAGGCTCATTGAACTCAATATTGTCCTTGAATGCTACCGACAACCCACTGATGAATCTCTTAATTTCAGCCTTTTCATCCTAAAAATATGATACATACCTCAATACCTCCAACAACATTCTCATATACTCCTCATTTGTCGTAGATCCCATTTTTAGCTCATAGAATTCCTAAGCCCTGTCATCATAGTATCTCTTTGATAGGTACTTCTTCCTGAATAATTTCTTGAATTCATTCCAAGTCAATTCATCTTCATGAATACCTCTGACATTCTTTACATCTTCCCACCAAATATTTGCTTGACCTTTAATACTGAACGTAGCTATTATGACCTTCATTTTCATTGAGTAATCATGTGACTTGAATAACTTATTCATCCCAAGTAACCACGCTTATACATCCTGTGACTTCTTCATTTCTCCATAAAATTTAGGTTTCTTTGCTTTCTTAAACTCATTCTGAATATCCCATTTCATTCCTCCTGTAAGGATGATAACGATGATGATAATGATGTCTGTCAGAACTAGATCTAGAATAAAATGTGTCCACCACCTCTCTTTTCTGGTATATCCAAGAACATTCCATCCCTGATATTTTCACCTCTATCTGATCTATGCTTAATGTGAGACTGACTGTCATATGTCCCATTAGTCATGTCCTCCTACCCATGGTTGATCTGAAGTGGTCCCCGTCTCTACAATTCTAACAAGCTCTAAAGGATAACTGCATTGAATTATGATTTTTTCTCTTATGCCCTAGAAAGTCTCTCTTGTGATTGAATGATTCGGTCATTATCTGCTTTGTAACTCCTTATCTCGGCCTTTAGACTCCTCAGAGTGTCTGCTATGTGATGGGATTATTCCTCACCACGTTGCTCATGTGATCCATAGGGAGAATCTCATGAACTACAACCTGCCACTCTGCTAGCCATCTCTGTTTTTATGTTCCTGCAAGGTATATCATGTAAGCTAAACCAAATCATAAACAAACCAATATGCCTCAGTTTAGTTTAGGGAGGATATCTCGGCTACAAGATCAACATGATTAGCATAACAAATATATATATAAATAATCATATTCGGAACAATACATAGACATCATCTCAATCCTTAATCAATTTTCATGCATGATGCCAAAACCACACACCAACTAGACACAATGCATGCATAACGAGATATACACCGACATGCATGAACAATACACCATAAACATGCACTCATGATGACTATATACAAAAACAACACCATTAACGTTCACATGGCGAGACTACTACAAATATTACCACACAATGCATATGCAACAAGCACATAGGCCATAAGTAGGAGCATATATGAAATCGACATGTATGCATGAAAAAAACACCACCCATATAGTCCAATGGGTGAACCATGCTCTAATACCACTCTGTAACCACCCTCCTCTCACATTTACCCAAACTAACCGGTCCATGGGGGTAAACATGTGATGAGAGGCCACTATGATGTGATTCAGCCTCCTAGGTCACCTTAAGTGGAAACGACATAATACAACCAACCGGACCATTAACACATCCTACAGAGCCTCTAGGATCCAACCAACCCTTTAGGGAACTCAAAATTTTACTGACCTAGAGCCGCAGTCGCTCCCTTGCCAAACCTTCCAAGTGACTGAGAGCCCTAGTTGTACCATGAGCCTACTTGAGTACGACTGTAGACTTTTTTTTCCAATACTATGCCAAGGACTACAAAAGTTAAGGATTTTTTCTAAGGCTAGAACCTAGTTACTGCCCAGAAACTTATGAAACTTATAGAAATAATAAAATACATGATTACAATGATTTTAATAACAAACTTGATCAAGGAATTGACTAGACCCCTACTAGCCATGACAAGTATTTCGTCAAACATATCACAAATATGCATCCTACATGTTATAACAACAAATTTAAGTATAGGGGGTCTCATACTTATCTGAGAATCGTTAAGAATCATGTATACCTCATCAAAATAGTTTCATTATTCATGAATATTAGGTCATATATTCATTTTTCATTCATTTATTAATCAAAACATGATGATATTTGTACATCATCACTATTATAAATCATACTCATAACCAACATAAAAAGAAAAGAAATAGAAGGGATATGACATCCATATAAATCACATAATAAAAATTACATTTACCCATAAAATACAAGCAGAGAGAAGCTCTTATTAACATTTATAAAATGCAACCATGTATGGGAATTCCACGTATCACCCGACCATAGACTAGGCTGAACCAAATATTTCTTTCAGCCAGTCGCCCCCCCCCGGGCCATATTCTAGCATGAATGTGGGATCTCATGGAACAATCCAAATGAAACCAAACCAGGTCTTGTAGATGCCAAAGCACCTCAAACCTCAACCAGTGATTCCACCTCATAGTCGGACATCACTAAACATCACCAGATTGGCCTCTACCCAATTTTTCCAGGTCTCCAAAGCGATTGTTCCAACTAGGGTTTCCAGGACTAGTAACTGAACCCACAACTGTCGTCAGGCTTCCAGAGCATTTGTCTAATCAGGGATTCTAGGACTAGTAACTCAACCCACCAAGGGCTTCTAGAGAATTTTTCCATCCAAGGATTCTAGGACTAGTAACTCAACTCAAGTTGTTACATGGCTTCCAAAGTGTTTTTCCAACCAAGGCTTCCAGGAACTAGTAACTCAACCCACAACCAAAGGTACATGAGAACCAAACATAAAAAATTAATACCCATAACACCATGGCTATCTAGGAAATGGAAAGGCTAGGAAAAAAAAATTTCAACCAAGTAAATCCTCCATGCCAATGACAGATCGTAACCAGGAAGCCACATGCATATGTTAGGCATGCCAAACTAGCAGGAAAATCATACATGCAACTTTGTACCTACAAGAAAAACCTAATGTATTGTTGATCCTGATGTCCTCTTGCACTTTACTAATATTCCTTTGCCTTATTGATCCAAATCTGAATTATGCCACACTCCTCCAAGAGTGCTCTAAGAAAACTCTAAGTGTCCAAGAGTATCAGAGAGAGAGAGAGAGAGAACAAACGGGAGCTCCAAAACTGAACTGATCAAAAGTTGAAATGAAAAAAGTACCATTTGATCCTCATAATCATTTTTATCAATGAGGCCTCTATTTTCTTGAATTTTCCATTATTTTCCTTCAATTTCCTCCTCACGTGAAACTTGTGACCTTTCACCTTCCTTTTCTAATATTTTCCATTATTTTCATAAATAAATTCCAATAAATGCCACTTTGCCTTTCCAAAGCCATTGCCATTTCCTTTGCCAATCTCCTTCGCCATTAATTAATCAAAAGTGATCCATATCATTTTTTTTCCAACATTTAGCTTGGAATACATGTCCAATGACCAAGCTCTTATTTTACCTTTATTAACTTTATTACATGTTTTTTTAACTAGGGCTTTTACAATGACCTTTGTCTAGCCATCAATTTGGGGGTGGAAGGCGGTGGATTTGGTGAGCCTGGTGTCCCACGATGATCAAAGCCTAGATAATAATGGGATTATAGACCTACTATTTTGATGTTATATGACGGTATATGGTATCCCAAAATGTACATGTTAGTGTCTAAATGTTTAGTGATCAAATATTCTCTTTTAGGTTTATTTGGTAGTGATCCTTGGTCAAAATTTCATTTTTTCAAATAAATTCTCAAATAAAATTTTGTTCACTGAATGTTGTCTAGGTATGAAAGCTACTACCTTCACTTCATTCATGGTCATCATCATTTCAAATTTCATGTCATCCATTATCACCTAGGGTCATAGGTCAATCAACATGCATCCATCTAGGTCATGGTCTAGGTTTACTTTTTTTCGCCACCACAATGTTCAATAATGTCATGAAAGAAGGTGAATAAGATTCATTTTCACCATTAAAACCACCTTCATTGAGAGTTAGCAAAGATAGGTAATAAAACAAAGGCAACTTGTCATTTTTCAAGAAGTATACTACATGGTCAAAAGAGCTCCTCCCTCATGCTCACAACTCTCCACAACCATCCAAAGATTGCCAGTTTGATACATTTTTTGCCTTTAAAGCTCCAAGAAACCATCATAAGGGTCAGTTAATCATTGCTAAAGTTTCAAAGGCTTCCAAGTCAGTAAGTGATCATCCCTCACCTTTCATTCAGCTAATTTCTTCAGCAAAGGGTGGATTCCCTCTTCTAGGGTTGTCAACTACGTTTTTGGTTTCATTGATGTTAGGCTTGATTCACTTGGAAAACCCCGAGTTTCATCACCTAATAGCCTTAAAACATCACTTATGCACCTTACCAAATCATTCCATATCATTCATATCTCTCATTTCTCCCATTTTTCACTCAAACCCTAATCCTTACTACATTTTTGCAGAGATACTAGGTCAACTCTTTGTTTAGGCCCTTTTTCCCTTTTCCCCTTGCCCATCTCCAAACATTGCACCTATAATATGTTCCTAACACACTACCCTATCTCCCCTAATTTTTTCAGATTTTTCCCTTACTCCCATCCCCTCCATTTCACTCCCTAAACTTGCTACCCCATTTTCCCCTGTTTTCCTAGCTTTCACCCTTCCTTTCCTTCATATCAAGCTAGGGTTTAATTTTTCTAAAAAAATCATCGAAGGTGAGAAGAGAAAGGACCATAAGGGAGGTCATCATTCCAGGTTTGAGCCAACTCAAACCCATGGCATCATTTTTATAGATTCGTGATCATTTACTAGGGTTTACATTGCACATAGGGACAATCCTAATTCAAATTTAATTTCTAAAGTAATGAAGATGAATTTGACAAACATGGAAGAGGTTTTTTTCAAATATGACCAAAGAACAAAAAGCTCCATTTTATTCACAGGCGTTATGATTTCAGAGAAATACCCAAAACATTGTTGCTCCAAGTCATTTTCTGGACTTTTAGAAAAGTTGTCTTCAAGTAAAATTTTCAGGAGTTTGGAGCAGGGGTTTGCAGTGCTTGATGACTCCATTATGTAGCATAAATACCAATATTTCCAACCATACCACTTGCATCCCAAAAATTCTCTGGGAAGGCCTCCAAAATACCTCTCAAAGTGGCACAATGCTTCTTCTCGAAGTGCGCTACACTTCTACAAATTTTAGTGACCAACTTCAAACTTGGATTCTGAACAAATGGAAAAGTAGTTTTGAACATCGGAGGAGGTTTCTGTTCATAAGATACCAAAGAATAAAACCTCTCTTAGTTTTGAAAAAAAAAAATATGGTTAGATATATATAGATCCAACTTTAAGCCTTATGTTTGCAGAATGTTTTTTGGAAAATTTTGGATTTTTGGCAATTTTGACAATTTCGGTTGTGCAGAAGTGTCACGCAGCAGCGTGACACTTTTCCTCAGAGCCTCCAAATGAGGAAATTTTTATATGGTTGGATGTATCTTGCCTTATAATTTATATATATGGTCTCATTTTTTCATGACACCCCCCAATTTTGGAGAAAACCTCAAAAGACAACCTATTTTTCATGCTTCTGCCATTGTTTTTGCCTCTGCGCGACGCTTCTGGAGTAAGGTTGGGAAAATGGATTTTTGAAGGCCTTATAGGAGGTATTTTTCCAATTTCATGGTTGGGATGGATAGCGGACACATAAGGATACCTATCCCAATATTTATATTTGCAGTAAGATGCTTTAAAGCCACCCAAAATCACCCTCAAAGTGGCGTGACGCTTCTGCTAGGAGGCGCGATGCTTCTGCTAACAAGCGCGACGCTTCTGTCTTGGATTCCTTTTGGACATTTATCAAGCCAAAATGATCCAAATTTCGAGGTTGCAGCTATCCTATGAGGCGTATTTTGGACAAGAAATTTTTTTTTGCCTCTCATTGTGGAGGAATCATGTAATTAATCAAGGAAACATAAAATCCTAGTTATTAGCTAAATTTGAGCGGACTATTTTTACTTCCCTAGATTCTAGGTAATGACTCATAGGGTGCATTTATGATGTATTTTGGATTAGGTTTCGACCCAATGAGGTGGAATATCTTCTATTTTCTATATGTATTCCAACTCAAGTCATTTTAGAGGTTGGATAGTTGTTATTTGCAGTGTGGAGCTATTGTATAAAAAAATTTCAGTGAATTCAAAGACATGTTATAGCTATAATCTTAGGACTCCAGTGGTATGCTTATGAGCATTGTTTTTTCTCAGTAACATCATCAAGTTGAATGTTTAATTTTTCTTTCAATCACATGTATGCTTCTATATGATGATATTACGAGTTTTTTTTAACAAAAACATTTCTTTTCATGCTCTGTTTTATAAGATTTTCATGAATGTGTTTTACCTCTTTTGATGGAGGAACTCATGTATTCATGTTCATTCTGACTCTCTTTATTTTTTAAAACCCTATACACAATGAAAAATTAAGTATGTTCTTAAGTATACCTACATGGCCTCATTTTCATTTATGCAACTGAACCTTTGAAATGAGACCTAAAACTTAGACCTAGTTCCTTGACTGTCATTCCTATCCAGAAAAAATTCAAAACAAAAAAACCCTAATTCATTGAGATTTATAACTAGCCTAAGTTCATTATATCTATAGTTACCTCATTGTCTGTAAAAGTGACATTGAGATAGAGCCCTCTCTGGTTTTGGTAGGGTTATCTACCAGACCTAAAGATTGGTTTTAGGTTACCTCCTTCAATTCCATTCTCAGCCTTGAGAAATGGGAGGAGTGACTACAGTACCCACACATGGTCAAAGAAGAACTTGGAAGTGGCGTCCACTATCATATTTTTCTTGCAGGATATCAGAATGGGCATTTTAGAAAATTGATCAACAACCACAAAGACATAGTCATTCACCTTCTTGTTTGAAGGAAGACCAGACATGTAGTCCATCAAGATGGATTCCTAGGGCCTATAAGGAGTAGGTAGAGGGGTGTATCGATATTGCTTCTTAATGGCTAGTTTGTAAAAAACATAAGAAGTGCGAGACCTGATATACTTTCTGACATCCTCCCAATGTTTTAGCCAATAGAAATAATTTTGTAGCACTGCCACTACCTTTTCCATGCCAAAGTGTCCTACCATCTGACTGTATTGATCTTCCCAAATCATCTTTTCATGCTCACATGAAGGAACAAAAATATGAAATAGATGGCATAATAATTAATCCTGAAGATGAAAGTTAGTGATAGTAATTCTTGCACGTAACATGTGGTAGGTGGTAGTGATATTAGGATCATTCTCATAGAGTTAGGGCCACCCAGAGGCCTCTTTTCCAAGTGAGTGGAGCATCATAGTTAGGGCTACAACTGGAGGATGAATGATAAATTCAATAATGTGATTGGTGTTTCCCATGTTATATTTGATATTGAGATGAAATCGCTACAAGTATGTGGACCATTGTTGATGGTAGTTGTTCTACAATTTAATGCATAAAATGTAGAGCCTTGTGATAGTGTGGATGATTGTCTTCATCTCGAGAATATAATGCTTCCATTGGTGATGTAATATTCCCAATTAGCAGACAACTAATTGGAATATTCATTTTTGGTTAATTTTTTCTTTTCTAAAGTTTAGCAAGAAATAAAGGGGTGATGGGACCCATGAATAAAACATTAGAATAAAATAACTTTCCTAAAGTCACTGGGTAGAATAATTAAAAATTGAAGAGGGGCCCATGATGTCAAGTGACAGCACAGGAGAGGAGACACTTATGATAGTGTATTAGTAGCGTGGGAGAGGTAGCACAGCAAGGGACATTATGGCAAGAGGGATAGTACAAAATTGGTGGGCCCAAGGGAATGTAGGGTTAAAAATCATAAAAATCGATGGAGGAAACCTTTCTCATTCATTCTTACATCTTATGATTTTCTGTCTGTCAATACTAAAGCACACTTAAGCTGTTTAGCTGAGTCTGTAGTGTTGTTTAGCACAAGGGTGTCTCTGATTGGAGATCCCAACCTCGTCCTCGAGGGACTTCGAGTGCCCGCTCGGGAGAGGATCCATTCTACCAGTTTTTTAGAGCAACTTCATTGTTTCAACAACAGTATTATGCAGACACCTCCAAGGTATTATAGTCTCCCAGGGGAATACACAATCATAGAGGAGAGAAACTCTAAGAGAGGAGAAAATTCGTGATATTTCAATCTAGGGGTTTGTGAGGGGATCAACCCTTCCATAGCTGAGTCCCTTGGATAGTTGGAGAACCTTCTTCCAACATTTTCATTACAGAGGCTAGTGTACCCAACAGGAGAGCGTAGTCATCCCAAGACAGTGAATTTTTGGGGTCATCCATACCAAAATTCCTTTTTGGGTATTTCTAAGTTTTTGGAGGAGAGTCTGGAGTCCAAGTTTCAGAATCTTCTGAGCAACAGAGTAGCCCCATATTGCAGTCCCTTTCCAGCCAACAGCAATATTTTCTACAGGACTGTGTAGAGGAGGAGCAGCATAGAGTAGAGATTGAACAGAGATTCTGATAGAGGATGGATAGATCATTCCAGCCTGCCTTGAGCAGGCCAAAGTGCTATCATTCTGAGCACAATTTGTACTTGTTCCTGATTTCAGAAAATATAATAAAATGGCTCAGATGTTCTAGTTTATTTGCAGTGTTTTATGTGTGTGCCTCTATTTGTTGTAGTTTTTGTTTATGTTGCTTTGTATTGCTATCTATTTTCTATTTGGGAGATTACTGTGGTATCAGAGCTCCTGACTAGGCTCAACCTGTGGAGCAATCAGTCTATGACACTTGAATGCAGAGAGTTCATTACTTTCCAGAAGTAGAAGTACAGGGACAAAGAGCATAGGCTCGAAATCACACCTGCAGAAGAGGAAAGTGTTCCGGTTAAGGAAGATAAATTGAAGGAACCAATGGTAGATGAGATAGATGATGGGAAGGATTTTGGTAACCTCATCTTGAAATCTGTATAGGATCTTTCCAAAAAGATAGAGGAAATGGGGCAAAATATTGTCGGAGAGAATAGACAACATGAGATTCCAAGGGAGTTTCACAACGGAGAAGGGTCCAATACTTCTCACAATGTTTTGGATCAGAAGGTTGCGCAACAAATGGTGCTATGCACTCCCCCACATTCCTCCATGCCTACTTTCTTGACTTTAGGAGCAGGAACAGGAGGACCACAGGAGCTGCAGGTGGCTCACTATGGGGAATATTTTGCAGAGTATCAATCGTATGAGAGGGAGTTTGGAGAGGCCCTCACCTATATTGATTTTTTCCAGCTGAAGAACAATATCAGATCCCGAAGCCAGAATAGAGGAGGAGGGTACACGCAGGGGAATGACCTGCAATCTACCATGTGCATATTTTTCTTGCCTACATTTTATGGATCATCAAAGTGTTCATTTAAGGATGGGGTGGAGAAGCTGTATATATATTTTCAGCTGAACAAAATGGTAGAGGTAAAGGCTATCAAGGTGAAAGTGCTGCACCTTGAAGGGGAATCCCATGACTGGTGGGTCCACGGGATGTCCACGCTGGGTCATGTAGGGGTGACAACATATGCAGAGTTCACTTAAAGATTAGTGGAGAGATTTTACGAGAAGGATCCTAAGGAACACTTCATTTAGCTGACTAAGCTCAAGCAGTCAGAAAGCCCATAAAATTACATTTATGGGTTCCTGAAACTTTCAGTGATGGTGCTAGACTTTTCAGTGGCCAGGAGGGTGTATATGTTTATGGACGGGTTGGCGGAACCATTGCGTGGGCTAGTCAGATCCACTAGGCCTACAACGCTGCAGGATGTAGTAAGAAGGACTAGGGACTTGTAGGATGCCCTGCCAAGGACGAGAGATCCTTTACCCCAAAAACCAACGTTCCAGCAGAAGGGGAAAGACACAATAGCTCCAACCCCAAGGGGGAACCAGAGCTGAGGGCCATTGGATGATGATACCTGGAGATAATTTATATGGAGGAAGTTATGCTTCACTTTCCAGGAGCCATGGGCACTAGGTCATCATTGTGTCGCAGGAAGGCACACTACATTGAGGTCTTCTTTGATAGTGAGGGAGAAGAAGAGGAATATGAGGAGTTGGAGGGAGATGTCAGCATTGGTGCACTAGGAGGAGATCATCCACCACCACCTCCCCCAGTAGCAAGAGTAGCATATTTTTCACCAACTAGAGGAGTCCTTGCATCTTTGCAAGAGTTCCCAAGTATTTGACGTTGAAAGTCTGAGGCATGGTCCAGGGGAAACGTGTTTCAATATTGGTGGAAAAAGAGGCCACACATAAATTCATTGATGCCCAACTAGTTGAGTAGAGGGGCATACCAACAGAGAGTTTGATGGGTTCTCCGTGTTGGTTCTAGGTGCCATGATCATGCAGTGCATGCGGTATGTTCCAAAATTAGCAGTGACCATGGGGACATACACCATGACATATCATTTCTTTGTGGTCAACATCCCAAATACCAATGTGGTATTGGGTTTGTAGTGGCTTATCACGCTTAGTAAATTCACTACAAATTGGGAGACATTGGAGATGGAGTGGATGGATAAGAAGAGTGGGAAGCATGTGATGATCATCGGCATGCACACACACCCTCCCCAGACAGTCTCGACACACCGGAGGTAGGAATATTTTTGGAAGGGAGATGTAGAGTGGGCAGTGGATCTGTGTATTTTAGAGGTAGGAGCTACAGGGCATTCAATGCATCCATACGTACAATCTATATTGGACCGTTACTCCACGGTTTTTGGGGACGTACCACCAGGGAAACCATCAGAAAAGGGATTTGAGCATACTATTGAGCTGGAACAGGGGATCCAAACAGTGATTACGACCCGCTATAGGCACCCCAAAGCCTACATGGATGAGATTGAGTGAGCCATACATGATCTCTTGGTGTTGGGGCACATCAGGCTGAGTACTAGTCCCTTTGCTTCTTTTGTTGTCTTGGTGAAGAAGAAGGATGGCACATTGCGAATGTGCATCGACTACAGGGCACTCAACAAGAAAAAAATGAATAACCGTTACCCCATCCCCAGGATTGATGAGTTGATGGATGAGTTTAGGGGAGCTAATTTCTTCTCGAAGATAGATCTGAGGTCGAGGTACCATCAGATCAACGTGAGGGATCAGGACGTCCCCAAGACTGCATTCAGATGCCACTATGGCCACTTTGAGTTCTTGGTGATGCCCCTCAGGCTAACCAATGCTTCTAGTCTTGTATGAACAACATCTTCCATGGTCAGCTAAGGAATTTTTTGTTGGTATTCTTCGATGACATTCTCATCTACAGCCACACATGGAAGGAGCACGTGCAGCATATTGAGGTTGTACTTCGTATTTTTGAGGAGCAACATTTCTATGCAAATCTATCCAAATGAGACTTTGGGCTTATAGAGATGCTCTAATTGGGGCATAACATCGAATTGGATGGGGTAAGATTCCATGACGAGAAGATCCGTTCCATCAGGGATTGGCCGACACCAAATAATGTGACAAAACTTCGGGGGTTTGTAGACATCTACACCTACTACCAGAATTTTTTCAAATGATTTTCACAGCTTGCAGCACCCTCACGGACCTCACCAAGAAGGGGGATTTTGGATGGAATGATTTTGTGTAGAGGGCCTTTGACAGGCTCAAGGAGGTGATGAGAAGTTTTCCAGTGTTGGCATTGTCGGATTTCATGCAACCCTTTCTGCTAGAGTGTGATGCTTCAAGAGAGGGAGTAGGAGCAGTCTTGATGCAGGGAGAAATACTATCACTTTCGAGAGTTGAAATCTATTGTCGCATGAGAGATTATGCCCGATATATGAGAAGCAGATGTTGGCCATCATGCATGTGTTTGCCAAGTTTCGACAGTACCTGGTGGGTAACAGATTTCGGGTGAGGACTGACCACAACAGTCTCCAGTTTTTCCTTGAGAATAAACAATTGTAGGGGAGATAACAGTAATGGGTCAAAAAAATCCAGGCCTATGACTTTGACATCAAGTATGTCAAGGGGAAGAACAATGTAGTGGTGACTCCCTTGTCATGGAGGCCAACATCGTTGTCAGGGGTTCACCAAGACTTACAGGTCCATATGGGAGATTTTCTCATGGAGGGGCCTCAAGGAGGACGTACTATGGCATGTCAGGGAGTGCGAGGTTTTCCAGAGGAGAAAGGGAGAATTTAGTCACCCTATGGGTTTGCTACAATTTCTTCCCATTCTAGAGGGGAAAAGGGAGAACATTTCATGGATTTCATCAGAGGGTTTCCCATGGTGTAGGGCAAGGATTGCATATTTGTAGTTGTGGATCGACTAAAAAATTATGCACAATTTTTCACCATCTCCATATGATACACAGCTTCATAATTGGCCAGTTGTTCTTCTGGGATGTTTTCAGGATCCATGGTCTCCTAAAGGCTATAGTTAGTGATCGGGACAGCCAGTTCATGGTCGGATTTTGGAAGGAGTTATTCCGTTTGGTGGGTACCAAGTTGACACCCAGTACCAATTATCACCCACGAACAGATGGGTAGACAGAGACAATGAAAAAGTGGCTGGAGGGCTACTTGAGAAACTATGTCTCAGGGTAGCATAAGGTATGGTTGCGTTGGCTCCACTTGGGGGAATACCGCTACAACACAACATTCCATATGTCGATTGGTATGTCTCCATTTTATTATTTGTATGGATATCATGCTCTAACTTTTGTTGATGTTATTTTTGGAGCAAGCAAGGCCCCAAGGGCCAAATATTGGATCCAAGAGAGCCAATACATCCTTCGGGCTCTCAAGGACAACATGGTCATAACGCAGAACCAGCAGAAGTTGTATGAAGATAGAGGCCACGTAGAGAGACAATTTGAGGTAGATGATTTGGCTTACCTCCATATTCAACCATACAAATAGTCCATGGTAAAGGAGAAGGGATAAGAGAAGCTCAAACCTCGCTTCTATGGGCCATACAGGGTGATTAGATGAGTTGGTGAGGTGGAATATGAGCTAGAGCTACTAGCAGGGAGTCAGATCCATAACATCTTCCATGTCTCATTCTTCAAGAAAGCTCTGGGATAGCAGGTGACTGCCATTATGGGGCTCCCACCTACATATGATGAGGGGCATTTGGTGTTGCAACCAGAAGCCATTCTGGACATTCGGGAGAGATAGCTGCGGTGTAGGACAGTCAAGTAATATATGATCAGGTGGAGGAACCTTCCAGATGAACATACCACTTTGGAGGGGGAGGAGATCCTGCAGCATCCATCTCTATAGTTTCTTGAGGACAAGAAACATTTTGGAAGGGAGGACAATAATGTTCCTAATTAGCAGACAACTAATTGGAATATTCATTTTTGATTAATTTTTTATTTTCTAAAGTTTAGCAGGAAATAAAGGGGTGAGGGGACCCATGAATAAAACATTAGAATAAAATCACTTTCCTAAAGTCACTGGGCGGAATAATTAAAATATGAAGAGGGGAAAATGAGGCCAAGTGACGTTGTAGGAGAGGAGGCACTTAGGAAAACATAGTGGCATCGTGGGAGAGGCGGTGCAGCTAGGGACATCGTAGAAAGAGGTACAATGCAACATTGGTGGGCCCAAGGGAATGTAGGGTTCACAACAATAAAAAGGGATGTAGGCATCCTTTCTTATTCATTCTTACATCTTATGATTTCATGTATGTCAAGACTAGAGCACGCTTAAGCTGTTTATCTGAGTCTGTAGTGTTGTTTAGCACAAGGGTGTCTCTGATTGGAGATCCCAACCTCATCCTCAGGGGACTTTGAGTGCTCGCTTAGGAGAGTATCCATTCCACCAATTTTTGAGAGAAAATTCATTTTTTCAGCCATAGGATTACACAGCCACCTCCAAGGTAGCACAGTCTCCCAGGGTAATACACAGTCATAGAGGAAAGCAGCTCCAGGAGAGGAGGAACTTTGTGATATTTCAGTCCGAGGTTTTTGAGGAGATCAACCCTTCCATAAATTAGTCCCTTTGATAGTTGGAGGCACTTCTTCCATAATTTTCACCATAGAGGCCAACGTACCCAGCCAGAGAGTGTATTCATCCCAAGAGGGTGAATTTATGGGGTCATCCATTCAATAATTCCTTTCTAGGTTTTTATGGGTTTTTGGAGGAGAGTCTGGTGTCCAAGTTTCAGAATTTTCCGAGTAGCAGAGCAACCCCATCGTGCAGCCCCTTTCCATCCAGCAGCAACATTTCCTGCAGGATTGCGTAGAGGAGGAGCAACACAGAGCAAAGATTGAGTAGAGTTTCTGATAGAGGAGGGAGAGTTCATTCTAGCCTGACTTGAGAAGGCCAAGGTGCTATCATTATGAGCATAATTTGTACTTGTTCCTCATTTCAGAAATATGATATAATTGCCCAATTGTTCTGGTTTATTTGCAGTGTTTTATGTGTATGCTTCTATTTTTTGTAGTTTTTGTACGTTATGTTGCTTTGTATTGTTGTCTATTTTCCGTTTGGGATATTACAAGTGCAATATTGTATAATGGAACAAATTTCTTTGTCATAGGTGGGTTACTTACAGATGACATATGATAGTGTCTCATTATGGTAGGCCATCATATGACCATGATAAGTGAGAATTGTGCCCATAACATAGTCTGAAGTATCAGTCTCAATCTCAAAAGGTTGTTGCATATTGCGTAAAGATAGCATTACGGATAAGTGAAAGCAGTGTTTCAAATCATCCAAAACTTTGTGTTGTGAACTAGCCCACATAATTTTTTATTTTTCACCACCCTTGGTTACTTGGTTGAGGGGCCATTCAATATGGGAGAATCCCAACACAAACCTACGATGGAATTTGGGAAGTCCTAAGAAACTTTGAAGCTCATTTAGTGTGGATGGGGTTGGCCAATCATGAAGGACCTGAATCTTGGTGAGTTATTCATGTAAAACATGGTCATCAAAAATGTATCCTAGGTATTGGACCTTATTCATGTCGAAGGATCATTTTTCCAAGTTAACATATAGCTTGTGGTGTTGTAAAGTGTGAAGGATTTGTTGAATATGATAAAAAAAATTCCCAACTCATATTGAAGATGAATATATCATCTAGATGCACCACCAAAAAATAATTGATGAAAGGCCACAAGATATCATTCATTAGCCTCGTGTAATTTCCTAAGGCATGCATCAAACCAAAGGGCATAACAAGGCATTCAAAAATATATTCTTTGGACTTGAAAGTAGTCTTCCATACACCAGTTTGTTCTATTGGGACTTGATGGTAGCCATACTCTAGATCAATCTTACTAAAGTACTTGGCTCCCTCTAGATGGTCAAGAAGGTCATCAATTCATGGAATTGGGTGTCAGTTCTTGAATATGATTTTGTTCAAGGCCCTGTAATCAATGCAGATTCACCATGTCCCATATTTCTTCTACACGAGTACAATTTGGATTTCGTAGGGTGAGGAGATTGATCAGATGTTCCATTTTTGGAGTAGGTCTTGGATCTAGTGCTTGATTTTCTCATTTTCCAAAACAGAGAAGTAATAAATTTGCCCACTTGGTAGAGGTGCACTGGGAGTCACATTGATTGAATGATTGACTTGAAAGTGCAGTGGTACCCTAGTGGGTGGGGGAGAAGACGTCTTTGTATTATTCCACAACATTTTCCACTTACTTATATTGCATGGAGATGCCCTGTGTGGAGGCCATGGATGTGGCCACAACCTTCTTCTCACTTTGAGAGGAAATTTGGGAGAAGAAAAATTTCCCAGTATGGGATATGCTCTAATTGCATTGCTTAGTGGAAATCAAAGAAATGGCAGTAGGCAGAGCTACCTTTGGTATCTTGTATAGTTGTTAACCCAAAGTAATAATAACACTACAAGGTTTAGAATCATATACAAAATGATGCTTCCAAAATTATGGTTGGCCTATGATAACATCACAAACTTCAAGGGGGGAAATATCACACAATACCTCATCCTCGAAGGGCTTGATGTTCTAGGGTAAGCAACACTTTTGGTTGGTGTAGATACCTTGCCCTTGGTAGAGCCACTCGATGTTGTATGGATGTGGGTGTGGTGTTGTTGACATGTCCAATCATTTAATGACCTCTGTTGAGATGAGTTTTTTTTGAATTCTTCTATTGACAATGCAATGTAGTGGAGCACCCTTCACACACATTTGTAAGTGAAAATGGTGTCGCACCTTCCTTTAACTATTAAGGTTCACTTCGGTGGACCTTGGTGGTAGCAATGGTGGAACTGGGTTCTGCGTCAACGATCCACTTCCCCTTTTGCAGATCTAATTTAGAGTTGAAACTTGCATATGAATCTGAGGCTTTCAACATGACCACCTATTGGGTCACCATTTTTTCTTGTCTTTTTCATTAATTAAACTATTACTTCCAACCATCCACTGCACCATCTCACTCACTTGTCACCATTTTCATCGCAATTGTTCACAAAGTATCATAATGTGATTCTATATGTCTAAGTTTTTAACTAACATCGTTTTTTCTTTATCTTTAATGAATTGAAAATAATTATGCTCAATTTTATAAATGACAATTTTCTAATTCAACTTCTACAACTCAGTGTAGTTTTAGTAGCCATCTTCATGAGAAAGCTATCAAAACAGTTCTAAAAGGAAATTAGACACATGAATTTTGTTTCTAACACCCCCAATATGCATTTGTGTTGTTCAAAGCTCACCCAGGTCGCACATGTGATCCCATTTAGGTGGATCATGAGCATATTTTAAAAAAAGTGCATGATTTGAGACATTTTCTCAAATTGTTGAACCATATTTTCCTAGACTTCACGAATGGATGGTGTTCCAACGTGTCACCCAATGCCCAATCACAAGGAGATTGGGACGAGATATGTTTTAAGTGAATTCGTGGTAGGGAAATAAGATATAATCATATTGTTACACAACATTTTGTCACCGTCCCTGCAATCCCTCGTCTCGCATATTGGAGGATCTTTCCCGTGACCTGTGAGCAATGTCATACTCTGCAAATACCTTCTTTGCATCCTTCTGCATAAGGACATCATTTCTCCTGTTGAACATTTTCTCAAAAAGCACACAAAAACTTATGTTTTGGCATTGGTGCAGGTAGCCAGTTCACCCCTCGCGCCAATAGGGAAGATTTGCACTAGAGCCTGCGCCACCTGGCGCTCTGTCTTTGTGTATTGCCCGCACCAGCTGTTTTAGGAATTTTTTTTAATAAATAGAGGCAAAATTTTCCTTCTAACTACCTCAGCGATGACTCATTAGAAGTGGTTAAAGTCGATAAGCCACGGATCTCACTCTTTAGGTAGTGGTTTTTTACCTCCCATGGAACACTCTTTGAAGATAGGACTCCCTTCCATAATTATAGGGATCCTAACCTCTCCCTCTCCCTCTATATAAACAGACACTCTCCCTTTACAAAGCTAGCTGAACATATAGCCGAGAAGTTGAACTTGGAGAAGAGATACTATAGCTGAGTAATTGCTATAGAGAAGGTATAACTAAGGAGAATCACATAGAGAGAGCCCCATCCGAATTCTCGACAAGCCTTTGTGAGACGCGCTCCGTTGTAACCCTATTGGAGGAGA
The DNA here is from genome assembly GCA_034641835.2 of Pinus albicaulis. NCBI lineage: Eukaryota > Viridiplantae > Streptophyta > Pinopsida > Pinales > Pinaceae > Pinus > Pinus albicaulis. The sequence goes on along the minus strand of JAXQQM020072032.1, from coordinate 60,932 downwards.
CCGCAACGACGAAGCTTGGTCATACTCTTCCTTTCTTTCATTAATATACTCGACTATGGTATTGGTTCCATCATTGTGTTATGTTGATTATTTAATGCAATTGATTTAGTATTCTTCGACTGACTGATAGTTACGAATGTGAAATAGCATGTTGTATACCATCATTGTTTCTTGTGTGTATGCAGGTATCCGAGCGTGAAGGCGAGCAGATCGTGATCTGTCAAACCAGGAGTGAGATGCAGCCACTCTTTCTGATGGCAAAAACAGCATAGGACCTCCGGTAAGTCATCTATCAAATCTTCGTCCATTCATTAACTAGGAATCAATGTTATAGCTTGTCGTTTGTGGCTAGACCCACTCTAGGGCTAGTGGGATCGCCTTTATCCGCAGAGGGGATTTACCTCACCAACAAATTGGCGACTCCGCTGGGGATCAGTGTGAGTTTGTCTTTCATCCATTAGGTCTTATTCTTGGTCTTTGCTTGCTTAGCTTGCCTTTTCTGATTATTTTTTCTAAGTCTAAGACCCCTGTTCAACCCCAGAGGATCAGATCTGACCTCTGTTTTTCCAAAATTCCCCTTTTACCAGGGTTGACTTGATTGGCACTTTTTTTGGTCTGACAGTCATGCCCACTGGTGCTTGATGCTAGTTCAGCACCCACGCCATCCCCTGTTTGGCACTGATTACAGCCAAACAGTCGCGTCAATTCCTGTAGGTGCTAGGGTTTGCTAGATTTTGGAGTTTTTGGTCAGTCCTTGTGCTTTTGGGTGATTTCTTGAAAACTTTTGAGTGCTTTGGGATTGTTTGTGATTGTGAACAACCTCCTTCCTTCAGTTGTTTGTCCATTTCCTGGCAGCATCATAGCCTTAGGGTTTTCTAGTGCTTTGGTATGCTGAGCCTCCTGTAGGAGTCTGGGTTTTTTGTTTCACTGTCAACTTCATTCCTTGATTGATTGCATTCAGCTCCCTTGATCTGTTTTAGTGATTTCTTTTGGTGAAATGAGTCTTGCCTCTTTCATTCAGTTGTGCTTCTTGTCACTCCAAGCATAGATTACACTGCTTGTATGGGTCTGTTTCGACATCTTTCTTCGATTTGATAGATTGCAACATTGGTTTGAGTTTTGTTTTGTTTGCTTTTGAGTTGATTGAATTGTTTCGCTACGACTCTCGCGTTGACATTCTCGAACTAGTGTGTTGGTTTGTTTTTCATGTCATTTAGTGCACTATTTGCCCTATTACATTGAAAAATCAAAATAATTTTGTGCTTGCATTCTTGTTTGCATTGTGGAATCGAAAATCTTTTGTATAACTAGCATTGGACATTCTAGGAAATATTTCTCATTTTCATTAGCTTGCATCAGATACTGTAGTGGATGCTTCTGTGTGTTCTCATCATTTGCTATTGCTTTAAAACTCTTAAACTTTCTCTTAGATAGCTTTTCATCGAATGAAATGGTATTTTATGGCATGTAGCTTGCATTTAGGGATTTTTTGAGATTCAACATTCTGTAGGACCTTGGAATTGAAACATAAATACAAGATAAACTTAAAATTTATTCAATTAACCTAAGGCAACATTGAAACCTAATGAAATATTTTGTGGTCTAAGTTAGAGACGTGTTATGGCGTCTTTAAATCTAGCATCTATCGCTCGCCATCTGGCTTCAGACAGCACAAGTACAGACTTGCGCTCCCCGTACCATCGAGTATATAAAGGGAGACCCCTCTAGGTTGCAATCCTTTTATCCGTAGGAATCCGAGTCTATCGCCTTGCAACCATGATACACCGAACACAACATTCGAGGAGACTACCTGCATTTAAGTCAAGTCCTTGGTTAATTCTTCTTTCATTTTATTACCAAGGTGTATATGGCAGTTCACAGGAACCTGGTACACCCTTCTACCTAAACTACCTGAGCAGTCACTTTCGATCTTTACTGAGTCCATAAATTTGAAAATATCATCGAGCACTTGTCCTTTCATGCTCGTTTCAACCTAAAAGTGATAGAGTCACCTTTTGCCTGTTTCTCGACTTTTAAAAGATGAAACGGTAGATTTTGGTTTAAGTGTCTTAAAATTAACTGCCCACGAAATATTCCTGGTTAAAGTTAGTTTCCTTAGTGTTGTTTTACTGTTGTTTCTGATGACAACCTTCCCGGAGTTTACCAACCAAGGAATCCCCGCCGAAGGGAATCTTGGCCCTTTTTGTGCTTTTGGGAATGTTGGTGCACCTTACATGGCAACGTTGTCTCTTCCATTGTTAACTTTTGGTTTTCCCGTGTGGTTATTTTCGACCTCGGTGGTCCCGAATGCCTCGATCTCTGCTTGACCATCACCTTCACCTGAACAGCACCATGTTGATTCTAGGGTGGACCTCTCCCCTTCTTCGCCTGTTTCTTCAGCCTCCTCTTCTACTTCACCTGGTGAAATTTTGGATTCCAGTAATCAGGTGGCTAAGAAGAATAAGAAGAAGAAGACGAAGAAGAAGAAGTCAAATAAGCGAGGGGCTAATGCTGCAACTATTGTGCCTAGGAAACCTTCCATCGAGAAGTCATCCAACCTTCCATGGAAATTCAATTTCCCTTGCATGTTGTGAAAAGGTGACCACCTTCTTCGAGATTGCCCTGGTATTCCCAAGATACTTGAAGTATGGTCTAATGACCATCCGTTGTTGCCTTTGGCTTTTGGAAGTCATATTGGTAGCACATATTCGACTAGTGCTGGTAAGACTCATAAGAAACAAGGTAAGATTACCAATCCCAGTAAGTTGTGTGAAGGGAATCATCCCATTCACCTTTGTCTGTGCATGGATGAAGCCAAGAGAGTGTTGGACAACTCTATTTTTTCTGCACCCTACCTTCTGGCTGGTTACCAGAAACTTTCTTTGAGTCCTCCGCAAGCTGATTCCATGATCGGTCAAGAGTCATCCTTGGTCGATCCCTCTCCCCCAGAAATTCAAATTCAGGATTCCATTCCTGACCAACCATTGGACACGGAATCGGTTGAATTTATCCCACCTATGGTTCATCAGGTCTTTTCCGTTGAGAGTAGATCTCATCCCCCCCAGGTTCTTCTTGTTTCATCAGATTCGTTAGACTTGGAGAAAGATTCTTCCATCCTATAGTTCAAGAAGTTGCTCCTCCTACTCCCGTGATGGAAGTCCATGAGAGTGCTCCCCTTTCTCTGGTAACACTAGGGGAAAACGATCTCGATTCGATGGTATCCCCTCCAAGTAGTTTGGTTGCTTCCTTTGATTGGATTCGATTCGCAGGATATCGCCTTCCGTCTTATGTGCCTTTCGAGATAACGGTACAAACCTTTGATATAGTCGTACCCAGCACTATTATAGATGAAGGCGCATCTGTTAGTATTTTGTCTTCCACTAATTGGAAAACTTTTGGTTCTCCACCACTTATGCCTGTTACATAGAATTTGTTGGCTTTTAACAGAGGAACTAGTCAACCGTTAGGAATCCTTCCAAAGTTGCTTGTTACTTCGGGAAGGAAAACCATCTATATAGACATGATGGTTGTTCCAGGCCCCTTAGATTTTAATTTACTCTTGGGCCACGACTATATTTATGTTGTGGGAGCGGTTGTCTCTTCCCTCTTTCGTGTGATTTATTTCCACACAAAGGTCGGATCATGACCATTGATCAGCTTTCATTCTCTGGTCCTAATGTGACATCTGGTCCACCATCGTCCTTTCTGGGTCTCTACCCATCAGTTGTATCTTCCCTGCCACAGGTTAATTATGTGGCTACTTGTCCCATGCTTGCATTCAATGATAGTGTCGTTATGCATCGTGTGCTGGGGGCATTGGGTCCTTATTTCCGAGATGTTGCTCTCCCATCGGATGAGAACCTCTTGGAAGCCATGAATTCTTCAACATGATGAGGTCGTCGGAGCATAGTTCAATTTCTTGTGTCAAGCTCCTTTAAAAATGAAACAAGCTTGTCCGAGGATAGTTTGTCTTCTATTTCAACCTCGTTAAAAAATGAATTAGGTCCTGAGGATAGTTCATCTTCTATGTCAACCTCGTTAAAAAATGAATTAGGTCCCGAGGATAGTTCGTCATCTATGTCAACCTTGTTTAAAAAATGAATTAGTTATGAGGATGTTTATTTTAATGTGTCAACCTCGTTAAAACAATGAAACACGTTACCGTTCAATTCGAGTCTTTGTGCGGATCTCGTAAAATCCCAGTCGAGTCTTTCTCTGATCTCATAACTTGAACCTTCACTCCACCTACTTTTCGTTCATTACATATGGACTGAAGCTTGGGGGGCATGTACCTCGAATTGAGTCACCATGCTGGGGGCATGCCCGTTTTTCAAGCATAGTTTAGTGTTGTTTCAAGCTTGTGTAAAAAATGAAACCAACTTCAAGCAGAGTTTCCTGATTTCAAGCTTGTGTAAAAATGAAACCATTCCCATTTTACCTCTCGTGATTGCCATTTTATCAACCTGTTTTTCCAGATGAACCTTGGTTTTCTCATTCCACCGTCACTATCTGTTTGGCCGATCATATGCCTTCACTTGGTTGTTTTACCCATTCTTGAGGAACCGCTGCGATGAGTGGTCTTGTTAGCCAGCCTCTTAACCTTTACTTGTTCTGAGCAGTTCCACCATTACCGAAACTAGTTGCTACCCTTTATACCACTCGTTCCTCTAGGAAGAGTCAACTTTCAGCTCTTTTCTGACTCTCTAAAACTGAAAATATTGTCGAGACGTTTGTCATTTTGAACTCATTAAATTGGCTGCGAAACGATATCTACCTAGTATAAGTTTACCCCTTTTTCGGGCTGGGATAGATTAATTACGAAAAAGGAATACCTTAGCCTATCACGACTAAGAGGTTCTCTCAGACAAAGTTTTCTACCTTTTTGGATCTATGAGACTATTTACGAGAAGGGACTGCTGGATTTTTATTTTCCGCTTTCTTTTCATACACTCTAAACATGAAAATATGTAGAGTTCATCTAGCTCAGTTTTGAACAGGTTACTGGTTCAAAACTCACCGCCAATTGCCTTGCCTCTATTGCGCAATCCAGGCCTGTCTATATAGATATCCAAGGTTTGAATCTCCTTGGATTTACAACGCAATCATCATGGGCAATTCCTCCAAGTGTGGTGCAAATCTCATGCACAACTGATGTCGCCACTGATAGCTAACTCCACCCTTTCATCTACCTCTTTCACTGTTCTCCACTGAACTGATCATGCACTGTAGTGAACTGATGTGTTCTTGAGTTGAATAATGAGTTACTAATTAATGAATTAAATAATATTTAATTCACTCCACTCACAACTAATTGATTAGCTAGTTAAACTAATCTCAACTAGTTCAACTAAAATAAACAGAACACAACTCCACTAGCTGTCTCATTAACTCCACCAAACTTCTGCCACTGAAGTACTAACTGAAGTCAACCATGCATGATGCCATCAAACCCTTGGGAATAGCGTGATTCCTCTGTCAGATGCATGAGCCACTTCTGTAGCTCGAACTGAAGTGCTCCAAGAGAGTAAACTGTTGTTTAGAGTCCAAATATTATTAAGGGTAAATAATATTTGACTTCCCTATTTTTAGGAGAGGCAGTTTAAAAATAGACTTCGACCTCTTCGACCTATAGGTCACAAAAATAGAGTCCCATCTATTTTTACCAACATGACCAATGCTCCAAGAATCTCATACTGGAATTCCCGAACCATGCTCCATATGTCTAAAAATAGACATAGTCTAAAAATAGACTTTGCGCCAGAATTTGCCTGCGGGCCCACTTAGTGAAGGCGACTTCATTTCACTAAGCTCCATCATCTTGCTGCATTTTCAACACAGACAATCCATTAATCTATTGCAATCATTCATAATCTAAAGGAATTTACTAACTTGGAAAAGGTGTATCATCAGTTCATAATGAAAAGTTGCAATCCCCTTAGATGCTTAGACAAAACCAGAAATTTGCTGGATGATATAATAGAGGGTGTGCTGGCACAAACCAGAAATTTGCAGCTTGTGTATAAATATCCACAGGTTCCACTTTTGCGTTTGCATCTGCTGATGTAAAAGATATACCAGAGGAAAAGTGAACAATTCTGCAGCAAAGTTATCCATAGATATACCAGAGGAAGGTACTAAGTGAACAATTCTGTAGCAAAGTTTATCCATATGGACCGAGAGCACATCATTATAAGCTACAACAATTAGGCCGGCTCAGAAAAATCTTAGATATTAGTTCAGTTCAACAATCATTCTACAAATGATCCCCCCTCGGCCATTGATGCTCCTAAGTCGAGCTTGCTGGAGTAAGTTGGAACAAAACCACCTTAAGTGGTTGTCTTGGTCACTTGCACCACCAATCATAGGACAACCAGATCTAAAATCAATAAAAGAATGTTTTGGATGGAATATTGAGAAGAGGATGGTATATGTGATGTAATTAGGCATAATACCTCCCATAACAAGTTGTTCGAGACAATTGCACTGGTGCATTGTACTTGCATATTATAATGCTTCTTACACCATGAATCTTGACAAATGGGATATCCCTTGCAAGGATGGAAAACTAAATGGTGTAAAGACTTCAAAAAATTTCAGCTACACAAATTAAATTATCCAAAGTAATACAGATATGTTGGTATTTCCAATGCTTTGGAGATGAATGCATGGCTTATCGTCTCTTAACAGGAATTGTTTTATTGACAAAAATGTAAGGATTAGGAAGAATGTTACGATTTCAAAGAATGATGTATGCTTGCTCTCTGATCTCTCTCTTTCTTTTGCCTCCACAATTTGCTAAAAGGTCCATTGAATGGTTGCTATCATATTTGTCCCTTAGAATAAAGTTTCAGAAATAATATGTGTCTAGTATGCTCCTCATGGGGTTGCAGACCTTAACCCCAATGTCATAGTTTGAATATTTCATTATCACTTTATCAACTTTTATTCTAGTTATTAACCTAGCGTTGCTTGACCAATAGAACCAATATAGATAAAACACATGTAAGCTCACAGATGGCTTGGAAAAACAATGTTTTTGTAATATAGCAAAATAAAGGGGTGATGGAGGATAAGGGACTAGTGCCTATCCAAAATCGGCCCAATGGAGTCAAGAGGTCAAGCAAAGAGAGAAATTTATGAATGGTTAAGACAAATAGAGCTTAATTGTAGTTTCAAAATGGTTAACCTTCACGAAATCAGTTTCTGAATTGTAGTTTCTGAGCTGTTAACTTTCAACTTTACTACTGCTAATATTTTTTTGACATTTCATATTTAGGAATGAAATATCAATATCGGCCTTATGTTTTAGTTCCCAAAGTTTCTAAAAGAGTTATAGGCCTCATCACATATGGGTTATGTTCTCTTTGGACGTTGTTTTGTAAAATTATTAGAGCACAAATATGGATCCAGCCGAAGAATAATTGCACAAACTTGCGAGAATTAAAAAAAGAAAAATTGGAATTGAGAATAAATTTGATTCATCAATATTAGTTTGAGAATCAATATATAAAACAACTAAGTTAAGCTGAGTTGTACACACAGTAACTAGAGTTGAACTAAAGCTAATTAACGCTAACTATGTGCATGTACACCAACACTCCCCCTTAAGCATAACTTAGGTGAGTGTGATGCAAAATGAATGAGTCCTGGAAACAAGGTGATTTTAGGTGCCCATATACAATGCATGAAAATATGAAAGAGGAAAAACCGAGTAGGTAGAAAACCCCCCCTCAAAATATAATGCAAAAATTAGAGAAAAGACAACTACTAGGCAGTTGTGTCCTTCACTCCGAGACGATCTTGTAGAAATCGAAACTTCTAATCAGTGAAACTCTTGGTGAAGATATCAGCATTCTACTTGGAACTCGGACAGTACTGAAGATCGAAGATCCCATCATGGATATGGAGGAATAAGCTTCATTTTTGGAAGTAGAGGTATCAACTCCCATGTTTGGATCAAGTTGGTTTGCATGTCATAAATGCTCATGGAATCAGGGGTAAATTCCACTTTCCTTCTGGTACCTATTTTTGTCATCTGATACAATGAAAGAAGATTCACATAAAGCCTTGGAATATGCAAGAAATTCTTAAAAATTCCATCTTCGAATTGCACTCTTCCTTGTCTAGTTGCTTCAACTGTAGTATTGTCCCCCATGAGAATAGGAGGTCTTGAGTATGCATGTAGAGAAGAAACTGATTTCTTTGAAGAAGCCATATGATGTGAAGCTCCTGAATCGATGATCCATTCTTGCGGTGTAGAATGAAGAGCAATCAAAGCATGCCCATTACCCCCTGTTTCTGATGGTTTTGAGGTTTTTCGTTACACCAAAACCTGCAGGTGTTGGTAAAATTCCAAACCGGTAACTAGGATCACTAGGGTGGGAATTACGAATACCATAGAGTTGTGGTGATTACTCCAAAAACCCCCTCAAACGCAGCTAGGGGGAATCAACACTCCCCTCAAACACAGCTCGGGGGAATCAAACCTGGGTCCAGGCTCTGATACCATGTAAAATTATTAGAGCACAAATACAGATCTAGTTGAAGAATAATTGCACAAACTTGTGAGAATTGAAAAAAGAAAAATTGGAATTGAGAATGAATTTGATTCATCGATATTAGGTTGAGAATCAATATATAAAGCAACTAAGTTAAGCTTAGTTGTACATGCAATAACTAGAGTTGAACTAAAGCTAATTAAGGCTAACTATGTGTATGTACACCAACATGTTCTCACTTCTTTACCCCTTTTTCTAGGGGAAAACTCAAGTTGGGTAGTTAAATTATTGGAAACAACAACTTGAGAGGCATAGATATTTGGATCAGGAACCTTAAGAAGTTAGAATTAGTCACAAGAAAAAAAGTTAACATAAACTTTTGATCTCTAAAATACATGCTCAAAGATGGCTTCAATGCATGCAAAGTCCTTCGGAATGCGTGAACAACCTACAAATGTCCTGCTTGGAGTGCCAAGGCCATGGACTAAGTCTTCATGGAATCATAAAGGGCAGGTTTACATATCATTCAACAAAGGTGATGGGGAGAATCAAGGACCTGGATTAGGAAATGCAAGTTTACCAACTAGGGCTGCAATGCAGTCTCGAGAATAAAACAAGATGTACATACAAGGCCTTGAGAACTATTCATTTCACAAAAAACGTTTGATTTCACATCTGTACGAAATATGCATGTTTGCAAAACATACAAGATGGAAAATAGCCAAAAAAATTATTATATGCTAAAATCAATTAATGAACATACACATGATACCAAACATGTAGTAATATTTAAAATCTAGATTTGCCAGAGTTTAACTTGCTGGCCAGGTTATCCACAGTCATATATAATAAATAATTTTACCAAAGATTTTTATACCACCATAATTTCTCGGCATCACATGCATATTCTATATTGCTCATGAGGCAAGTCAATTATATATATCATTCCAAAATTATGTTGCATGAAATAAGGTGCAAAGAAAGTTTCAGAAATAGGCATGTGTTTTGGGAATAGTAACTTCAAAATTACAGAACACACTGAAACACAAGTATTAAATGATAGAAAATTATATGTTTCAAACAAAAGGAGAGAATCCATAATAATAAAACAGGGAAACACAAGCATTAAATAAAAAAAAATATATATATTTAAAAAAGATAAGACAAAATAATACAAAATAATATAAAAAGTTTGCAAGCCAAGTAGAGTAGATTAGAGCCTACCATATAAAGAAAAGGGCACTAAATGTTAAATCATCAAATAAAGTAGATCAGGAGAATCCCATACATAGATATGGGAGAATGGAAAAACGTGTCAAGATTATCAAGCAGCATATTGTATATAAGCAACTTAAAAAGGTCATATGAAAACTGGGGATGGTTCACTTACACTCTCAACAAATCACATTCAAAGTTTCACTTGTTTACCATCTACAAATCAAAATATGTGTTTTAATTTGAATATAATTTTATAGCACATGTGGAGCACAGGCAACAAAAATGAATGTCAAGCAAGAATATATAGGATTCAATGATATTGTATTATTCAATTTTCTATTCAAGACGATTTGATTTGCATATGTGCTTGTCTCACTGAAGAATTGTCTATTAAAATATGTGCAAAAAAAATGATTATATGCTCCACTAAATTTATAGGAAAAAAAATTGCTTCACAATGTTGTTATTCAATGTAAGAGACTTGAGGTTAACACGCCTACAAAGCGAAAATGGCAGATCCTCAATAGAATTACCAGAATAGCCAATAAAGATCCCATCGAAGTGCAAAGATCCCCTGGAAAATTAGTGACGTATCGTTGGTCTTTTAAAAGCATTAAGCGAAAACAATTTTCCAAGGACAACAATGCTTCATTGGTCTTCTTAAATATTTGAATGCTAAGGAAAGTGACGTGTCCCTGATGTTCTCAAATCTTTGATCAAAATTAATTCATCACGGATAGCTATTGTTATGTGTCGCTGGTGTTTTTAAATCATTCTAGCAAAACAAATATGCAGAATCATAGTTACCAAGGCTGAGATCACAGTTCTAGAGGCCAAGGTAAGGTCACAATCTCAAGGTCATGGTTCCTGAAGTCACATTTCTAGTGGTCATAGTTCCCAAGGTCACAATTCTTGAGGCCAATGTTCTGGAGATCGATGTCACAATTCCTAAGGTCGGTGTTTTAAGGTCAATGCCACAATTCCTAGAAAAATATTATGTCAATGATTTAGCTAGTTTACACTTTAGAACATATGACTATCAAGATATAAAAGAGAAGTGGCACAACATTTTGTTATACCATGATGATCTTAAGTACAAAAACTTGATGAACCAGGAAAATTCATTGCTCGAGGTCATAGTTGATGAACTCGATGTCATAGTTCCTAAGGTCGAGGTCACAATTCAAGAGGCCAAGTTCATAGATATGGAGGTCATAATTCTTGACATCAAAGATCTTAGGTTCTCGAGGTCAAAGTTCCATAGACCACATTTTCTAGGGTCTCATTTCCTAAGGTGACAATTTCGAAGAACTAAGCCACAAGTCTCGACGTAACAATGCCTAAGTTCCCAAGTTCACAATTCTCAAGGCCAAGGTAGCAATTCTCAAGGCCAAGGTCACAATTCCCAAGGCTGATGTCATAGTTTTCGAGGTCAAGGTCATGGTGCTCGATGTCACAGTTCCCCATGTCACAGTGCTTGAGTTTTGAAGGTCACAGTTTCCTAGGTTGAGGCCACAATTCCCAAGTTAATAGTTCTTTAGGTCAAGGTCACAGTTCTCCACGTCACAATTCTAGAGGTCAATTTCCAAAGCCAAGTTCATAGTTTTGTAGGTTGAGGTCACAATTCCTAAAGCCACACTTTCCTTTGCTTTTCTTCAAGTGTTTATTAGCCAAGAAATAGATGAAATTTATTGGGCCATTTCTTAGAAACAAGGTCATGCTTGATTAGCGATATAGGGACGTCATCCAAGTCAAACTTGGATTCCTTGAATGTAAATCCTAGGGAATATATAATATTTACATAACTAGATTTGATATCGAATGAGTGAGGGAAAAATCCTTCCACTCTTCCATTGAACGAAATGCTCTATCTCTCTTTCTCTCTCTCACACACACATATGGTTTTCATTGTATCCCAATATTTTGAAAAAATCAATGGATTCATTTATATTTGTTTCCATGCAACCTAGCCTTTGGCCTCTTCATTAGTCCCTTTAACTTGTCACTTGTCACTTAATGTGTTTAAGCCTTAAATCTCACTTATACATAAATTGGGTCTATGTATTAACAATAGTAGCTCTAAGGTTATTTTTTCCAAGGAAATATTTGTGATAATGCCCAAGGGTTGCTTCTCCATATTTTTATATGGAAACCCTAGTAAAACAGTTGACGTAGACTACCCTGTGAAAAGGGTTGGGTATAACCTATTGCTTTCCAATATGCAGGATGTTTAGTTGTTATTTCATAATGGTATTAGCATAGGATTTGAAAGTAAATCTAATATGCATTAAGGAACTGTGATGTTGGCCCCAATAATTGTGACCTCTGCGATGTCAAGAAATGTGACCTCAAGAACTATGAACTTGGTCTTTGGAGCTATGACCTTAGCCTCTAGAACTGTGAACTAGATAAATTTTACATTGGGAACTATGACCTCAGTAACAACCAATGCAATTTTTTCACAAAGGGTTCCATTTTGCAAAAAAATGGCTGAAGTGATTGTGGGCAATGTGTTCACATGAGAATTGACTGAACAACTTGCCAAAGCTTACGAAATTAATTTATACTAGTTGCTTTGGATATTATGCATCTAGACCAAATTCATAATGTGTCCCTAAATGGCTTTAGGAAGTGAGTTGAAACTCACTGTAAGACTCTAACCATGACTAAGATGTAAAATTTTCCAATTGCATTGGAATCTTGACACCAGGTTACAACTAGGGGCACACCTCTCCTATGATTCCATTGGCCAAAAATTGTTTTATCCGATGATCTTCGAAGCTAGGGTTTTTCTTAGTAAGGACCAATGCAATTTTTCCACAAATGAGTTAATTTTGAAAAATACTACCTCAAGTGATTATGGGTAGCTTTCTCACATGGGCCTTGGCCAAAGGTACTTGTTAGAGTTTAAAAAACTCATTTATGCTCCTTGGTTTGGTTTTTATGCCCCTAGACCAAATTTACGATGTGTCCAAGAATGGCTTCAAGAAGCAAGTTTCAACTCTAATCATGATTTGGATGGGAAATCCATTAATTACATTTGAGTCCTAAATCTAGGTTATAGATAGGGACACCCCTCTCATGTGATTCCACTAGCCCAAAATTGTATTATTTGATGACCTCTAGATATAAGGTTTTGCTCAATGAGTATAAACACAATTTTTGCACAAAGGGGTCCATTTTGCAATAAAATAGTATGGGTTATTGTGGGTAGCATGCTTACGTGGGGCTTCTCCAAACACACTTACATAACTCATTTATGCTGTTTGGTTTGGTTTTTATACCCCTAGACCAAATTCACATTGTGTCCTTGAATGGATCCACGAAGCGAGTTGCAACTCACCATAAAAATCTAACCATGCCTTTGATGTATGAATCATCGATTGCATTGGAATCCTAACACTAATTTATAGATAGGATCACCCACTCTCCTATTATTTCATTGGCCAAAAGTTGTTTTATTCAGTGATCTCTTGATCTAGGGTTTTTATCAATGAGTACTAATGCAATTATTACCCAAAGGGTCCATTTTGCAAAAACCTGGTTTGGGTGATTGTAGGTAGGGTTCTCACGAGAAACACTTAGTGGAGCTTACCAAACTCATTTATATTGGTTGGTTTGATTTTTATGCCCACGGACCAAATTCACAATGTGTCCTTAAATGGCTTCAACAAATGAGTTGCAACTTGCCATAAAAAAGTAATCGTGACTCTTATGGATAAACTGTCAATTGCATTGGAATCCTAACACCAGATTACAACTAGGGGCAGACCTATCCTATGATTTCATTGGCCAAAAATTATTTTATTCGAAAATCTCCAAAGTTATGGTTTTTCTTAGTAAGGACCAATGCAATTTTTACATAAAGGGGTCCATTTTTGAGAGAAGCTAGCTCAAGTGATTATGGGTAGCTTGATCATGTGTACCTTGGCCAAACACACTTTTCAGAGCTACAAAACACATTTATTTTGGCCGGTTTGGTTTTTATGCCCTTAGACCAAATTCACAATGTGTCCTTGAATGGATTCAAGAAGCGAGTTGCAACTTGTAATAAAAATTTAATCATTATTTAGATGGGTGACCTATTTCTTGTGTTGGATTCCTAACACTAGGTTATAGTTAGGGGCACCCTATTGGAAAATGCAATATGGCAGCTATTAATTCAATTTATCCTTAATCTTAATAATTGCTTGTGAACTTTATTTAACTTCTTGTGTTTCTTTATCAAATCTTCTTCTTAAAACAATTATCAAGTGAAGAAACATTAAATATAATGGACATATAAATTAGGCTCCAAGCTAGGGCAAAACCCCTCCAAGGGGAAAACCTAAAAAATAACTTCTCTTCTTACAAAATTTACTTCAAATGAGACAACCAAGACCCAAACCCTAGATCAAGTCCCACTCTAAGCACCAAGTCAGCCCTCCAAGAAGTTCTTCTAATTAGGTCACAGATCAGCCAAAAGAATAAGGATCAATTGTGCTTCAACCAACACCCAGATTCAACTTCAACCCCCAGCTTCGACCTGGAACTTCGTACCTCTAACATCTGCGTAAACCCTAGCTTCTTCGCATGTGTGAGAGAAAAATTATCCCAAAACAAATATTTATTCCTCTCCTTGACTTCTTCTTGCCTTCTAGACCTTCACACTTTATTCCTTGATGCTACCAGCTTCAGATCGAACTTCTTAATGAGTGAGATCGAATTGGTGTTCAAATGAGGTCGATGTTGCTTTTATTTATACTCATCTGATGGGTTTGAATTCCTTCTTTTAGGTTGACTTGTCATTTCCTGGGACGACTTGTGCTTGGAGGTTTTTAGGACTTTCTAGACTCAAAATCAATATATTTTACATGTTACATCTTTCCCGATATGCTCTTATACAAATGATAAAGGCTCTCTTGACTCAAGAAAAATATTCTTTTAGCAGGACAAACCATAGAAGCATTAAGAACATGCTTGACCTAGATGACCATAAAAATGGAGCATGAAACCCACACTTTAAAATTAATATATATATATATATATATATTTGTTTTTTTTCTTGTAACATAAGATATACATAATTATTTGAGTACATTGACAATTATGAAGACCGAAACTAGTTACATTTTCCAACACCCCCTCTTAACTAGGGAGGTATTCATAATTGTACTTCTGATACAAGGTTATTCTTAAACCAAAGAGTTCTCAGAAGAAGAGTCGGATTGGTAAGCCACCTTTAAGCATCAACATCATGACTAACATTGTCAATATAGTAAGGCCTTAAATTTGACAAGATATTTCATATACAAGAGAGTAATGTTAGGAGGTTTTACGTGAGATACCACACTACCTCTACAAGGCATATACCCCATCCAAATGTTCACTAAGTATGTCCTTTCTGGGACTATTCTGGATTCTTATCTGGGACTAAGTTAGTCCTGGTCAAGTGCATGACACATGAAGAGGAGAATACAATTGTGATGTTCATCATCACTCCCTCTCAACTAAATATCATATCATCATTCCCTCTTGATTAGGGAATAGATCCTTGCTCCTATTTAAGGATACTCTTTTACTCCCCCTCGAATATTGATTAGATACTTGACTTCCTTCCAATTTGGGAAGTCAACACCACAAGATTTATACCTTGTTTCCATATATGCATTAGCTATCTATTTTTAATAGCTGCTTGGCTTCCTCTTTCTTTCGCATCTCATTGTAGAAATTTGAATAACTGTTAAATTATTCACCGAGATTATCCTGATCACACACTATTTGAGCTTCATGCATAATACATAACCTCTTCTACTATTGATCATTAATTGCGGAAATATAAACAATCGCATGCACACATTAAAACCATAAACAATCGCACATATAAACACAGTATTTATGGGAAAGATTAAAGCTGAAAACCCCCAACTATCTGTATATTATAATGATAGATATCATGTAACAATAATTGTACAAAATCCTCGCAAGCTCTCAGTACAATCTCCAATTGTTACACACTACACAAGCTCAGATCTAGCAAAACACATGGCAATACTCTTTTCTCCAATTGCTTTGCCTCTCTTTAGCGTCCAAGATGAATAACCGCCAATCAAGACAGATAGGGACAGTCTTTGCATCCTCATTATGCATCTCCATCAATGTGTGTTTTAAACTCATGCTAACATTAGTCACATTGATAGATCACCTTTGCTTCTTTCTTCTCCTTAGTCCTCCATACAAACTTATCATGCCCAAGGTTATTAATGTATTATTTGGTTGATTTATGAGTTAATAATTAGTGAATTAATTAATAATTATTCTTACTCTCATAGTGTATCGATCGGTTAGACTAGATACAACTAGCTCAACTATGTTTAGCATTAAAGCGAATACAACTCCACTAACTTCCTCAATCAACTTCACCAAAGCTCTATCCACATGAGTTCTAAGCCCGGAAGTCTCCATGCAACGGCTCCACTTAACCCTTAGGAATAGCGTAATTCATACATTGGCTGCATGTGCCACTTTCGTGCACTTCAACGAAGTGCCATCAAAATAAGATAATGTTTAGAGCCCAAATATTATTAAGAGCTAATAATATTCGACATATCTATTTTTAGACTGACAATCTAAAAATAGATTCCGCCCAGTATGTCTAAAAATATAAGTCCATCTATTTTTTCCGACTTGACCAACCATCCGCAAATAGCATCCTGCAACTCATAGAACATGATCCATATGTCTAAAAATAGATATATTCTAAAAATAGACTTTGTGCCAAAAATAGCCTGCAGGCCCACTTAGTGAAGGTGACTTCTTTCCACTAAGCTCATCATCTTGTTGAAATCTAAACACTCCCTCTCAACAAGATATGGATTATCTGTAACCCCTATCCTGCCTCTGTGGTATTCGAATTTTCTCCTGGTGAGCACCTTCGTCAAGATATCAGCATCCTGATCCTTCATAGGAATGTATGAAAGTAACATGACCTTCCGCTGCACACAATCTCTGATATGATGATACCGGATGTAAATGTGTTTAGATATATCATGAAATACTGGATTAACCGAGAGTTTGATGCAACTCTGATTATCACAATAAATCACAGTAGGATCTAAGTGTGAACCGAACAACCCGACCAGGATCTTCCTCATCCGCATAACCGCATGCGGCCAACGCGCGCCATATACTCGTCTTTGTTGAGAGGCGGGTGCCACGGATCTCTACTTCTCTTTGTACCAAGAAACTTCATCGACTCAATGCTAAAATCCTCCAGGATGTGCTTCTTACGATTCGTTGGGCTCCCTACCCAATGCGATCATTGAAGCCACATAGCTTCCACCTCATCCCGGCTGTCTGTACCACAATCCATGTCGTGTGCCTACGAGATATCTCAGCCATGCTTACTGCCTTCCAGTAGAGCTTGGTTGGCTTAACAATAGCTTGTGAAAGTTGGTTAACAGCATAGCATATGTCGGGTCATGTATTGACCAGATACATAAGCGACCCCACCAACTGTCGATAAACAGTGGCATCCACTACCTCCGCCGAAGTAGCATCCTCCTTCCTCCATCCACCAAGAAGAGGAGTATCAATAGGCTTGCAGCCATGCATGTTGAACTTCTCCAGTATCTCCCGGGCATACTTACCTTGATAAACAAACAGTCCATCACTGCACTGCCAAATTTCCAATCCCAGGAAATAATGAAGGACGCCCTAGTCCTTCATCTCAAACTCTTTTGCAAGATCCTCATTGCATGAGAGTATCAAAAGCTCATCACCTGTCAAAATAAAATCATCTACATAAAGTACAATGATCAGAAACTTACCCTCCACCACAATCTGGTATAGGTTAGGATCCGCCTCACTCTTGGAGAATCCAAGTCCGGTGAAATAAATGTCTATCCATGTGTACCAAGCACGAGGTGCTTGTTTCAACCCATACAATGCTCTCTTGAGCCTGCACACATGCGACTCGCTGCTGAAGATCTCGAAACCTTCGGGCTGCTCTATGTACACCTCCTCCTCAATCACCCTATTGAGGAACACAGTCTTCACATCCATCTGATGAATGTGCCACCCCATCTGCGCTGAGAGATCAAGAATCGTTCGTATGGAAGAATACCTTGCGACAGGTGCAAAGGTCTCCTCATAATCGATCCCCTCAATCTGTGAGAAGCCTCGGGCAACAAATATTTCCTTGTACTTCTCCACACTCCCGTCAGCTGCCTGATTCACTTTGTAGATCCATCTCGAACCCACCACTGATTTCCCTTCCGGTCTCGGGACAATCTCCCATGCACTGTTTCTGACAATCGAATCATACTCTTCCACCATGGAATCTACCCATGCGGGATCCTCCACATCTTCCTCGAGGATGGCTTTATCCACATTCACTTGCTCATAAGAGCCATGTATCGATATACCGGTCGGGTATTGTCTCTGTCTTGTCTTTGTAGTAGGTGCTCTACATGCCTTCTACGCATCTTGGGCCGGTCGCTCGGCTTCCTTAGTCGCCGCCTTTGATGGTTGGTACTGCATGGTGGTCTCTTCCACTCCATGAACCTCCTCTTGTGGTTGATCCACATTCACGAGGCTCATCCTTAGGAACTAATAGCTCCTCATCTGCATGCAAGTGTGGCTCCCTCTCAAGCGAACACTTCATGGATTTCTCCTCCTGAAATTTGATATCCCGTCGCACAACAGTCTTGCGACTGTCTGGAAAATACACATGATAGTTGTGGGCCGTATTAGTGTACCCCAAAAATATCCCAACCTCTGCGATTGGCTCCAGCTTCTTCCTGGCATCCTTCGTCACATGAATGTAAACAGGTGAACCAAAAATCCTCAAATGGGAAATATCAGGCTTCTTACCAGAAAACGCCTCCTCGGGTGTACTCATGCCAAGTATCCTGTGAGGACAACGGTTCTGCACATATACTGCAGTATTGCATGCCTCCGCCCACAAGTGTATGGGTAGGCCACGATCCTTACCTTTATACCCGTGCAACATCCACGATACGTTACATTTTCTTCCGCTCGGCAACCATTCCTCAACTTGTGGGTCCATAGTGCTATAGAGCTCTCTTGAATTCCTTCTGTTGAAAAAGTCATGAATTCCACCAGAGTGAATTCTACCATTGTCCTCTAAGGAAGACCTTCCACCTTTGATTCTTTCTCAACGGTGCCTTGAACTCACAGAACTTTAGTATGTCTCGCTCTTCTTCTGCATGAAGAAGATCAGCTTTTCAGAAAAATCATCAACAATATCACATAGTACAGTAGCTGTATCGAAGCTGCGAAAGGTCCACACCGTCTATGAATTCTCTGAGATCGTTAGGTAAATGGCGATTATCCTTCATATGAATGGTGGCTTTCTAAATTTTCCCAAAAATTTACATCCCTTACCTTTGATCATTGTGCAGAAGTATAGGCCAAATAGAAAATACATTGTAGTATCTTCAAAGCTCCATGGTGAAGGTGGCCCAATCTCCGATGCCACAAGTCGCCATCATCCCGACTCACCACTCCTTCTGCCTTGCCTGCCATTGCTGCACAACCATCTACCTGCAATTGATAAAGGTTCTTAACTCGAACCCCTATCCTCCGGGTCTCACCAGTTGCCTTACTGCGCAGGAAAGCCTTTCCCTCGCTAAAGACAACATCATATCCCTTGTCTTCTAACATAGCCACAGAGATAAGATTCTTCTTCAATCCTGGAACATGCATCACTTCCTTCAATACGAAGGGTTTACCAGACTCCCTCTCAAAGGAAATGGTAGCGATACCAGTCGCACTGTATCTACCATCATCGCCCATCTCGATGTGCACTCCAAGATCTTTTTCCTCCAGATCTGAAAACAGATCCCAATCTCCTGTCATGTGAAAAGATGCACCTTTGTCCAAAAACCACCTTTGAACCCATCACAAACTTGAGACAAAACATGCGATCAGCAAAAATCGTGACTCAAGCGCGAGTCCTAAGGCCTCTCTAGGCTGAGATCCGGCTTAACTTTGCTTATTTTTCTTCTTCTACAGACAATTTGTGGCATAATGTCCATGTTGGTGACAGTGAAAGCACTTCACCTTGGACATGTCCTGCTTCTTACCTTTCGCACCGGAATGAGAAGCTTTCTTGCTCTTCCCCTTATTTTCTTTGGCAGAAAAAGTGCAATTCTCTTCATCAGAGTTCTTTGATGAAGATCCGTCCTTGGTACTTCGCCTTATCTCCTCTTGCACAAGATCCGACCAAAGTTGCTCCCATCCTAGAAATTTCTCCCGACCATTGACAGAGTTCTGATAGGAATGCCAACTCTTTGGAAGCCCAAGGAGAGCCAAGCTCACCAAGTCCTCATCATCTACAGTCACCCCCACACTTCCCAGATCATCCCTGCATTGGGTGAACTTCGTGAGGTACTTGGGCATATTGTCGCCTTTCTCCATCTTTATGTTTCGAGTTTATCCTTGAGCGCCAACTTCCTCTCGTCGTCTTTTGCTTTGGAATAACAAATCATTGTCAGTTTCACATCAAGAATGGATAGCTTCATTTGTAATGGACACTATGTGATCCTTCACACCCTCCAACTAATCCTTCGACACTTTGTAAGCTTCTTTTGGCTATGCGTCAAGTAATGACATCATCAAGAGAAGCAGGCTTTGGGACTTCAAAGATCTGTTGAACTCCTTCAACCCATTTTCATCCAGCACTGCCTCCATCCTATCCTTCCATGAAATATAATTTGAGCTGCCCTCAAGGGCATACTCCAATCACAATCCGTTGAAAGACATCTCAACTTCGACACCAAGAAAACACTGCTGCAAATTCGAATTCCACCAGCACAAAACTCAACCGCTTCAATGTCTTACAATTGCTCCAATGATCAATATCCCTCTGATACCATGTACAAATTTGAATAACTGTTAAATTATTCACCGAGATTATCTTGATCACACACTATTTGAGCTTCATGCATAATACATAACCTCTTCTACTATTGATCATTAATTGCGGAAATATAAACAATCGCATGCGCACATTAAAACCATAAACAATCACACATATAAATACAGTATTTATGGTGGGAAATACAAAAAGTTTTGTTCCCAACATTCATATATTATAATGACAAGAGATCATGTAACAACTATTGTACAAACTCCTCACAAGCTCTCTCAACACAATTCCAATTGTTGGTTATCACTGGTACAAGCTCAATAGCAAAAACACACGCTCCAACTGCCTCCAATTCGTAGTCGCTTCTTCTTATCAAGGCGTTAAATATAATACAGAATAATGGCCCAATTCCAAGTTCAAACTACCTGTGTATCGCCAATCCTCATTGCATCTCCATTCTAATGTGTAGCAAACTCATGCACCAAGATAGTCACAACTGGCAACAAACACGTCTTCACCTACCTCTATGTTGGTCTCCATCAAATCGTCCATGAATCAAGTTAACTCGATGTATTTCTGTAATAGATTTGTTAGTTTATAATTAGTGAATTAATTAATAATTAATTCACACCACTCTCACTAGTGTATCAATCAGTTAGACTAGATACAACTAGCTCAACTATGTTTAGATTAGTTAAACTGAACACAACTCCATTAACTTCCTCAATCAACTCCACCAAACTCTCTCACATGAGTTCTAACTGAAGTATCCATGCAATAGCTCCACCTAACCCTTAGTAATAGCGTAATTCCTTCTGTCAGCTCCTGTGCCACTGGCACTCTTAACGAAGTGCTCCAAGAGGATAAGATAATGTTTAGAGTCCAAATATTATTATGAGCTAATAATATTCGACATATCTATTTTTAGACCCGACAATTCAAAAACAGATTCCTACCAAAAGATGTCTAAAAATATAAGTCCATCTATTTTTTCCTGTATTTCTGACCAACCATCCACAAATAGCATCCTGCAACTCATAGAACATGATCCATATGTCTAAAAATAGACTTTGCGCAAAAAATAGCCTGCGGGCCCACTTAGTGAAGGCGACTTCTTTCCACTAAGCTCATCATCTTGTTGCAATCTCAACACTCATTATATCGGGTTTTCTTCCTTCCTTGGTATCAAGGAGCCATATTCTTTCTTCAATATGTGACAGGGTTTGGGCCATCCACTTTGCATATCACTTTCCTTAAATAATCATCAATGAAGGCATTATGTTGAGCCTTATAAAACTTCAAGCCAACCATAGATTTATTTAATCATGAAAATGATCTTTGTTGATGAACATAACATCATGGTTAAATTCTTACACTGCTACCTCTCAATCCCAAGGTGATAATGTGAACACCTTGACTACATAACCTTCCAAGGATTGTCAAGACCATATACTCAATTCACATGTTTTTTGAATTGAGTTCAACATCCATAGTTGAACTTGCATCAATTGTCATCATGCATTCCTACAATATCCTTCCATGTAGCAATACAATATGTTAACCAGATAACCATTATCAAAATGTTAAATATTAGACTTACCTTGTCATGATGGCCCTTTACATAAAAGTATCAAATTAATTGAGTCCTTCGAGATCAACATCATTTTGCATGATTAATATCCATATGAATATTTCTCCATACGGTCATTAGAGTGTCCATGGATTGAAGTTGATTATCAAGCTACAAAATATTCCTTGGAGTTTTCATTTTTAACTCCCTTTCTTTCTCTCAGAGACTATATTTGATTTTGATCAACATTGTCATATGCCATGAAATTTTTGTAAGAGAGTCTTGATATCCATTCATTTCACAGCATGAAAAATTTATATCTTTGAGCATCATGTAACCATAACCAAGCACATTCACAACTAATTCTTCCTTCATGATTTTTGTAGATGTGAACCATGCTCTAGGGAAGAATAACTTCAAATATGCATACCTTTGCTTTTGATACAATCATCTACCCATTCCTTCTTGCTTATTGTAAATGATGAAAGATAGGTTTCTTTTCCCAAGAAAGATATTCATTATGCCTTTCATAATGCAATTTTTACCATATGCATTCATTCATCCTTCAAGAGTATTGTTTCCATACAAGATGGGATATTTACCAGTCATAATGTTGCTTCTAAGAATCTTCCGTAATGATGATTCTTATAAGATCTTGATGATCCTTCTTTTTAAAATGAATACCTCTAACATGATGTTAGAAAAATGCATGGATGAACTATAACATGCAATATGGTTCCAAACTTATCGTTATATTTTAAACTAGATTACCTTTCCTAAAGAAATTAAGCAAGTAGATTCTAATTATTTTACTATCATGTGCTTTTATCTATGATGTCGTGATTTTTCAAGACTATTCTAGAGTAATAATGCATGCTACTCTAATTTCTACTTAATGAAAGAAAGACATAAATTCATAAAGAACCTGGTAGAGATGAATCTTTCTTCAGTAATAGAGATCCTTGGGATCTTCTCCTTTCGACTTCTTCTCAGGTTCTCCTCTTTCCTTGGCTACATGAGCTTCACTTCTTTCCTTAATTTTGTTGTTCATTTTAATTTTTGGACAATCCCTTTTATAGTGTTCATATTCATTGCATCTAAAGCATTGAATCTTGGACATATCTTTCTTCGGCTTTCCAAACTTCCCTTTCCTCAACTTCTTGGTTCTTGCAATGAAGGCTTGAGATCTTTCACTTGATTCAGTATCATCCTTTGCCTTGATCTTATGTTCTTCCAAGATACAATGAGTCCAAAATTCATCAAAGGGTGTAGTATCTTTCTTTGAGTAGATGCTTGCTGCAAAACTACTCCAATCAGGTGGCAAATCATTTAGTACACATATAGTCATCTCAGAATATGTAACAATGTCTCCAAGCCCTTACAATTGATCTCTAATTTGTGATATATTCATCAGATAGGTGGCCATGTCTTCATCCTTTGATTTCCTTATTCTATATAGTTGATTCCTCAAGGAAATCTTTTGACCTTATGTACTTATAGAGTAAAACTTTACCAAATTATTGTACATAGCCTTTGATGTGTTCAAATAAAAAACAAAGGGAACAATGTGATCTTTAAGGGATTCAACGATGATCCTTTGTGCCCTTACTTGTCCCTTCTTGTATTTTTCTAATTCTTGAGTCCTCTCTATGCTTGGATCAACTACTTCTCCAAGGACATACTTTATGATTTCATTCTCTGTGAGTTCCAATTCAATCTCTTCTTCCATGCTAGGAAGTTTGTTGATCCAACAAGCTTGTTTCTTTCCTTGCAAAATGTAGCCATATGATATGTAGATTGAGACATATAAGACAATATACTACTTACTTTGTTAACAAAGAATACTCCTTCTTGATGATGTCTACAACTATATTGATGTTTTTAAGACCTCCAAGGAGACTTTAATTATTCCCTAAAAAGATGTGGTCTAGGATGCCCTTGACACGGTGTCTTTGAAATGCTTCAAAAAGAAAAATATGATATCATTATTCCTTGATGATTCCTCTTCTTCAAGATGATGCAGTAGATAACCCTCAACAAATACTTGTCCTTCCTTCTTTTAATGAGACCTTGATGATAAGGTTGTATTCAATGAAAGCTTGATTTCATAGCCCTCCTTCTAGATCAATAGGCCTTTCTTTTCTTTTCTTGTGTTTGTCCTCAAATGATTCCCCTTGACAAGAAAACCCTTTTATATGTCCTTCTCGCTGCCTTCTCTTGTTCACCTTAGCTCTGATACCATGTTGGAGAATGCAATGTGGAAGTTATTAATTCAATTTCTCCTTAACGTTAATAATTTCTTGTGAAATTTATTTATCTTCTTGTGTTTCTTTAATAGATTTTCTTCATCAAACAATTATCAAGTGAAAAAGCAATAAATATAATGGACATATAAATTAGGCTCCAAGTCAGGGAAAGACCCCTCCAAGGGGAAAACCCATAAAATCTCTTCCCTTCTTATAGAATCTACTTCAAATGAGAAAACCAATACCCAAACCCTAGACCAAGTACCCCTCCAAGCACCAAGTCAACCCTCCAAGAAGCTCTCCCAATTAGGAAAAATATGACCCAAAACAACAATAATAAATTCCATTCCAACCAACACCCAACTTCAACTTCGACCCCTGACTTCGACCTGCAACTTCAACCCTGTAATAGTTGCAAAAACCCTAGATTCTTCGCCCGTGTAAGAGACAAGTAACAAAAAACACATATCTCTTCTTCTCCTTCACTTATTATCACCTTCTAGACCTTCACACTTGCTTCCTTGATGCTGCCAACTTCAAATCAAACTTCTTGATAAGAGAGATCAAATTGGTGTTCAAATGAGGTCGATGTTGCTTCTATTTATACACATTTGAGGGGTTCAATTAATTCCTTATTTCAGGTTGAATTGTGCTTGGATATTTCTAGGACTCTCTAGACTCAAAATAAATATATTTTACATGTTACATCTTACCCGATAGGGTCTTATAGAAATGATAAAGACTCTCTTGATTCAAGAAAAATATTCTTTTAGCATGAAAAACCCTAGAAGCATGAAGAACATGCTTGACCTATATGAACATCAAAATGGAGCATGAAACCCATGCTTTAAAATTAATATTTTTCTTTCTTCTTTTTATTTTAACATAAGAAATACATAATTATTTGAGTACATTGACAATTATGAAGACCGAAACTAGTTACATTTTACAACACACCCGTCTCCTGCAATTCCATTGCTCAAAAATTGTTTTATTAAAAGAATTTTACTCAATGAGGAACAATGCAATTTTTGCATAGAGGGGTCCATTTTTCAAAAAAATTGTTCGAGTGATTGTGGGTTGCATGCTCACAAGGAACTTGGATGAAAACACATGCTAGAGTTTATAAAACTCATTTATGTCAATTGGTTTGATTTTTATGCCCACAGAACAAATTCACAATGTCCTTGAATGGATTTAGGAAGCAAGTTGCAACTTGCCATAAAACCCTAACCTTGAGTCAGATGGGTAAATCATCAATTGCATTGTACTCCTAACACCGACTTACAACTAGGGGCACCTCTCTTCTATGATTCCATTGGAAAAAAAAAAAATATTCAACAATATTTGGAGCTAGGTTTTTTTTTAATCAAGGACCAATGCAATTATGTACAAAGGGGTCCCTCTTGCAAAAATTTGGCTTGGGTGATTGTGTAATGTACCAAAATTTCTGAGCGCAATCCTCTAAGATTACAAGCAATGGCTTTCACAATACAAACAGAAAAATCTTGTTTTAACTAAAATGCCGGAATCGAAATTCCTTGTTTCTTTCATACAGAGCGCAGCCCATACAATTCTTTTGGCAACATATAACAGCGTTAAACCACTGTTTAAAAAAACATATTCAGGCATATCTATGATGCATTGGCCGCAATTAACAAATGACACCAAACATTTTCAAATTGATCCAAGTCCGATGCGATATATTCGCATCTGGCCAATTACCACAGGTTATAATATATGTGTATATTGACTGCCCGATGATCCGATCCAATACAACTGCATTTATCATAATCGACGATCACACCATTATAACATATATATGTTATACACAACTTCCGACACGATTCCACAACAAACAATTTAACTGATTTGAATGTCGAGCTATTAATGGTTGCAGCTCCGATCCGATTTATCGGAATCAGAGATTTCCAACTGAGTGTTATTAAATCTAGCACTGAATTATATACTGCCGCTCCGAAGCATTCAGATCCGATGTAATTCGAAAAAATTTGAATTATGAATTAACTTAATTCCGCCCAAAGAGAATTGTCAGTCTTTTAGACTGTTTTCCTGTGTTAAAACACTACCTTCTGCGCTAATTTTAACACACCCAGTTTGCCCCAATCACTGTTTTTTAACATGCCCAGTTTGCCCCAATTAGTGGATTCTTATAATTCAAATTTAAACACGCCATACTATTACAATTTCAAACAGATTCACATATAGCATAACTCAGACTCCATGCGCATCACACAAAGAGATAAACGAATTTTATTTATAATATTCAAAAAAAGAACAGAGTTCACTCTCGGCCAGTTTCACAAGCAGAAAACCTCTGTTTAATAATAACACAGTCCTCTCCAAAAATCTCTGTTCCTTTTTCACACAAAACCCACACTCTGTTGCAAATCTGAGCTTTCGCTCTACCAAATCACACACTATCCAAAAAAAATCCCTTTCTACGAAGAAAACTCTTCGTTTATTACAATTTCTCTATATTTTTTTTTCCTAATTTCTCTAACAAATAGATAAGAAATCTTCTATTTTTAAAACTCATAACAGATAAGATATCCTATCATTTAACTCCCGTGCACACCTATTTAACAACCTTATCACTAAATCCAAATAAAGCAATTTCACTTATTACAATAATAACTAATTATTTGTGAGATCGACCTCCTTAGTAAACTGGATTTGAACAAACAGTAATGAAATTCACCCTGTCAAGCCACAACATGTGGTCAATTTTCCACATTGCTGGCCAGTTCCGATGCTCCTGCATCAGACTCCCGGGGAAGAAATTTTTTTTTCTCTAAACTTTGAGGATTGATCCCATATTTCTGTAGTTCAGCTGCTGTTAACCAACTGGAATCTTCCAGTGGCCGCTCCTTCCACTTGACAAGATATTGGAAATATGTCTGTCCTCGAGTTTTCTTGGATATCCTTTGATCTAAAATAGCTTCAACTTCTTTCTTGGATGTTTTTGGTACCTGTTCTTCCCAATCCACAGTTTGAACTTCATCACCTATAGCTTCAGTCTGCAACTCTGTTTCTACCTCTTTGAATGGATATAAGTTTGCAATATTAAAAATGGGGGATATTCCGATTCCTTCCGGCAACTCAATCTCATATGCATTGGCTGAAAATTTCCTTTTGATTTTACAGGGTCCTATTTTCTTCAGTTTCAGCTTATTATAAGTCTTTGTAGGAAATCTCTCTTTCCTCAAATATGCCATGACCAAATCTCCTACCTAAAACTCTTTTTCTCTCCTTCTCAAATCTGCTCTCTGCTTGTATCTCTTGCTGCTTTCCTGTAGTTTACTTTTAACCTCTTCCTGTAGCTTCTGCATTTGTTCAACAAAATCTTCAACACTTGCACTTCTGGCTTCTTGTTTTCCCAAGTCTCTTAGCTCATATACTCCTCTCGGATGCATTCCGAAGACAATCTGAAATGGACTCAGTCCAGTGCTTCGGTTTGGTGTGTCATTGTAAGCAAATTCAGCTTGGGCTAATGCCAAATCCCACTTTTTGGGATTCTGATGTACCAAAATTCTTAATATATTCCCCAAGATTCTGTTTACAACTTCAATTTGTCCATCCGTCTGAGGATGGTAAGCTGAACTAAAACTGAGTTTAGTTCCCATTTTCTTCCAAAGTGTCCTCCAGAAATGCCCTACAAATTTAGTGTCTCGATCTGATACAATAATTACAGGTAAACCATGCAATCTTACAATCTCAGAAAAGAATAAATTGGCTATTTGTGTGGCATCATTAGTCTTCTTACAAGCAATAAAATGGGCCATTTTAGAAAATCTGTCTACAACAACATAAATAGAATCGTTTCCTCTTTGAGTTTTTGGTAAACCCAGAACAAAATCCATACTCACTGCATCCCATGGTCGATCTGGTATGGGTAATGACTGATATAGACCGGTATTCTGACTCCTTCCTTTGGCATACTGACATACCCTGCATTTCTCAACAAAATTTTTAATATCAGTTTGCATTTTAGGCCAATAATAAAAAGCATTCACCTGAGCAAAAGTTTTGTCTTGTCCAAAATGGCCAGACAATCCTCCACTGTGCTTCTCTTTAATGATGTTTTCTCTCATTGAACATTTAGGAATACATAATTTGTTGCTTTTAAATAGCAGGCCTCCTTGAATAAGGTAATCCATCCATTGAATTCTGTTATGGCTCACTGGATTCTGCACTGTTCTGTAGATGTCTTTAAAATCCTCATCATCCTTGTACATTTCTATCATTTCATCAAAACCTACAACACCCACTTTAAATTCTTGCAAAAGAAAACTTACCCTGCTTAATGCATCTGCCACTTTATTAGACTTACCACTTTTATGCTTTATTACAAAAGTGAAACTTTGCAGAAATTCCACCCACTTGGCGTGCTTCTGATTTAGCTTTGGCTAATTATTAATAAACTACAAAGCATGGTTGTCTGAATATAAGATGAACTCCTTCGGCAACAAGTAATGCCTCCACTTTTTCAATGCCTGCACAATAGCATAAAATTCTTTATCATAAGAAGAATATTTTTTCTTTGCATCATTTAACTTCTCGCTGAAATATGCTATTGGCCTTTGTTCTTGGCTTAGCACCGCACCAACTGCTTCTCCACTTGCATCAGTTTCCACTTGAAAGACTTTGTCGAAATTTGGCAATGCTAGAATAGGCTTTTCTGTTATCTTCTTTTTCAGCAAATTAAATTTCCTGTCAGCTGCTTCTGTCCATCTAAATGGCTGATTGACCTCCTTGATTGTCTCAAGGATTGGTGCACAAACTTGACTAAATCCCTTTATAAATTTTCGGTAAAAACTAGCAAGTCCATGAAAACTTCTTACCTCAATACCTCACCAAGGAATAAGGCTGATTTTGATTACTTTTACATTCTACGGATCCATTTTGCTTCTTCTTTGAAATCAAAAATCCAGTGTCTTTAGCTCTCTTTCATGAAACTACATTTCTTCAAATTGATTAGTAGTTTTTCTTTCTGTAGAGTTTTCAAGACTAACTTCAGATGTTCCAAATGCTCCTCTTTAATTTTGCTAAAAACTAGAATATCATCAAGGTAAACAACAAAAAATTTACCTATATATTCTTTCAAAACTTCGTTCATTAGTCTCATGAATGTGCTGGGTGCATTAATGAGCCCAAAAGGCATCACTAACCACTCATACAATCCACTATTGGTTTTGAAAGCTGTTTTCCATAACCTTCAGTGCGATCTGATATTTTGTTTTGGATATCTTAGTAAAGTACCTAGATCCGGAAACAATCTGTGTCATCATCACGAGCAAGGAAATCTATACACGGCTGTTATCTTGTTAAGCTGCGGAGATAGGTGCATCTTGTCCATTTCTCTCCTTTTGATTATTTCAAATGGCACAACACATGGACTCAGACTTTCTCGAATCAGTCCCTTGTTCATCAGCTCTTGAACCTGTCTTGCAACTTCTGCGTTTTCCTGAGGAGTTAATCTATATGCAGCTTTATTAGGTAGACTTGCTCCTAGTATTAAGTCGATATGGTGACTTGTACTTCTAATCGGTGGTAATTCATTCGGTAATTCATCCACAATGATGTCCATGTAATTATTTAACACAGATTGAATTTCTTCAGGAAAATCATTTAAATTTGTGGAGGTTAAAATTACCTTTGGCCTTCCCACGATAGCGAAATGCACCTCTTTGCTTTTATCCACCTCTTGTAGCAATTCTTTGCCACTTATCAGCATAATATTATTTTCAGGCAGCTCTTTATCAGCATCATTCTTCACTGGCAGCAACGTATGTTTAACTCTATCCTTTTCTATGGTGTCGGTATTTCTTCTTCCATCATGAATTTCCTTTCGGTCAAATTTCCATGGTCTCCCCAATAACACGTGACATACATCCATGGGCATTATGTCACATAAAATCACATCTCTGTATGTGCCAATCTGCATTTCCACATTACACTATTCTGTCACGATGACTTGATGACCCTTCTGAAGCCAAGATACTTTGTAAGGTGCAGGATGCACTTTCCTTGTTAACCCAAGATTTTCCACCATCTCTGTAGACACAAGATTGTCAGTACTTCCGCTATCAATTATAACCTTACAGCACTTACCCTTCGATTTGCATGTAGTTCTGAACAAGTTCTTCCTTTGCGCAGGTTCTCCAATCTCTTTTTCTGATCTCAACAAAGTTCTTCTAAGCAGCAATGATTCACCTTCTTCCGGTGGTTCGTCTTTCTCTACAAGTCGAGGTGGTTCCGGCTCCGCCTCAGCCACATTTTCACCCCTCTGGCTTGCTGATTTGTTATGAGGACAGTCCCGCGACATATGTCCCCATTCTCCACATGTATAACACCTAACATCTCTTCCTCGCCCTCTTCCTCTGGGCGCGAATCTCCCTCTACTAGATTCACCCATCTATGGTGATCTGCTACTTGAACTTCCTGCTTCAAACTGATGCTGTGTTCCTCTGGATCTGGCAACTCCTCTACCTCTTGCTGAGCTCTTTCCTCTGTTTCTTTGACTCTGTTTCCACAGTATTTTCTCCTCTGCTTTCAAACTTGCTTTATAGGCATCCTCAACATTTTTCAAACTTAACAAGCTAATCTCATCTTGGATCTCATACCTTAGCCCATTAACATATCTAGCTAATTTCTCCAAATAATCTTCTACATGCCCTGTTCTAATGCTTAACCTGTAAAATTCTTCGGTATATTCTTTAACAGACATTCTTTTCTGCTTTAGATTTTGCATCTGCTTAAAAAGATTCAAATGATAGTCTTTAGGAAAAAACTTGGCTTTTAGTTTGCTTACCATTTTATCCCACTGCTTGATCTTAGATTTCCCCTTTCTCGTTCTTGATGTCTGTAACTCGTCCCACCAGATGGCTGCGTGACCTTTCAATCTAGTGACTGCAAATTTTACCCTTTTATTTTCTTCAATCTCTTCATAATCGAAGTACTGATCTATGGATCTGATCCAATCCATGAGCTCCTCGGCATTCAGACTCCCTTCATACATAGGAATCTCCATTTTGGATTTGCTTCCAACCTTCGCCAGCATCTTCATGAATTTAGCATTTTCATTCTCTTCTTCTGCTTCCACATCTTCATCAGATTCTTCTGAAGAACTTTCAGCTCCCTCACCAGGTGCTCTTCTCTGGGTTGTTTCCATTGTCTCCATTCGTTCACACAGTCTTCGCACTTCTTCTATCAGAACTGCATTTGGTTCTGGTCTCCCTCGACCAATTCCTCGACCAACTCCTCTCCTTGGTGGCATATTTGCTGCAAACACCTGTCTCTTTAGCTCCGATACCAAAAATAATGTACCAAAATTTCTGAGCGCAATCCTCTAAGATTACAAGCAATGGCTTTCACAATACAAACAGAAAAATCTTGTTTTAACTAAAATGCCGGAATCGAAATTCCTTGTTTCTTTCATACAGAGCGCAACCCATACAATTCTTTTGGCAACATATAACAGCGTTAAACCACTATTTAAAAAAACATATTCAGGCATATCTATGATGCATTGGCCGCAATTAACAAATGACACCAAACATTTTCAAATTGATCCAAGTCTGATGCGATATATTCGCATCTGGCCAATTACCATAGGTTATAATATATGTGTATATTGACTGCCCGATGATCCGATCCAATACAACTGCATTTATCATAATCGACGGTCACACCATTATAACATATATATGTTATACACAACTTCCGACGTGATTCCACAACAAACAATTTAACTGATTTGAATGCCGAGCTATTAATGGTTGCAGCTCCGATCCGATTTATCGGAATCAGAGATTTCCAACTGAGTGTTATTAAATCTATCACCGAATTATATACTGCCGCTCCGAAGCATTCAGATCCGATGTAATTCAAAAAAATTTGAATTATGAATTAACTTAATTCCGCCCAAAGAGAATTGTCAGTCTTTTAGACTATTTTCCTGTGTTAAAACACTACCTTCTGCGCTAATTTTAACACACCCAGTTTGCCCCAATCACTGTTTTTTAACACGCCTAGTTTGCCCCAATCAGTGGATTCTTATAATTCAAATTTAAACACGCCATACTATTACAATTTCAAACAGATTCACATATAGCATAACTCAGAATTCATGCGCATCACACAAAGAGATAAACGAATTTTATTTATAATATTCAAAAAAAGAACAGAGTTCACTCTCGGCCAGTTTCACAAGCAGAAAACCTCTGTTTAATAATAACACAGTCCTCTCCACAAATCTCTGTTCCTTTTTTCACACAAAACCCACACTCTGTTGCAAATCTGAGCTTTCGCTCTACCAAATCACACACTATCCAAAAAAAATCCCTTTCTACGAAGAAAACTCTTCATTTATTACAGTTTCTCTATATTTTTTTTTCCTAATTTCTCTAACAAATAGATAAGAAATATTCTATTTTTAAAACTCTTAACAGATAAGATATCCTATCATTTAACTCCCGTGCACACCTATTTAACAACCTTATCACTAAATCTAAATAAAGCAATTTCACTTATTACAATAATAACTAATTATTTGTGAGATCGACCTCCTTAGTAAACTGGATTTGAACAAACAGTAATGAAATTCACCCTGTCAAGCCACAACATGTGGTCAATTTTCCACATTGCTGGCCAGTTCCGATGCTCCTGCATCATTGTGGTTAGCCTACTAATGTGGGAAATTTCCAAACACACTGGTCATAGCTTACAAATCTCATTTATTTTGGTTGGTTTGGTTTTTATGTCCCCGGACCATATTCACAATGTGTCGTTGAATGGATTCACGAAGTGAGCTGGAAATTTCCATTAAAATCTAACCAAAATTTGCATAGACAAACTCTTGATTGGACTTCTATGTAAGTATCCCAATCATATCCTTCTGATCTAGATCATTCTTTAAATCTGGTTCAATTTGATAATATGTTTAAATATGATCACGATTCATTCTTGATGCAGGCATGTGCCTGGAAAACATTATAGTTGATGGTGACAACTTATCATCACTCTTTCCAAATACACATTTTGACTATGTTGGGATCCAATCCCACCAAAACATTGTTTTCATTACTAACTACACTCTTTGTTCTTCCAATTGTATGGCTAAAATATTTAAGAATTTTGTCCTACATCTCAGGTTTTCCTTAAATGCCAATATAATGGTTCAATATTCACTTTGATCGATATTGAAATTTTATATTTAGAAATTCATATTGTGAAACCTGACAACTTTATATGGTGATTTGGTGAATCTATAGCTAAAGGAGTTATTACTTCCATTTTGGTATTTCTCTGTTTGTTTTGGGTCGAAACTATGGATCAATTTGGATCACTACAGAGGAAACCTACTGAGTTTTGCTGTTGTTCCTATAGCATTGGGTTTCTATGAATATTGCTACTTTGGTCATGCAGTCTTCCAAAACATCTATGCATTTATGAAAAATTGAAGATAATTTACTATTGTGATTATTGCAAGGTATCTACTTCTATTTGGTGGGAATTTGAAAAAATAATTCCATAGATATCCATTAGATTAACTAGCCCATGGAATTCATCTAATCTATAATTGTCTCATGCTCTGAATAATTTAAAAATTTTGCAGCTTTACAATATGGATGATCATGTATGTGGTCACAACTCTCATGGGTTATACAATGTTTGGGGATTAAACCAAATCTTAGTTCACTCTCAATATGCCAAAGATATTTGTAGCTTCAAAACTAGTTGTGCGGACAATGGTAATTCATAAATACATCAAACTTTCTTCCTAACCCACTCTGTGTGTAGATGCATATTACTTTTCTATCTTTGTTTATTGTATCATTTTTGTATTTTTCTTGGATACTTAACTCAATTGCATATTCTGGGTATATTTTGAAATTTTAACAAAAGAAAAGTTCCAAAATATTCTTGGAATCTACCATAAAAATTTCTAAAATGTTCTAAGTTTTCGAGTAAACACTCCATCCATCACAATTAAAAAACAAAATATCAATTTGTTTCCTTGAATAGGTTTTTAACCCTTTCACAAAATACACAATGACCATCACTCCTCTAGCACTAAGCATGGAGGAGATCGTACCAACAACTAGATTTAAATCCCAGTAGATCTCATTCATTATCAAGACGTGTCTTGTTGTATCAACAATGATCGTAGCTCTTTCAATTCCCTTTTTTGGTAAGGATAACTATAATTTCAAAGCTTGTATAATCATTTTTTTTCAATGTACAATGCGCTAAAAAAATGCATATTCTTGCAGATTTTGCGATGGCACTAATAGGATATTTGCTTACGATGCTCATTGTAGGTTTATCAAACTTTATTTTTTGCTTTCTCTTGAAAAAATTTGAGTATTTGTATTAATAAATTCTAAACTGGTGGCCAGATAATTTTAACTGAATGATCTGTTGTTATCGCTGGATTTGATTCTACCATGTGCTTGCTTTATGTGTTGGAAGGAATGCTTCCATGTGTATGATGTGATCTACAAGTTTCCCTATGTCTAAGTTGTAGTTGTGTCATTTCCGAGTCATAGATCCACTTTCTTAAGATCTAGATTCGTCGAATTTCGTGATCTATGTCCTATATATTTGTAACTGTTGTGATGAATACAAATATCAAGTGATTTGTGTGTAATTTCTCCTTTATTTTTCTAACATGGTATCAAAGTTGGTATTGGCTTGACTCCCTCAAGGGAGGGCCAGGAATATGTGAGGGATTTTGAGTGTTATTGTTTCTGTACATATTAGTATATAGATGTGTGAGAGTTTATTTTTAGTATGTGATTTTTTTGTGATCTTGTGTGTGTATATTTATTTGTTTTTTGCAGCTTCTTTAAGCATCATCAAATCCTTCCATCATATTGCTACCTGTAAAGTTTTATTTGTGCTTATTTGACCGAAACCTGTAAAGGAGTTAGATTCATG
This sequence comes from Pinus albicaulis, assembly GCA_034641835.2. Classification (NCBI taxonomy): domain Eukaryota; kingdom Viridiplantae; phylum Streptophyta; class Pinopsida; order Pinales; family Pinaceae; genus Pinus; species Pinus albicaulis. Next base: position 25,562 of record JAXQQM020072032.1, on the reverse strand, counting down.
CTTGGATGGTTTTTTCAAAATTGTGTGCACTGTCATATTATAAATCTGCAAAAACGTGCCCATGAACTATACATACTGCTACATGGATTTGGATTTGAGATCTGGTGTGGAGGAGTTTCAAGTGGCTAGTGATATATGTCAAAAGTGTTAAAATTGGAGGAAGATCTCAATTTTTTGCTTCTGTGGGGAATAGATCTCCGCATCAGATGTTTTTTTTGCAATCTTGTTATGATCTCAAATTTTGAGTTCACATTTTAAACATATTGAGTCTGGTCAACTCAATATGTGAGTGTAAGTTTGTTGGAATTGACCACTCTAACAAATTATTTGTGAATACGAGAAAACACCGAGATAAATATTGAACCAAATGAACAACTTTTGACCTTTTCTAAGGAGGGATGTGGTGACTTGTCATGCTTGGATGATGAAATCTGATAGTTTGATGATTATTGATTTTTTAGTTGTGAGATGTCTTTGTCAAATAGTTTTCGATTTCTTTCAATTCTGGTTACAAAAAGGGTTGGTGGTTCTTAAAAAAGAAGCCCTGGTGTCCAAAAAATCAATTCTTCTGTTAGTAAGGTCAAGTTGTTTGATAAAATTTTGAACACATTCAGTATCTAGACCTCCATCCTAGCAACTGATGGATAGTTGAAAGCGAAATATTCGATAGATGGTGGTTGGTCCATAGGATGGTTCATTACTTGATGGCTCTTATTGCAGAAGCCCCGACAAGTCGAGGTGTCAATATTTTTGATCTTGCAAATTTCATCAACGATGGTCAGAGGCGATTACGTTTTAAATGGAGTTCAAGTGAAAGCTCAAAGATGTGTTGGTGAAAGAGCAGTGTTTGCGAGATTTTAGAGTGGATGTGAGTGTCGATGAAGACTAGTTTGACAGAGATTCCTTTATTATTGTAATGTGTGTTTCTATATTTGTCATGTAAGAATTAAGGGAGGGTGTTGGAAGTAATGCTTCCATGTGTATGACGTGATCTAAAAGTTGTTGGGAAAAATAATGAGAGGGGGAGGGGGGCGGGGGGGGGGGTGTGGGGGCGGTGAATTAGTATTTAAAAACTCACACAAATTATTATTTTTCTTTTCTGAATTTTGTATGCGAATTTACTTAAGCCAACAAGTGTATGCATGCGACTGCCATTAAGGAAAATAACGTATGCCCAGTAAACTTATAATTCAGAAAAATCTTCAGTAACTTGACTTAGACCAATGCATCATTGATTCATCAAACATTTAGTAAGAAGTAAACATGCGCATTAAGAACAGATTAAACCATCGCACATAGGAAACACATATGAACAACGAGATTTAAGGTGGAAACTCAATGTGGGAGAAAATCATCATTGTTTTTGTCTTTGTCTTCAACATTTATCATATAAAACTTCTTACAATCTTGTACTAGCGCAGACTCATACCAGCACGCAGGCACCCACCTATAGAAGGTTGCAACCTTCACTCATTCTCCAACACCCACTCTAAGGGAGCTCCAGCCCCCTGATCTCGTTTACCAACACCCACTGGAAGGGAGCTACAACCCCCTGATCTCGTTTAACAACATCCATTGGAAGGGAGCTACGACTCTCTGATCTTGTTTACCAACACCCATTGGAAGGGAGCTACGACCCCCTGATCTTGTTTACCAGCACCCACTAGAAGGGAGCTACGATCCCTTCACTGAAGGCTCCAACTCTCAACACCAATGTGGACCATGTTTCATAAATTTTCACATTGGATCCACCTACTTCAATACATGACAGCTTGTAGGCCTCTTTTCATCAGATTTTCAGACTGGACCCACTACACTCTTTTAAGCCCAATACCATACATCAGAACTGAAACATAACACTGTACCATATCAATCAACCAATCACTGAATCACCAATCAACTAACTAATCACTGATATTTAATCACAATCAAATAACAACATTATCAATATTCAAACAACCCAGATATATACGAAAAATTCATTGACAGACAACATAAACACAACAACATTGATCAAACATATTCTTTAGCAAAACCCTGGTTTTCATACGCGCCTTCCACAAGGATTTTCCGCGTATGTACGTGCTTATCCAAAACCCAACTCGCGTACCAATATTAACATACTTCAAAATATATACGCTATTATGCTAAACAAAAACCACATGTATACGCGCTTTCCATGTGTCAAACTCGCATACAAATATGCAACTAATTCATGACTTCGCAACACTTCAAAACTTCAAACATACTCATATCATAACTTTCACTGCAACAAACATGCGCCAGACCACATATCTAAACAACTCATAAACAGATCATGCAACACATAGTCATTTTAGGTCTAATGATCTTGATCCATTTTTGTATTCAAAGGCGCATCATTATTTCAGATCAACCAATCAACTATAGCCTAAACCATGCAAATATACTTCAGCTTGAAGTATTCATTCATTAACCCTTACTCATGCACACATAACACTTTTATCTTCACCTCCTTATATATTTTAAGCCTTAGTGAATACTATGAGCCAAAACCACACTAATGCCGGTGGTAATCTTTGACGGTATCAAATAGTCGTTACTGTTGGTCATGAATTACCATTAGTTATTCTTGGGAGTTAACTTTTGAATAGACATGTACCAAATTTTAGGGTAGATGATGAAGCATTTAAAAGGTTGGGTAAAAAGAGACGAGGATGTGACAAGTATTGTGCTTAAAGAAAAACATGTATACAAGAAAAATCCAAAACATAAAACAAAAAGCAAAGGTGTCGCAGAAAGGCACAAATACATGGTGCAAAAGACAAAAAAATAAAAACTATTAAGAGATCAGCCGCATCCCAAATGAGCACGTGAGGAAATTCCCCATATGGGAAATTCCGCGGGGGTTAAGAGGCGGAAGGGAGGACAGACCCATACCCCCGCAGAATTATATTGAAGCATCACGGGGTGGGCCCAAGGTAAAGAGCGACGTGGCAGGTGAAAGCCATTGGGATTTCGGTAATGTGGCAGATCGGAACGTGGGCCCTAAAGAATGGTACACAGTATATTTAACCCGGCTCACGAATAAGAGGTTTCGAGAATCGTATGGTTCATTGCAGTAGAAAGGTAAGGTATGTCTCTAGGCTAATTGGTACAGAGGCCCGTACCAGTATTAAACCCGCCACGCGGTGTTTACCTATCCCCAGATGACGCCCAATCCCTATGCACCGCATGCTCCACTGTCAGTGTCCTTACGACACTTTCCCCTTGTTTATTTTACCTATTCGTCTTTTTACCTCAGAACGTTCAGTCATAAAATAACAGTCTTCCCGTAGTTTACTCCAGTAAAAGTCGCAGGTCTTCCAGTTACAGAATAAACTAAGTGGGAATCGGTGCCAAGGTCTACCCAGTCGCTATCAACACCCCCGCGTCGTTTTCCTGAGTATATTTCCCTATTGCACAGGTATTCTGTCCCTCATTTTCTCTCTACTTTCCTTTCATCTTTTAAAAGTTTTATATGTCAATCATGGGAAGGGGCACGCCCAAGAAAGCCGAACCAGAAACCCCTCAGGTCCGAGAAACCAGAAATCCTCCTGGGTTTGAGCCTTTCATCGACCTGCAAGCCGAAATTCGTGATCCCCAATACCCCTTTCCCATCAGCAGGATTAAACCCAAGCTTTTTAGAAGACATATCAGGAATAGAGACCGATACCGGGTGGTTGTTTCTGGTTTATACCATAAAATTACCCCCCCAGTCTATTCTGTGGTTGATTTTATTTGCTGGCTCAGAGATGCTTATGATGAGCAGCGAGGCACGTTTACCTCTCCTCAAGGGGATAAGATTTTTTCTCTTTCCCACGACATTATCAGGCAAGCCCTCCGCTTTCCCACCAGCGACACATATATCAATTTTAGTGAAGGGGCTTTGACCTCCCAGTTCACCAAACTGCCATCGGAGCGCCAAAACGACTTCATTTCCTCCATCACCAGAAACCAAGCTACTTCTCTTCCCGCTGCAGACCCTTTCCCGCTAAGTCTGTTCCAAGAGGAAGTGCAGCCAATCCTTGCTCTCATCACGGGTCTTTTAGGTGTAGGCGCTTTGGGGGAAATCACCAGGATTTGTGTCTATTTCTTGTGGTTAATGTCTCAAAAGGGGGTAGTGTTAGATATCCCTGGTTTCCTTGCGGCTGACTTTCGGACCCAGTTCCGGGAGCTTTCAGAAGCCAGTCACTTCCGTTTCTGTTCGATGGTCTTCTATCTTTTCTTGCATCAGCACACTGATAAGTTTGAGGGTTTGGGTTTAGATAGGGTATATGACGTGAATTCCCAACCCCAACCAGTTTTTGACTGGAATTGTTCTGTACGCCAATTACCTAAGGGGGAGGGTTATTCCAGTTTTGTAAATAATTTCATGTCCATTGCCTATACTATTATCCACAATTCACCCTCACCTAGAGTTTTTCCTGAGATGAAGAGTTGGCTACAAGCCGAAAAATCCCAGAGCACTGGGGACTGGTATCTATTTGACAATTACACTGAAATTCAGGTCTACGGAGCCGAGGTTTCCCCTTACCAACTGCATGTGTTTTCTGTTCGATGAGTATATGTGCTGGAGTACATTCGACAGACCCTCAAGGCTGACCAACTCTATTTTGTCCCTGCAAAGAAGGGTTTCATCCTGAGACTCCCTATCACAATCGACCCTTTTTTTGTGAATTTGAGACATGCCCTTCCCATTGTCGAGAAAATGTTGCAAGGCCTGGACCTAAGGCTGGGAAAGGGTTGGGCCTATGATCCTCGGGAAATTATCTCAAACAGAAGAAAGAGGAACAAGTCCGCACCTTATATACATGAATCAAGGCCGTTCATGGAGTGGAGGGCTAACCTTGAAACTTGGCCTTTGGTTTCGTAGATGGAGACAGATTCATCTGCCACAGGGGAAGAAGAAGAGGACGTAAATAAAGGCCGAGGCGGAGAAGAAGCAGGTACCTCAGGAGCTGGTTCTCCCCTTCGCAAAAAGCAGAAAACAGCCTCCAGTGAGGCAGAAGTCATAGGGGAAGAGAAACTGCTAGAACCATTTACACCATATGGTCAACCAGACAAGAGTAAAGCCAGGATAAAAGTGCTGAGAGACAGTACCACCTCTTCCGACTTCTCGGAAGCGTCACAGGCCATCAGAGATCATACCTCATCAAGGGCAGTTGAAAGGAACCAGGAAAATAGGACGATTAGGGATAAGTACAAAGCTGAGCTGGAAGGGTATATAGAGAAATATCACACCAGGGTTTCCGTCACCATGAATGTGGACACAGAACACCTGGTATTATCTATGGCTGAGGCCATCTTGGATCCCAATATAGGTACCACTAGTTACCGGGTGCTCGAAAATGCAATTGACATGGCCAAGGTGCCAGCAACCGATATGTGTAACTTGTTTCAGGTCGTGGGTGATATGTTGAAGGATGAGGTGATGCGGGTCACCATTGCACTGAGAAAGCTAGAGAAAAAGCATGAACAGGTGAGGGCGAACCTAAAGAATGAATAGGTAAACTCTCGCGCCCAAGCAAATCAAGTACATGGCCTCCAGGAGTTAATCAAGGGAAAGGATACGGGAGAAACAAACCCGCAACGTGCTTGGATAGAACAATTGTAGAAGGAGGTCACGTCATTGAAAGGTTAGGTCAACATACCGACCTCCCACCATGTGCAGATGGCCGAATTGGTGCAAGAAGAGAAGGAAAAAGCTGAACTGGCTAACACACTGGCAAAAGAGAGGGAGGACAAAGAAAAAATGGCTGAAACAATCGCCACTTTGCAGAATAGGTTGACGGAGCTGCAGAACACATGGGACACGCATAGCTGCGCGCCTGCTACAACTCCACCAGAGACAAGTTCGCTGTTAGAGCAACTGAATGTAGCGAAAGCTGCAAATGATATATTAGAAAAGCAAGCATCCATTGCTAGGCAGAGGATCAATGATTTGGAAAATCTCTTAGCTGAGAATAACAGGAGAATAGAGACACTGTAGAAAGAGATTGAGTAGGAAAAGAAGACAAGAGAAGACCAGAAGAAAACCATCACTGACCTCAAAAGCCGCATGAAGGGAAATATCACCCTCAGTGAAGCGAGAGGTATAATTTGGTCAGGCATAATCTCAGCGGTGATGGAATAGTGGGGTTTCCTAAGAACGATGGGAGAAAATAAATCTGCTATACCCTATCTCAACAGGAAATTGCAGGAGGTAGACCTCAACTAGTTCGTCAGAGCCCTGCACGCCAGAAACTATATTTCATTCTTGAAGGAGCTAGAATCTGATGAGGTGGGGAAGCATGGCATACCGAGTCGATTCATGGAAGTCTTTGAATGTCAGAAAATCATTGACAAGGAGGCGGCCCGAGTTACAGCTTCGAGAGCTCTGCAGCAGGTGGTAGCGAACGTGGGTCGTTTCGATGCAGTATGGGGTGAGATTACCACAGCTAGACTACCATCTTGTTGGGACCCAACCACTCCTTCCATGCTATGACCGTTGACAGAGTATAATACACGCCTACCGGAAGAAAAAGACCAGATAGACATCCTGTCGGATAAAACCACTCGGTTAAAGGCCGAAACAATTGTTTCATCCCTTCGCCAAGAGTTCTCCCTCCTTCATATTATAAAGCACAAGCTCCCCACCGAGGCAAGTTTCAACGACCTCACAGAGGCCTATGTTAGGGTGGAAAAATTCGCAACGACGCCCAAACCATCAGCAGACATCCAACAAAGATGCACTCAGTTCGCCAGTCAAATCGCCAGCTCGTCCGAAAATGTTCCACCACCAGCGTCTGCAACTGCCTCAACCCCTTCACATCTGTGAAACATTTCCAACTCATGATTTGGCCTCAGTGGCCTTTTTACTTTTACTTAGTTAGCTACTTTTCAAGTTTCAGGTGGGCTTCATGTTCCACTTCAACATTTTACTTTTTACCAGACTGTTGTTTAATATTTTGTTTTAAAAACGACCGAGTGACTGACTGTCCATGATGAGAGGCCTTTATTCCTCATCATAAATTTTGTTATTTTGATAAGGTCCTTTAACAAATTTTGGTCATGCGAAGAAGATATTTTTCCCAAAAATATCTTCTCGCTCAGTTATGAACATGTCTATATAAGAAATATCCAAAGAGAGGAACAAGTTCCAAATTTTCTGAAGAATTGACTGTAAAAGAATGTCTTGTATGCTTTTTGTGAAAGTTTTAAATGAAAATGTGAAGAGCCCGTTGGGTTTTCAATGAGAAAGAGTTTTGATCTTTAAGGAGGATTCTGATCTTGGTGCTTTACAATGTGTACTTCTTTCTTATGTGCTGTAGCTTAGCCATTAATTCTGTTTATATCCATTTATCTTGTGTCACATTCTGGAATGCGAGTAGCCCATTGTTTCTGATATAAATTTATCCTTGTCGATACTTATGTCATAAGATTTTCGGCACTTTAAATATAGCTCGGGTGTGACATATTGTTTCATTTCCAGTTCATCCACATTTCTGCTATATTGACTGTTAATGAGATGTTATTTACAAATGTTGTCTTCATGTGTGGATTCTTATTTTACCAAGACCACCACATGCTGGTATATTTTTATGGATGTTGTCTCAACAGCAATTAGTATCCTCTTTATTCTATGAATGCAAGAGATACTCTATGATTACCAATATTTGTGAAGTGTTTAGAATCCAGCCCTCTTTGCAGTTAAGCTGCTTTTGAATTGTCTGCTACATTTCGTGTTAGAGTTTCTCATCTTGCCTCTGCAATATTGCTTTCTCTATTATTAACTTCTCGAAGTTTTGGTCCCATTCAAGTTAAATTTCCTATTTACAAAGAAATAGCATGAGAGCTCAGTTCTTCTAGTCATCCCGGTCATAATATATTGCTTTTTATCTCTGCTATATAAGATGTCCTAGGCACTGGTCTTTCACGACTCAAGACTATCTCTAGGATCGACAACATCTTTTTGGCGCCGTTGCCGAGGAACGAAATTGGGAATAACTGAAATCCCTGGGCCTCGAAAAAACCCTATTCACTCTTTAGTTAGGTGAGCATGGAGAGTTGAGAGTTGTATATCCCTCACCTTGGTGACTCCACATTCATTTTTCAGATAAATCTAATTGTAGTCCTGGCTCCTCGGAAGCCACACCTCAGGTCAGATATGTCCTAGCCAAAAAATCCCTCTATGTCTATCCCAGAAATAATTTTACATAGAAGAAATTGGAGGGAGAGACAATTTATCCATACTGAGATTCCACAATTCTCTCCAGAAGACTTTCCTTCTTCCTCTTCTCAAGTGGCCCAAGTACAAGATTCTGACTCCGTTGTGGGAGAAACCGGTTACTACTCAGATTTTTTACCTTCTGGAAACATCCAAGTTAAAGATGAGGCTGAATCCGTAGACACCACCCATTACACATTTCACCCCACTCCAGAGGCTGAAGAAATCAAAGAAGTCACTGAAGTATCTACTGTTAATAATCCGCCTTTGTCTCCATCATCCCAAGCTGTTGTTCACTATATTCCCGTCATCATCCACACCTCACTTCCACCTCCTCCTCCACTCACACATCAGATCCTTCTGTTACATCCACCCCGTCCTCCAATGGCAAACGTTCTGGGCTTCCTACTGAATAAATATGCCCCCCTGGCATTACCCCAAGTACTGAACAACCTTCCACAGGATTATCTAAAGATCTTGCCTCGTTTCAATGGAGAGAACGAGATTGAAGCTCAAAAGCACCTTGAGGTCTTCTGCTCCTTCGCAGAAAATTTCAACGTAGAACATCTCGACGTAGTCCTAAGACTATTTGTCTAATCCCTTGACGACGAAGCCAGAAAGTGGTTCAAGACGTTGGGAGACCATTCCATAAACACATGGGAAGCAATGGAAGACACTTTTCTCAAGAAATGGGGAGAGAAGAAAGACCACGGGCATTTTCTAACTAAGTTTAATACACTCAAGAAAAGACACAATGAAGGGGTGGCCGATTTTATTAAGAAATTTAACAAGTTGTACCTGAGCCTTCCCACCGAAATGAAACCAAACCAGACTGCTGCCAAGGTGGTGTTTGTGGTAGCCTTTGACTCTGAATTCGGCTTCTCCCTGAGAGAAAGATAGCCAGCCACTCTGGATGATGCTTAGATAGATGCACTGGAGCTTGAGCTAAACTTCGCCTCCACTGGTAAATCCAAGGGAAACTCTGAGCAAGATACAAGAAGAAGGGGAAAGGAAGAGGTATCCACCTCGAGCCAAGATAGAGATTAAACTAATGACAGGATTGAGGAAATGAACAAGATGATCAAGAATCTCTCAAGAAAGCTGGTGAAGCTTGAAATGGAGGCAAAGAATTCATCCTCCAAGAATTTCCAAAATGCTCCTAATAGAGGCTTTAACCCTCAATACAGAAAGCCACCCTTGCAGATACTGCAAAGGGGACAAAAGGAGCAGCAAGATCAGGTACCACACCCCCTATACTTGGAAGGGCAAGTAGAGGGTTCTACCGAAGACACTGCTTATGAGAAAGAAGAGGCATACCTTGCTTTCTCAAACAGTGATGAAGTTGAATGTCCCTTACATGAGAGTGGCGAAATGGAGGTGCAAGCACACACCGAAGGGAAAGCTATTGAAGATACTGAAGACCCTAAGATTGATGACTACTGCAAGCAGTTTGTCGATTTCATGCAAGCCCAATTCAATAGGATATATGACCTCAGATCTTCTAGGAAGAGAACTCTCACTCAGGACCAGGAGGAGGACACATCCCAAGAAGAAGCACCTGCTCGGAAGGAAGAAACTTCTCAAAAGACCCCGGACAAAGGTAAGAGGCCCCTTAACCAATCTTTACAGTGTGCTGATCAAATTCCTTCATCTTGAAAAGTGGCTGCACCCCCCAGTGTCAAGCCAATCTTAAAAGAAGTCAAACCTCCCCCTCAAAAAAAAGACTCCAGAGATAAAGAACCAAAAGAGGTGTCAATAGATAAGCCTTCCTCTGCCTTCAACTTGCAAAAGGAGCTTGAGAAAGTGAAAATCCCAGTCCCCTTGACCGATTTATTAAAACAACCTGCATATCAGTCCCAGGTCACGTCCTTTATGCTCCCTCCAAAAGTAATAAACATTCCAGACAGTCTGAACCTTCAGGAAGAAAGGCCTATGGTTGTTTTTGGCCCACATGTCGAAGAATTGGATGCTGCCACTCCCCCTTTTTATGTGTCTTTAGTAATACATGACCTGCTGCTGCATAATTTCATGTTAGATTCGAGAGCCTCCCATAATATTTTACCCCTCTCAGTCATGGAGCAACTAGGACTACAGATCACCCGCCCATACAAAGACCTATACTCATTTGAATCCAAAAGAGTTAAGTGCCTAGGCATGATAAAGGACCTAGTGGTTAACCTGGCTCAGATCCCAGCAAAAAGTGTAGTGATGGATATAGTTGTAGCTGACATCCCAGCTCGCTTTGGCATGCTACTGTCAAGGTATTGGGGAACCAAAATTGGGGGATCGATCAAATTGGACCTGACCTATGCCACTATCCCTGTTTTTGGTGGTCAAGAGAGGAGGCTGTACCGGGAAACCAGATTTGTCAAGACAGTTACCAAGACAGATGATTCAATTAATTCTCCGGTTTATAGCAGAGAGGGGGATTTCTCATGTTTAATGCTGGAGGAAGACCAGGAGTACGCACATGAACCATCATTTTTCTAGATCAAGACAAAACAGTCCATAGAAAGCCCTGAATCAGAAATCTGGACAATTCATTTTGATGGGGCTAACTCCAGGGAAGGTAATGGGGCTGGAATGTTATTGATTTCCCCTATAGGCCAATGGGTCCCTTTATCTTTCAAGCTGGAGTATGAAGCCACAAATAATGTGGCCGAGTATGAAGCACTTTTACTAGGGCTGCAGATAGCCAGGAGTATGAACATAAGAAGCCTAAAGGTTTTGGGAGATTCTGAACTGATAGTCAGATAGGTGAGAAATCAGTGCCAAGCCAAACATCCTAGGCTAAGGGCTTATAGGAATGAAGTTTGGGATCTGGTGGAGAATTTTTTCTTGGCATTTAATATCCATTTCATGCCCCGGGAGCAGAACAGAATGGCAGACTCCCTTGCAGTGGCTGCCAGTACTTTTCGTCCACCTAAGAATCCTCTCTTGAGATATAAAATTGAGGTACGATATCGGCCATCAATCCCAGAAAATATGAAACACTGGCAAGTATTTGAAGATGAAGAGCAAGTGAAGAGATTTTTGGAAACATTTGGGGAATTCTCCAACATGGAGATTGATAGTTGTGAAGAGGAAGAGACAGAGGTTACCCCAGGAGATAAGTGGGAAGAAAAGGTAGCTGGCCACAAATTTCTGTAGTTGAAAGGGAATGTCATTCCTCAAGGATTAGTGCCCTTAGAAAGGCTGTTTAACAAGAATGATGTTCCCTTACAGCCGAACAAAGTTGTGGAGGAGAATCAAGTAAAATATATGAATCTTGGCACTGAGGTTGACCCCAAGATCGTGAAGCTGTCCAGGAAGGTCCCGGAAGAGTATAAACAAGTTTACCAGAAGTTATTTCAGTCCTATAAAGACGTGTTTGCCTGGTCTTACCAAGACATAAAAACCTTTGATGTTAGCATTATGCAGCATAAAATTCCACTGAGGGGAGATGCCAAACCTCATAAGCAGAAGCTTAGGCAGATAAATCCATTGTTGCTACCCTCGATTGAGAAAGAAATTAAGAAACTGTTGAAGGATAAAATCATTGTACCCTTGAGATATTCTGAGTGGGTAGCAAATTTAGTCCCTGTGCGAAAGAAAAATGGAGAAATAAGGCTGTGTGTTGATTTCAGGAATCTTAATAGAGCGTCTTTGAAGGATAATTATCCACTGCCGAAGATGGATCATATCCTGCAGAAAGTGGTAGGAGCATCTCGAATGTTGATGATGGATGGATTCTCTGGGTACAATCAGGTGGTTGTACTGCCAGAAGATCAAAATAAGACTGCCTTTACCACTCGATGGGGGACGTTTATGTATGCTAGGATGCCTTTTGGGCTGATCAACACGGGGGCCACTTTCCAGAGGGCCATGGATATTGATTTTATCGGGGAGCAGGATAAGTTCGTGGTGGTATACGTTGATGACATTACTGTGTTTTCAAAAGATGATGCAAAGCACATTGAACACTTGCGCAGAACTTTTGAGAAGTGCAGAAAGTATGGCCTCTCCCTCAATCCACAAAAGTCTTTGTTTGCACTGGAGGAGGGCAAGCTCTTGGGACATATTGTTACCATAGACGGAGTAAAGATAGACCCTAAGAGAGTGGAAGTCATAAACGGTATTTCCCTCCCCAGAAATAAGAAGGAAGTTCAGGTATTCCTGGGTCGTATAAATTTCCTGAGAAGATTCATTCCTAACTATGCTGAGATAGTTAGGCATATTACTGACATGCTAAAGAAGAACAACGAGGTTAAGTGGTCACAAGAATCAAGAGAAGATTTTCCCAGGATTAAGAATGTGTTTGATGAAGCCCCTGTGTTAGCCAGGCCAGACTATACCAAACCTTTTATGATCTTTTCCTTTGCATCACCTCATACAGTAGAAGGAGTTATGTTGCAGAAAAATGAAGATGGGTATGAGCAGCCTATTGCCTTTTTTAGTCAGGTGCTTCATGATGCTGAGCTGAAATATAACATATTGGAAAAGCAGGCATATGCGCTAGTGAAATCCCTCAAAGCTTTTCGTATGTATGTCCTCCAGTCCCACATCACTGCATTTGTGCCCACAACAGCCGTCAAAGATATCCTTATTCAGGGAGATAGTGAAGGTAAAAGAGGGAAATGGATAGCCAAAATACAGGAGTATGAGCTAGACATCCGCCCTACTAAATTAATCAAGGGGCAGGGGTTAGCCAAAATATTATCTGAGTCAAATTGCCAGGCTTTGGGTATAAATATGTCCATGGTGGCAAACGAGGCATCTGAAGGGAAAGAAGAACCACAAGGGGTAGAGATAGCTTCCCAGAAGACACATATGAAGTACCTCACCAGCCAGTGGTATAAGGAGATAGTGGAATATCTGCTAACATTAAGTTTCCCACCTAGCTGTGAAAAAGCTAAATATAGAGCACTGAGGTTGAAGTCACAAAAGTACGTAATTGCAAATGGTCGTCTATATTGGAGGGACCCCTCAGGCATCCTGCTCCTATGCCTGACAGAGGAAGAGGTAGAAGGTATAATGGCTGAGTTTCACGAAGGAATCTGTGGGGGCCATTACAGTTGGAGGGCTACCGCTCACAAGATCCTGAAGGCTGGTTTCTTCTGGCCTAATCTATTTGGGGATGTGTTTACCCGAGTGAGAGGCTGTGAGAAGTGCCAAAAGTTTGCCGAGAGACAGAAGCTAGCACCTCTCCCCATGATATCTGTCCACGTAGATGAGCCATTCTAGCAGTGGGGAATTGACTTCATTGGAGAGATACACCTCCCATCCAGCGGTCAGCATAAGTGGATATTAACTACCACGGATTATTTCACAAAGTGGGTAGAGGCTATACCCGCCAGAAATGCAACAGACACCGTGGTGATGAAATTCATAGAGGAAAACATCATATCCAGATTTGGTTACCCTGCTAAGATTGTGACCGATAATGCAGAGGCCTTTAAATCTGCAAAGTTCGTCAGCTTCTGTCAACAGTACAACATCGCACTAGGCCACTCAACAGCCTATTACCCACAGGGAAACGGCCTAGCAGAGTCATCAAATAAAACGCTGGTGAGGGCACTAAAGAAGGCTATAAACGAAAACCAGAAGAATTGGGATTCCCAATTAAAATTTTCTCTATGGGCTAATAAGATCACTAGCAAGAGAGCAACCGGGAAGTCCCCATATGAATTAGTATATGGGAGGGCAACAATTTTCCCTGTGCAGCTAGCATTACTAGTGGCTCGATTCATGCAAGAAAGTCAAGAAGAACCGGATGATGTAACCAGGAGAATCAACCAGCTGGTGGAGCTAGAAGAAACGCGGAATCATGTGAATCAGAGGCTAGTTGAATACCAGGAGAAAATGAAGGATCTCTTCGATCAACATGCCAAAGACAGGAAATTACAGGTTGGGGATCTAGTGCTCAGATGGGACATTAGAAGGGCTGATAAAGGTAAGCATGGCAAATTTGATCCCCTCTGGTTCGGCCCCTTTAAAATTGCAGAACAAGGAGGAAACAATACCTTCATATTGGAAAATTTACAGGGAGATCTGCTCGACGCCCCTGTAAACGGTCAGTTTCTCAAGCCTTATTTCCAGTTCTGAGTCAGGCCAAGAGGGCCTGATGTATCATATTGTATATTAGTGTCTGTTTTCATCTTTGTTTAAATAATGTGTGTGGTTATGAATCATGAAGAGGAATGGCGTTCACAGAAGATAAACATGTGGTCTGCAAAGTTCTCGACACGCTCGAGGACGAGCGTGCCGTCCCTAGGTGGAGCCAATGTTGGTCATGAATTACCATTATTTATTCTTGGGAGTTAACTTTTGAATAGACATGTATCGAATGCTAGGGCAGATGATGAAGCATTTAAAAGGTTGGGTAAAAAGAGACGAGGATGTGACAAGTATTGCGCTTAAAGAAAAACATGTATACAAGCAAAATCCAAAATATAAAACAAAAAGAAAAGGTGCCGCAGAAAGGCGCAAATACATGGTGCAAAAGATGAAAAAACGAAAATTGTTAAGAGATCAACCGCATCCCAAATGAGCACGTGAGGAAATTCCCCATATGGGAAATTCCGCGGGGGTTAAGAGGCGGAAGGGAGGACAGACCCATACCCCCGCAGAATTATATTGAAGCATCACGGGGTGGGCCCAAGGTAAAGAGCGATGTGGCAGGTGAAAGCCATTGGGATTTTGGTAACGTGACAGATCGGAACGTGGGCCCTAAAGACTGGTACGCAGTATATTTAACCCGGCTCACGAATAAGAGGTTTCGAGAATCGTATGGTTCATTGTAGCA
Source organism: Pinus albicaulis (assembly GCA_034641835.2). Taxonomy (NCBI): domain Eukaryota; kingdom Viridiplantae; phylum Streptophyta; class Pinopsida; order Pinales; family Pinaceae; genus Pinus; species Pinus albicaulis. The sequence goes on along the minus strand of JAXQQM020072032.1, from coordinate 10,551 downwards.
GAAAGGTAAGGTATGTCTCTAAGCTAACTGGTACAGAGGCCCGTACCAGTATTAAACCCAGCGCGTGGTGTTTACCTGTCCCCAGCTGACGCCCAATCCCTACGTGCCGCGTGCTCCACTTTCAGTGTCCTTACGACACTTTCCCCCCATTTATTTTACCTATCCGTCTTTTTACCTCAGAACGCTTGATACAGGAGCATCGGAATTAGCCAACAATGTGGAGATTTGTCCACATGTTGTGGCTAACCACAGTGAAATTCATTGACAGTTTGGTCAAATTCGGTTTTACCGAGGAGGATAGACTTCACAAATAGTTTGTTATTGAAATAAGTGTGACTGTTTTATTTAAGATTTAATGATAAGATTTGTTAAATAGGTGTAACAGAGAGTGAGAAGATAGGAGATTTTTTTGTTAAGATCTTTAGGGAAAATAGGAGATTCTGTTAGATATTATTAGAAATAATGTGAGGAAAATGCGATGAGGAGAGAGTTAGTAAGGGTTCGGAATGGAGCGAAAAGAAGAGAGTGTTTTTGTATTGTATTTTGGTGTGTGTTCAACAGTAGTTGATTTTCTGTGTAATTGGAAAATGCCGAACTCTGTCCTGTTCTATTTTATGGATAAATCTAATGTTTATACCACAATGTAAGATGAGTGTGTGTAGATGATGTGTTTGCTTTTCTTTGTGTAATTGTTTGAAATGGTATAAATCTGCGCATTTTTTCTAAAACTGTAAAATTTCCCTTCATTAAGGCGAATCTGGAATAGTTGGATTGCGAGTTGGAACAACTCTTAATACAGAAACTAGATTTTACAACACTTGTGAACATAGTTGATTAATATAAATTGGGTTTGAACTTGTCAGTTCGCACAATTTATCGCAAATTACAGGATGTGGCATTGTCAATCATTATGACACGGCAATTCTGATTTCAAATAAATATATATCGCATCGGAGAGAGAGAGACTTCCATATCAAACATTATAGCCATCATACCCAGATGCGAAGTTTTATAGACTGGTTTGGAACTGCATCTGGTCCAGAATATTGCATCGGAGAAATTGTAAAACGACATATGTGATAGCACAGTGTTGGTTGCGATAGCGAATTGAATTGAATCGTATCGCATCGATGCTGTGATAATTGTCAATAGTTTTGGCATTAAAGAATATGGCGACTTGTGACTTCCGATAGCATCGCATCGGAGTTATAGAAGTGGTCGAGACTTGTAGTGAATACCAACAGCGAGTCGAAACCACCGATTGATATATATCGATGTATATCAAAGTTTGGAGCACCTTAGAACAATGATTGACATTGCATCGGATCATATTGGAAATGGAGTGCATTGTAATTGCAGAGTTATTTTGATACCGCATCAAATTGTGACATATTTCAATTCAGCTATTTGTGAATTGATTCGGGTGTTGGATCAACAGATCTGGGATGCGTTGGATGTTTTGAAAGCATTATAAAAGGATATATAGGATCTGCATTTTTCAATTATAAAGAGAACAAAAATCTCTTTAAAATTATTAAGGACTTCGATTCCAATATCGTGAAAGGCTTTTATTGGTATTATATTTCTTATCGCAGATCCATTTGGAGTGTTCTTGTAACTCCACTGCTGTTGTTGCGTCAATTTTGGTATCAGAGGAGAAGAAAGGGATATTTGCAGCGAAAATGCCACCGAGAAGGGGAATTGGTCGAGGGAGACCGGAACCAAATGCAGTTCTGTTAGAAGAAGTGCGGAATTTGCGTGCACGAATGGAGACAATGGAGACAGCCCAAAGAAGAGCTCCTGATGATGGAACTGAGAGTTCTTCAGAGTAATCTGATGCAGATGTGGAAGCAGAAGAAGAGAATGAAAATGTCAAATTCATCAAGATGCTGGCAAAATTTGGAAGCAAACCCAAGATGGAGATTCCTATGTATGAAGGGAGTCTGAATGCGGAGGAGCTTATGGATTGGATCAGATCCATAGATCAGTACTTTTATTATGAAGAGGTTGAAGAGAATAAGAAGGTAAAGTTTGAAGTCACTAGATTGAAAGGTCATGCAGCCATCTGGTGGGACGAGGTATAGACATCAAGAACAAGAAAGGGGAAATCTAAGATCAAACAGTGGGATAAAATGGTAAGTAAACTGAAAGCCAAGTTTTTGCCTAAAGATTATCATTTGAATCTTTTTAAGCAAATGAAAAATTTGAAGCAGAAAGGGATGTCTGTTAAGGAGTACATAGAAGAATTTTATAGACTAAGTATCAGAACAGGGCATGTAGAAGATGATTTGGAGAAAATAGCTAGATATGTGAATGGGCTAAGGTATGAAATACAAGATGAGATTAGTCTGTTAAGTTTGAAAACTGTTGAGGATGCCTATCAAGCAAGTTTGAAAGCAGAGGAGAAAATATTGAGAAAACAGAATCAAAGAAACAGAGGAAAGAGCTCAGCGAGAGGTAGAGGAGCTGTCAGATCCATAGGAACACAACATCAGCATGAAGCAGGAAGTTCAAGTGGCAAATCACAACAGACAGGTGAATCTAGTAGAGGAAGATCCGCGCCTAGAGGAAGAGGGCGAGGAAGAGATGTTAGATGTTATGCTTGTGGAGAATGGGGGCACATGTCGAGGGACTGTCCTCATAACAAATCAACAAGCCAGAGGGGTGAAAATGTGGCTGAGGCAGAGCCAGAACCACCTCGACTTGTAGAAAAAGAGGAACCACCTGAAGAAGGTGAATCACTGCTGCTTAGAAGAACTTTGCTAAGATCAGAAAAGGAGACTGGAGAACCTGCACAAAGGAAGAATTTGTTCAGAAGTACATGCAAATCAAAGGGTAAGTGTTGTAAGGTTATAATTGATAGCGGAAGTACTGACAATCTTGTGTCCACAGAGATGGTGGAAAAGCTTGGGTTAACAAGGACAGTGCATCCTGCACCTTACAAAGTATCTTGGCTTCAGAAGGGTCATCAAGTCATCGTGACAGAACAATGTAATGTGGAGATGCAGATCGGCACATACAAAGACGTGATCTTATGTGACATAATGCCCATGGATGTATGTCATGTGTTATTGGGGAGACCATGGCAATTTGACCGGAAAGCGATTCACGATGGAAGGAGAAACACATACACCATAGAGAAGGACAGAACTAAACATACGTTGCTGCCAGTGAAGAATGATGTTGACAAAGAACTGCCTAAGAATAATATTATGTTGATTAGTGGCAAATAACTGCTACAGGAAGTCGACAAGAGTGAAGAAGTGCATTTCGCTATTGTAGGGAGGCCCCAGGTAATCTTAACCTCCACGAATTTAAATGATTTTCCTGAAGAAATTCAATCTGTGTTAAATAATTACATGGATATCATTGTGAATGAATTACCGAATGAATTACCACCGATAAGAAGTGTGAGCCACCATATCGATTTAAAACCAGGAGCAAGTCTACCTCATAAAGCTGCGTATAGACAAAATCCCCAGGAAAATGCAGAAATTGCAAGGCAAGTACAGGAGCTGATGAATAAGGGGCTGATTCAAGAAAGTTTGAGCCCGTGTGATGTGCCAACGCTACTTAGTCCGAAAAAGGGAGGAGAATGGCACATGTGCACCGATTCCAGAGCTATCAACAAGATAACAGTCAGGTACAGATTTCCTTTGCCCAGAATGGATGATTTAATGGACTGTTTAAGTGGATCCAGTACTTTACTAAGATAGATCTGAAAAGCGAGTATCATCAGATCAGAATTCGGGAAGGCGATGAATGGAAAACAACTTTCAAAACCAACAGTGGACTGTATGAGTGGTTAGTGATGCCTTTTGGGCTTACTAATGCACCCAACACATTCATGAGACTCATTAACGAGGTCTTGAAAGAATATATAGGTAAATTTGTTGTTGTTTACCTTGATGATATTTTGGTTTTCAGCAAAAGTAAAGAGAAGCATTTGGAACACTTGAAGTTAGTCTTGAAAACTCTGCAGAAAGAAAAAATACTAATCAATTTGAAGAAATGTAGTTTCATGAAAGAGGCGCTGGTATACTCGGGATTTGTGATTTCCAAAGAAGGTTTAAAAATGGATCGAGAGAAGGTACAAGCAATCAGAAACTGGCCTACTCCCAGGAGTGTATTCGAGGTAAGAAGTTTCCATGGACTTGCTAGCTTTTACCGAAAATTTATAAAGGGGTTTAGTCAAGTTTGTGCACCAATCCTTGAGACAATTAAGGAGGTAAATCAACCATTTCGATGGACAGAAGCAGCTGATAAGAATTTTAATCTGCTGAAAAAGAAGATAACAGAAAAGCCAATTTTAGCATTGCCAAATTTCGAGAAAGTCTTTCAAGTGGAAACCGATGCAAGTGGAGAAGCAGTTGGTGCAGTGTTAAGCCAAGAGCAAAGGCCGATAGCATATTTCAGTGAGAAGTTAAATGATGCGAAAAAGAAATATTCTTCCTATGAAAAAGAATTTTATGCTATTGTGCAGGCATTGAAAAAGTGGAGGCATTACTTGCTGCCAAAGGAATTCATCTTATATTCAGACAACCATGCTTTGCAGTTTATTAATAATCAGCCAAAATTAAATCAGAAGCATGCCAAATGGGTGGAATTTCTGCAAAGTTTCACTTTTGTAATAAATCATAAAAGTGGTAAGTTTAATAAAGTGGCAGATGCATTGCGCAGGGTAAGTTTTCTTTTGCAAGATTTTAAAGTGGGTGTTGTAGGTTTTGATGAAATGATAGAAATGTACAAGGATGATGAGGATTTTAAAAACATCTACACAACAGTTCAGAATTTGGTGAACCATAACAGAAGTCAATGGATGGACTACCTTATTCAAGGAGGCCTGTAATTTAAAAGCAAGAAATTATGTATTCCTAAATGTTCCATGAGAGAGAATATAATTAAGGAGAAGCATAGTGGAGGGTTGTCTAGTCATTTTGGACAAGATGAAACCTTCGCTCAGGTGAATGATTTTTATTATTGGCCTAAAATGAAAATTGATATTAAAATTTTTGTTGAGAAATGCAAGGTATGTCAATATGCCAAAGGGAGGAGTCAGAACGCAGGTCTATATCAGCCATTACCCATACCAGATCGACCATGGGATGTAGTATGGACTTTTTTCTGGGTTTACCAAAAACTCAGAGAGGAAATGATTCTATTTATGTTGTAGTAGATATATTTTCTAAAATGGCCCATTTTATTGCTTGTAGGAAGACTCATGACGCAACCTACATAGCAAATTTATTCTTTTCAGAGATTGTAAGATTGCATGGTTTGCCTGTAAGCATTGTATCAGATCGAGATACTAAATTTGTAGGGCATTTATGGAGGACACTTTGGACGAAGCTGGGGACTAAACTCAGTTTTAGTTCAGCGTACCTTCCTCAAACAGATGGACAAACTGAAGTAGTGAATAGGAGCTTGGGAAATATATTAAGAAGTTTGGTACATCAGAATCCCAAACAGTGGGATTTGGCATTAGCTCAAGCTGAATTCGCTTACAATGATACACCAAACCGAAGCATTGGAATGAGTCCATTTCAAATTGTCTTTGTAATGCATCCGAGAGGAGTATATGAGCTTAGAGACTTGGGAAAACAAGAAGCCAGAAGTGCAAGTGCTGAAGATTTTGTTGAACAAATGCAGAAGCTACAGGAAGAAGTGAAAGGTAAATTGCAGGAAAGCAGCAGAAGATACAAGCAAAGAATAGATTTGAAAAGAAGAGAAAAAGAGTTTCAAGTGGGAGATTTAGTCATGGCATATTTGAGGAAAGAGAGATTTCCTACAAAGACTTATAACAAACTGAAATTGAAAAAAATAGGACCTTGTAAAATTAAAATAAAATTTTCAGCTAATGCATATGAAATTGAGTTGCCGGAAGGTATTGGAATATCACCCATTTTTAATATTGCAGACTTATATCCATTCAGAGAGGCAGAGACCAAATTGCAGAATGAAATTAAAGTTGATGAAGTTCAAACTGTAGATTGGGAGGAACAGGTACCAAAAGCATCCAAGAAAGAAGTTGAAGCTATCTTGGATCAAAGAATGTTCAAGAAAACTCAAGGGCAGGCATATTTCCAATAGCTGGTGAAGTGGAAAGAGAAACCAATGGAAGATTCTAGTTGGTTGACAACAGCTAAATTACAGAGATATGGAATAAACCCAGAAAGTCTGAAGGAGAAATATTTTCTTCCCCGGGAGTCTGATGCAGGAGCATCAGAATTAGCCAGCAATGTGGAGATTTGTCCACATGTTGTGGCTAACCACAGTGAAATTCATTGACTGTTTGGTCAAATTCGGTTTTACCGAGGAGGATAGACTTCACAAATAGTTTGTTATTGAAATAAGTGTGACTGTTTTATTTAAGATTTAATGATAAGATTTGTTAAATAGGTGTAACCGAGAGTGATAAGATATGATATTTTTTTGTTAAGATCTTTAGGGAAAATAGGATATTCTGTTAGATATTATTAGACATAATGTGAGGAAAATGCGATGAGGAGAGAGTTAGTAAGGGTTCGGAAAGGAGCGAAAAGCAGAGAGTGTTTTTGTATTGTATTTTGGTGTGTGTGCAACAGTAGTTGATTTTCTGTGTAATTGGAAAATTCCGAACTCTGTCCTGTTCTATTTTATGGATAAATCTAATGTTTATACCACAATGTAAGATGAGTGTGTGTAGATGATGTGTTTGCTTTTCTTTGTGTAATTGTTTGAAATGGTGGAAATCTGCGCATTTTTGCTAAAACTGTAAAATTTCCCTTCATTAAGGCGAATCTGGAATAGTTGGATTGCAAGTCAGAACAACTCTTAATATAGAAACTGGATTTTACAGCACTTGTGAACAGAGTTGGTTAATATAAATTGGGTTTGAACTTGTCAGTCCGCACAATTTATCGCAAATTACAGGATGTGGCATTGTCAATCATTATGACACGGCAATTCCGATTTCAAATAAATATATATCGCATCGGAGAGAGAGAGACTTCCACATCAAACATTATAGCCATCATACCCGGATGCGAAATTTTATAGACTAGTTTGGAACTGCATCGGGTTCGGAATCTTTCATCGGAGCAATTGTAAAACGACATATGTGATAGCACAGTGTTGGTTGTGATAGCGAATTGAATTGAATCGTATCGCATCGGCACTGTGATAATTGTCAATAGTTTTGGAATTAAAGAATATGGCGACTTGTGACTTCCGATAGCATCGCATCGGAGTAATAGAAGTGGTCGAGACTTGTAGTGAATACCAACAGCGAGTCAAAACCGCCGATTGATATATATCGGTGTATATCAGAGTTTGGAGCGCCTTAGAACAATGATTGACATCGCATCGGATCATATTGGAAATGGAGCGCATTGTAATTGCGGAGTTATTTTGATATCGCATCAAATTGTGGCATATTGCAATTAAGCTATTTGTGAATTGATTCGAGCATCGGATCAACAGATCTGGGCTGCGTCGGATGTTTTGAAAGCATTATAAAAGGATATATAGGATCTTCTTTTTTCAATTATAAATAGAACAGAAATATCTTTAAAATTATTAAGGACTTCGATTCCGATATCATGAAAGGCTTTTATTGGTATTATATTTCTTATCACAGATCCATTTGGAGCATTCTTGTAACTCCACTGCTGCTGTTGCATCAACGCTCAGTCGTAAAATAACAATTTTCTCGTATTTTACTCCAGTAAAAGTCGTAGGTCTTCCAGCTACGGAATAAACTAAGTGGGAATTGGTGCCAAGGTCTACCCAGTCGCTATCAACACCCCCGTGTCATTTTCCTGAGTATATTTCCCTATTGCACAGGTATTCCGTCCCTCATTTTCTCTATGCTTTCCTTTTGTCTTTTAAAAGTTTTATATGTCAATCATGGGAAGGGGCACACCCAAGAAAGTCGAACCAGAAACCCCTCAGGTCTGAGAAACCAGAAATCCTCCCGGGTTCGAGCCTTTCATCGACCTGCAAGCCGAAATCCGTGATCCCCAATACCCTTTTCCCATCAGCAGCATTAAACCCGAGCTTTTTAGAAGACATATCAGGAATAGAGACCGATACCAGGTGGTTGTGTCTGGTTTATACCATCAAATTACCCCCCCATTCTATTCTGTGGTTGATTTTATTTGCTGGCTCAGAGATGCTTACGATGAGCAGAGAGGCACGTTTACCTCTCCTCAAGGGAATAAGATTTTTTCTCTTTCCCACGACATTATCAGGAAAGCCCTCCGCTTTCCCACCAACGACACATATATCAATTTCAGTGAAGTGGCTTTGACCTCCCAGTTCACCAAACTTCCATTGGAGTGCCAAAACGACTTCATTTCCTCCATCACCAGCAGCCAAGCTACTTCTCTTCCCGCTGCAGGCCCTTTCCTGCTAAGTCTATTTCAAGAGGAAGTGCAGCCAATCCTTGCTCTCATCGCGGGTCTTTTAGGTGTAGGTACTTTGGGGGAAATCACCAGGATATGTGTCTATTTCTTGTGGTTAATGTCTCAAAAGGGGGTAGTGTTAGATATCCCTGGTTTCCTTGAGGCTAACATTCAGACCCAGTTCCAGGAGCTTTCAGAAGCCAGTCACTTCTATTTCTGTTCGATGATCTTCTATCTTTTCTTGCATCAGCACGCTGATAAGTTTGAGGGTTTGGGTTTAGATAGGGTATATGACGTGAATTCCCAACCCCGACCAGTTTTTTATTGGAATTGTTCTGTACGCCAATTACCTAAGGGGGAGGGTTATTCTAGTTTTGTAAATAATTTCATGTCCATTGCCTATACTATTATCCATGATTCACCCTCACCTAGAGTTTTTCCTAAGATGAAGAGCTGGCTCCAAGCCGGAAAATCTCAGAGCACTGGGGACTGGTATCTATTTGAAAATTACACTGAAATTCGGGTCTACGGAGCCGAGGTTTCCCCTTACCAGCTGCCTGTGTTTCCTGTTCGACGAGTATATGTGCTGGATTACATTTGGCAGACCCTCAAGGATGACCAACTCCATTTTTTCCCTACAAAGAAGGGTTTCATCCTGAGACTCCCCATCACAATCGACCCTTTTGTTGTGAATTTGAGACATGCCCTTGTTGTGTAGATTAATCCGTCTTGCGGACAAGACCGATCTCTCTAGTACAAAAGGTAACTAGCAACAAACAGCCAATTATACTAATCTCTCTCTAAGCATATGCAATTTATAAAAACACTATATGGGTGCAAGGCCTACCTTATATCCAACGCTTTGCTTGCTTACTTGATTTTGTTGAAGTCCTTCCCGTGCACTGAAAGAACGTCCTTCGTATATCTGCAATCACAAACAAGAAAAAAGATTAAGCAGCACCTGTATAGACATTATCATAAATCATACTTATCATAATGATCAAGGAATTTATGAAATAAACCACAAATTGACAGTTTAATGAGAGAAATGAGTATATTTGTATTAACTTTAAAGATAGAAAACCTTTACAACTTGTGCCTTGATGTTGTGCAGGTCCTCCCGGGGTCCGAAGCAGGAATCTCCTTTACTCTGACAAGCATTGCACTCTTTGAACTAAGACAAATGAGGATGAGTGATTTAACCTCACAGAAAGTCTTAAGTTACTCAAGTCTAAATCTCAACAGCATTTAACTTCAAATCTCATAAGCTTGAACTCCTTTTGAGGCTACCCAAGGCCTCTTTTTATAGTGAAAGAGAGGAGGTTTCTAGTTCCAAATATGAAGGGATAGAATCCTCCTTCAAAGGGATAAGCTCCTTGCATCAAGGGGTTAGCTCCATTAAGAGAGGGATGCATGAACCAGCTTCAAAGCGTATCCATTCCAAAAATTCCCGTCTAGAATCTTCTAGAATTCACCTGGAATTCACTTTTTATCTTCATTTTCTCGCCTTTTTATGTTTTACAGAGGTCCGCACCCATTACACAAATAACGTGCGGTATGGTTCCGCATGCAGGCTGAGATTTAGGTGCGGGACCACAGGGAATGCATAGAGAAAGTGCGATACCAATTCTAAGGGGATTTTAGGGATTTTCTTCTGATTTTGAAGCTTGATATGAGGATCTGGTATATTAGACTTGCAAAAGGAGGAAGTATGAGTAATAATGAGCTCATACGGTCAGCAGAATGTCAAGGTGACAGTTTTCAGTGTAACAAATTGCCCCCTAAAGTGAAAAGTCTGTAATAGATGAAGTTGTAGTCTGTCATATATGAAGAGTGCAGTACTTTATCATTTCAAAGATCATCCTGTGGACACCCCAGTCGGTACCTGTAAAAACATTCAATGCAAAATATATACATGTATATGTCATCACTGAGGTAGGTATTCCCATACTCAGATAAAAACTAACTATAAACTAACTGAAATCGTTCTGATACAGGAATGATTTTGAATACATCATAGTACAAATATATGTAGACACAGTATGGACGCAGCCATCTGTTTATCAATAGTCTACTGTATAGATGACAACAAAATTCCTCGCAGCCTGGATGGTGGAAACTAGATCCAGGGTCTTGATTTCCGCATCTCGAACCAATACGATTCTAT
>JAXQQM020088449.1:0-215356 GCA_034641835.2 Pinus albicaulis | reverse complement strand
AGCTAGTGAAAGCTTCGCTCAAAAAACAAGTATTTGTTCAAAACCAACAGTATGTATCTTTCTCACTTCAATCGGTTCTGCCGCTAAGCTCAGGTTGCTCATTGGACTTCAGGTCAAGCGAACCTCTCAGAGCCTTGCCTCCTAAGTAGCTGGTCAGGCTCAGCCATGACCATAAAGGTACAGCCTGTTGGTCTCTTTCTTTGTTCTCATCTCGGTGCTGTGCTTTCGCCTTGATATGGGAGGCTCCTTCAGGACGGGTTCAATGCCATGTCTTCATTTGGGTCATCCACTTACCACGAAATTTTTAACGCCCAGGCCTGGGCTCAAATACATCTTTGTGCACTGTCTCTCCAACAAATGTGGGCCTCTAACTTTCTTGCAAGGGGTACCATTTGGCACTAGCCCAAGGTGTTATTATTTCGTCAGAGATCGTTTCGCTTTTGCATATTCATTCTTAGGTGTCTCGCTTGTTCCACTTCGTTGCATTTCGCTAGGAGCATGCCACTAACTGACGAGGGGGTCTGGTTGTCATGTGTTTCCTCATGTTTATACCTGCAGGGCTATTTAAGAATTCCTCAAAAATCATTGAAGTTTAACAAATGCTTCTAGTCCTTATTCATCGTGTTGAATTCATTTTTAAGGTCACTAAGTCCTAGGTCTGGGGTTTGCTTCTTTTGCATGTGTTTCATAAGCTTGTGAGAATACATGAGGTAGTTTACTTGGTTTTAGTTTCATATTTTATTATCATAAGCATTTAAGCTGTGTTCTGTTCAAAAACTCTATTTTGGAACTAAAGAAATTGTTCCATTTTTAGCAATAATTATATCCATTTCATAAAGGCTTCATTAAGCCTAAGTCTTTTCTAAGCTAAAGTACGCATCACCAAGCCAGCCAAGTTATCGATTCAAAAATGCAAACTTAAAGCAAAGCATTGTATTAATAGACCAAATGTCAAAATGCCAAAAACATTATAAAGTGGGTTCTCAAAACACATTTGAAATCAAATCTGATTGCATGAGATATTTCCTTCATATATAAACATGGCAAACATAATCATTTGCAAGAAATTAGCCAAGGCAGAAGTCGAATTCGTGTTTTGGAGGCCGAAAATGTGTTTGCAGAAGTATTGACAGCGTTGGAGGTGGACGCTACCCACTTGAGGTACCCGCTACCCACTTGAGGGGCGCTACACACTTGAGTGCCATAGCCAGTGCAAAATTACACGGGCGCTACCCACTTTAGGGGCGCTACCCACTTAAACAGGCGTGCTACCCACTTAAAACAGAGCCCAGAAAATTCATTTTTTGCGCCCAGATTCGATTCAAGTCGACTCCAAAGGCTTCCAAACAGGTTTTAATCATTGCTCAATAGATTTTTAATATGGTTGTGATGTCATTGATGTTGGGGAAACAAGCCATCCTTGGAGAGAAATATATGAACCCTTCATTCACATGCAAGTTAATTCCGTAAGGGTTTTGAAATTGTATGGTCAGTTTTATGAAAAATTTGAAAACCTTTGAATGGTAGATATGTTCACACCCTGGCACGTTGTATAGATGATCCTCACGCCCTCAGTTATCATCTTGTCACTGCTGTTCATGCTCTTTCATATTTTGCACAGTCTTATGTCGACTAGTCTATAGCCCTCATTACCATAATATCACCATTGCTGTTGTTATCATTCTATTACCACTGTGATAGTAATTTGTGTCACTATGGTCATGGTATTCTCCCTGTTCTCCAGTTCATAAACACAGTCCTCTACTTGTTTGCTTCTTTGACAAACTTTTCCCATCATTACCAAAAGCTTGCCCCATACTTTGCAGTTGGCACTCATTTGTGAAACTCACTTATGGTCAAAACAGTGATAGTTTTCATGCCACTAAAACAGAGCCATCTTCATTGTAATTTTATTTTCCTGTGATACTTTGGCAGTGGGTGATATCTATTGGGTGTTGAACATACATTATAACTTTTCTTTCACTGCATCTATATCAGTATACATATTTCAAATATCTTGTTCAAAGCCATGTCAGAGACAGAGTCAGAGTATGAGCAGGAGTCAGACAGTGATTCCACAACAGAGGGTAATGTACCACGGAGGCCTCATAGAGGTGGCAAAGGTGGTAAACATCTCAGGGAGGAGCCTACTTCTTTGGCTCAATTGCAAGCATGTCCGCTTGCAATGGATTGTTTTCGGGTTCAGTCATGTTTTCAATTCTGTGAAATGATTTCACAAACCTAGCTTCATCGTGAACTAGTTCGCCTGTTTGTTCTTCATTTACGTAATGGCCGTGTAAATCTCGCTGGAGTAGATTTATTTTTGTCACCAATGACTATTTCTCAGGCCACTGGTATACGAAATGTAGGAGAGGAATGGAACAAACGTCAGAATTTAGAGAAATCCTACTATGAGCCATACATCAAACCTGATAAGATGAGGCACTTGGGCAGAGTTTTTCCTTTCAGATTCCTAAGGGATAAGTTTTCACCGCTGATGAAACTCATCATTCGGTATTTCAGTTGCGAGGGCAGATTCACACGTCTCTTTGTGTACCATGTTCGCTTGTTGATGCACTTCACAAGGGTACGTATGATGAACATTCTGTATTTCATGTATCGCAACATAGAGAGGATGATGATTTTTGTACAGAAGAAGAGCCCAGCACAGCAGCATAGAAGTATATATCATTACGCTTTGATCAAGATCATAGTGTTACATCAGTTGGCACATCAGGGCATCACTTGGGAGGATTTCATCTCCCGTGACTTTTTCACAGTGTCACAGCCACCTCCCGAGGTAGTTTATGATGCGGGAGAGCCTTCACACTAGCCGGACATTCCTGAGGTCGAGCAGATTAGTGCTCCATTGTTTATGACATATCAGCGAGGCCACAGGGCCTTATTTGCAGCTACACGACGAGTCTTATCTCCACCCAGGGTGGAAGGGGTCTTGCCGACTTCATCAGCAGAGCGAGTATTATCTCCACATGATGTGGAAGGGGTCTTGCCTTCTTTTTCAGCACAGGTACAGATCCAGGATAGGGGCAAGAAGCCCATGCATGATGAGGGCCCATCAGGAGGCTGGGACATAGATTTCACAATCATTGATGTTGATGCGAGCTCTCCTAGCTCGAAACTAAGGGAGATCATCCAGGAGCAGAGGGCCGAGAATGACACGCTGAAAGATAAATTGTAGAAGGCTCAGTGGGTGATAAACTATCTGGAGCAGTGCAACAAACAACTTGAGGATGAGGACACACTTTATGAGCTGCGTCGAATCCGTGAGGATCGACAGTTGGCCCGGAAGAGACCCGACGACATGACACCAATTGATCGAGATTCTGTACTCACGCATGTAAACATCCATCTGGAGAAGTTGCTGGAAAAGGACAATAGAGAGAAGGACATGCTTCGTCACATGAAAGACCATTATTGGGCTCGCATGCATGTTTGCAAAGTGAGAACGAAGATTCTGAAGAGGAGGTTGAGCGAAGCACTAAAACGGCGGAAAAGGCCTGATCCACTCCGGATTTTGGCCGAGGCTTCATTGGCTGGGCAAGATACATCATGGAGGGTCTTCGCTCCGAATTTGAGCAAATTCGGAGAAAATTTTGTCATTTTGAAATTTTTTGGTCTAAAAACAGGTTTTTCAGTTAAGCGGGTAGCGCGCCCATATGCTCATTTTTTTTTCGGGACACTTGCTGAAGGAAATTTTTGCATTTTTGGATTTATCATGGTAATTTATGCATCCTCAGGCATTTCCGAAGCATCTCATCATATTCTGGATGGCCAAAAAGCTCAAAAACACCATGAAAACCACCTTGCTGCCACCTTTTGCACAAGCAGGAAGTACTTCTGGGATAATGAAGTTTTGGAGGGTAAAATGAGCTCCAAATTGAGATATTCTACTTGGGTTGGATAGCCAACATACAGGGCTTTCCAACGAGCTATCATGAGCTCAATTTGGATGCCGGGAAGTACCTCAAAATCAGGTTGAAAGGCGCACTACCCACTTGTTTCAGGGGCGCTACCCACTTAAATTTTTGGCTGAATTTTCAACTTCCAGCTCAGAATTTCGGCCAGTTGGGACCAGTTTTGCTTGTGGATGAAATTTTTGGGTTTTCATGATGTAAATTGATGGTTTACATGTAAATTTGGCTCATTTTTACCTATTCTAGAAGATTCACTCTCAAAAAAGTGAAAATCATGTAAATGAATCAGTTTCCACTCTTTTAGAGGCAAGTTGTTAGCTGCCTAGATTTTAGCTCCTTGATTAGAATTTGTTGGAACTGCTCCTAGAAGGAGGATTTCGACCCCTAGAGGTGTGGGGAAGGGTTAGAGTGATCTATATATTGTAATTTCTGAGACATTCTACAGGTTGGACTCTTGGGAAACTTTTGGCACCATTGTACATATTTTTTCATATTTTGGCTAAGGAAAGATCAGAGGTTTTGCGGCACTTGTTGGGATCCTTGTGGTGTTTTGTTCTTGATGGTGTTTTCTCTCTGTTTACTGTAAGTTTTTCATGTTTAATGTATTCCATACCTTTCATATGCTTCTGAACTAAATTGGATGAGTAGATGAGGTTGAATCCATCGTTTACCGTGCTCTGCCTTTGAATTCATTTAGTTCTATATGTTTTCGACTGTTTGAAGAGGATCCAAGTTCTTCTTTGCCCTCTTCAGCTCCTCGTTGGTCTGATCTATCCGTATATCCAATTAAAGGCATCAAGACAGTCACCTACCTCGCCCCAACTCGAAATCTGCAAAGGTCTGACCTTATCCCCTGACCCAAAATTTGTTTTCCCATTTCTCCAGCGAAAACCCAAAAAATAAAAAATCAAACTTACCTATCTCTTTACTAGCCTAAAATTAGCTCCTATCGTAAGTCATCTCACACCCTATTTCTTATTTTATCGAGATTGACGGAGAGAGCCCTCTCCTGCCCTCGTAGGGCTAGCTACGAGGCTAAGCGTGGTTTGATGTAGCCTTGAGTTTTATCTCATTTCAGCCTGAGGTAGATTCGAGCGCTAACATAGTGGCGACCATACTGGGGAAACGATAATCTCAATGGTTTGCTTGTTGATGTGTTTGTTCCATGAGTCTTAGACGGAGTCTGAAGTCACGCCAGGTAGCTTTCGAAACGCTTTTTCCATGCATAAGCGGTAGTAGATAAACGCTGCTTCAGTCGATCTCCGGTAAGCTTGTGAATGCAGCACTCGATTCGCAAATCACCCCAGTATACTTGTTCGTTCTAGACCTTTGGATGATTGAGTCTAGAAGTCGAAAGGCTGAAAATAATTGATTGTGTTCCTTGAAATTTTTTCCAAATAGATCAATACACTGGCTTCAAGAAGGAATACTAGGTCGAATCCTGACCCTGATCCACCAACGATATTTGAAAATCCAAATCTGATTCCTAGGATCCTTAGAAGACAAGGAAGTCAAGAAAGTTCTGAAAGAGAAATTCAAGTGAGTTTTGGAAGTTCCAGATTGCTTTCTAGATCTACATCCTGTCCTGTGAAAATTATATATGTTGACGAAATTCCTTTTGATGCACGATTTGAAACATCCTTATTCGTAAATTTTTCTGAAACTGAATTATCAAGATTAGTTCCGGATCCATTGTTTGCTGAAGATTTGCAATACAGATTTGTTTCATATCACTTGGATAGACAGTTGCAAAATTCCGTTGTGGCTACCAATACTCCCGAATTCACTGAATCTTCTTCACAAACTCTTGGACCATCTGAATTTGCATCTAGTTCACGGATCCCCACTGAACCTCCCTTTATCCCTACCATTCCGGTTCAGCCTGAATTTTCTGATCAGCAATCAATAGTAATTTCTCCTCCATCTCCACCGCATACACCTCGCACACCTATTGCTCCTAGTCCTCTTGTTTCTCCTAGACAGCAGATTATCATCAATCAGCCAATAGTCATGGCAGCCAGATTTGCACCTCTTGTTTTGCCGGCCAATTTAGATGCTATGCCTGCTGATTATCAGAGCAAAATTCCTATATTTGATGGCACCCCACAAAGTATATCAGCTCAGCAGCATATTGTTCGAATGACAGACTTCTTGGATCTGCATGAAATTGATGCAGAAAATGTTTCAATGAGATTGTTTGCCCAGACATTTGGAGGAGAAGTTCGCAAATGGTTCAGAGCATTACCGGCCAGAAGTATCAATACGTTGCAAGACCTTCAGACACAGTTCTTAGATCGATGGGAGATGAAAAAGGATCCACTGCAGATCACTTCAGAGTATACAAACATCAAGCGTAATCCTGGTGAGTCCGTTCAGGATTATATCATTAGATTCAATACAGTGTACAATGCAATCCCAGATGACTTAAGGCCGTCTAAAAAGTCAGCTCTTCTTAAATTCCCGGATGGTTTTGATCCGGAGATGGCTTATTCCCTTCGTGATAGAGATCCGCCTACCTTAGAAGATATGCAGAAGATTGCCGTTAGTGTTGAGGCAAATCTGAACGATAAGAGAGCACGGTTGAAAGCAGAGAAAAGAGTGACAATAAAAGAAGAGCCTTCCACATCTACATCTGAACAACACTTGATTCGTGAGATGGAAAAAATGTTCAAAAGAATGAATCTTGACAAATCAGAAACGCAGATTCGGAATCCAAATTACCGTGGCCAGCAGCAGCCACAGTTCAGAATAAAGCAGCGTGAACAAAGACCACCAGAGCCGGCACCCCAACAGCAGATTAAGACACCTCTTTTGCAGAATTTTGTGAGTCAAGATTCAGACGATGATGATGATGTAGCAGGTGAGCAAAATCATTTCTTCACTCCCGACGATCTGCCTATTTATATTACTGAGGATGAAGAATATGGAGAAAGTTCAGCTACTCAGAAAGATGAAGATTTCATATTAGCAAATGATGCAGATTTAGAGGAAGAGTCAGATGATTACCAAAGAGGATATTTGAATGCTTTGTCCGCTCAACAGAAGCAATACTCATTGAGAAACCGAGATGTGCCCATAAATCCAATTCAAAAACAAAAAGAAGCTTCAGCACCAAAGACGGATTCACCGATACCACAGAAGAAAGGAAAAGAGACAATTGATCCCGCAGCTAGTAAAGTATCATCAGCAGAAAAGGTAAATTAGTCAAACATAGTGAAAGACAAGGCTGAAAAGAAGGAAGTTCCGATCAAAGAGGTTGAGAAAGTTTCAGCATTTAGTTTGGAAAATGAAATTTCCAAATTAAAAATATCTATTCCTTTGACAGAAATCATGAAGAACAGCAGCTACCGAGGTCAAGTCTCCAAAATTCTGAACTTTGATCCAATGTTTGATACGGTAAATGTTGAGGATGATCAGCCGGAATTTATTTTTGGGCCTGCATTAGATGGTGAGTCTCCTAACAGTGATGTTCCTCCATTTTATATCAGTTTGAGGCTGCATGAATATGTTTTGCACAATGCCATGTTCGATTCGGGTGCTTCGCACAATTTGATGCCAAAGGCAATCATGGAAAAGTTGGGACTAGACATTACAAGAAAATATCATGATTTGTATTCATTTTATTCCAGCCGTGTGAGGTGTATAGGACTCATCAAAGATTTGGTTGTAAGCTTAGATCAAATTCCAGCAAAGAATGTTTTAATGGACGTGGTGGTGGCCGACATTCCTCCGCGATTTGGTATGCTCCTTTCGAGATCTTGGGGGGCAAAGTTGAAAGGTACACTTCAATTAGATTTCTCTTATGCTACAATTCCAGTCTTCGGTCAAATGAGAAAGTTATATCGAGAGCAGAAGATGAAATATATGATAACTAGCAAAGAGAAGCCAATCAATCATCCTGTAAATTATGTACATACCGATTTAGAATCGTTTGTGTTGCTTGCTGATAGTTTTAATGATATAGAAAGTCAATTAGTTCAGGCAGAAGATATACCAGAAATCACTAAAAATTTTAGAGAAGTTCTGCAAAAAGAAAGGAGAGAAAAACAATCTACTGTGGAGCAATCAGCTAGAGACAATGGGCAGCAGACAGAAAAAACAGAGCCGGCACAATTTCAGCATTTAGAGGACGATGAAGATGGTCTTTGGACCATGGATTTTGATGGCGCAGTGGGCAGTGATGGTGCTGGGATTGGTGTGTGGATTCGTAGTCCGTTTTCCGCTCCGGATAAAGTTCCGAGCAATGTGAGGGTGTGTTCCTACAAGCTTGCATTTGATTGTTCTAATAATGAAGCGGAATATGAGGCTCTAATTGCTGGCCTTAAGATTCTTAAGAAGCTGAAAGCGAAAAATATTGCAGTATATGGTGATTCAGAATTGGTGATAAAGCAGGTTAAAGGTGAGTTTCAGGCCAAGCATCCTCGCATGAGGGCTTACCGTAATGCAGTTTTAGACATTCTGAAATTATTTTCTGATCATACCTTGACATGTGCGCCTCGCATACAAAATGGTGTTGCTGATGGTCTTGCTAAGGCAGCAAGCAATCTTAAAATTCCAATGAATTCCAGCAACAAATTTGAGATTCATGTGAAACACCGCCCCACCGTTCCAGACAATCAGCGATGTTGGCAAGTCTTTCAGGATGATGAGGAGATTAGTGATTTTCTGCAGAATAAGGGTAAGTTTAAAGATACCTCCATAGATACAGAACATGATGATGGTAATGATGACATACAAATAAACCAAATGGAAGTGCTGCAACTTAAGGATAACATCATTCCTAAGGGATTGATTCCGTTGGAAGAATTGTTTGATCAAGATGATGTAGCCCGCAAACCGACATTGAGGCCCACGGAAAAAGGTGTGGAAGAGGTAAATATTGGGACAGCTGATAATCCCAAGATGGTAAAGTTATCAAGGTCATTGTCACCAAAGGTAAAGGCAGAATATGTGAAATTGTTGTCTACATTTTCTGATGCATTTGCGTGGGATTATTCAGATCTAAAAACATATGATACTAACATCATTCAGCATACTATCCCCATCAAACCAAATCAGAAGCCTTTCCGTCAAAATTTGAGGAGAATCAATCCAAAGCTGCTACCATCGATCGAAAAAGAGGTAAACAGGTTGTATAAGTCAGGAATCATTGTGCCTATCCGATTTTCAGATTGGATATCAAATTTGGTGCCCATGAGAAAGAAAACAGGTGAGATCCGTTTATGTATCGATTTCAGAAATTTGAACAAGGTATCATTAAAAGACAATTATCCGCTGCCAAAAATGGACCATATATTGCAGCGAGTAGTTGGAGCATCATGGATGTCACTACTCGACGGATACTCAGGTTATAATCAGATTTTAGTGCATGAAGATGATCGTGATAAGACTGCGTTCACCACTCCTTGGGGAACGTTTCATTATGCAAAAATGCCGTTTGGTTTGAAGAATGCAGGCGCCACCTTTCAGCGTGCAATGGACATGGCTTTTGCCAACGAAAAAGATGTATTTTTGGTTGTTTACCTTGATGATTTAACTGTGTTTTCAAATTCTGATGAGGAACATTTATATCATTTGAAAGTTGTTTTCCAGAAGTGCAGAAAATATGGCATTTCGTTGAATCCGAAAAAGAGCCTTTTTGCAATGGATGAAGGCAAGCTCCTTGGCCACATCATATCGAAAGACGGCATTCGTGTTGACCCTGCACATGTTGAAGCCATACAGCAGATTGAGCAGCCCCGAAACAAGAAAGAAATACAATCATTTAATGGTAAAATGAATTTTTTGCGTCGTTTCATTCCAAATCTTGCAGAGCATCTTAGAGAAATCACGAACATGCTGAAAAAGGACAGTCAGGTAAAGTGGACAGAAGAGGCGGTGAAATCATTCAATTTGGTAAAGATAGCTCTTTCTTCAGCCCCTATCTTAATCAGCCCGGATTACACACAGGACTTCATTTTATTTTCTTTTGCTTCTGAGCACACATTGGCAGCTGTTTTGATGCAAAAAAGGGATGGAGTTGAGAAGCCCATTGCTTTTTTCAGTCGGATCATAAGGGATGGAGCATTGAAGTACAATATTATTGAGAAACAAGCACTTGCGCTTGTAAAGGCCTTGAAATATTTTCGTGTGTATATATTGCATTCCCACATTATAGCATATGTTCCTAACGCAGCAATTAAAGATGTTTTGGTACAGGCAGATCCAGAGGGAAGAAGGGGTAAGTGGATCGCTGC
Organism: Pinus albicaulis; assembly: GCA_034641835.2. Classification (NCBI taxonomy): domain Eukaryota; kingdom Viridiplantae; phylum Streptophyta; class Pinopsida; order Pinales; family Pinaceae; genus Pinus; species Pinus albicaulis. The sequence continues at coordinate 205,185 of JAXQQM020088449.1, read as the reverse complement.
GTTGTTAGAATACGATGTGGAGATTAAACCAACCAAGCTGATCAAAGGACAAGGACTCGCCAAGCTCATGGCTGAAACAAATCTGCATGCTCTAGATATAATTTTGATTGCTGCCATGTCCGATGAAGATGAGGAAAGTACGTCAGTTCAGGTATCTGATATTTTTGTTTCTTCCCCTTGGTATGCTGACATTTTATACGTGCTTCAGAATTTGTCTCCACCTCCCGGGATGCCTAGAAATAAGAGTAGAACATTGAAGTTAAGAGCTGCTAAATTCTGCATTCTGAATTCTGCATTATATTGGAAAGACCCTGGAGGTATGTTGTTGAATTGTTTGGTAGAGGAGGAAGCTCAAAGAGTTTTGGAGGACTTTCACAAAGGTGACTGTGGAGGTCATTTGTTTTGGAAGACCACAGCGAATAAGATTCTAAGGGCAGGGTATTATTGGCCTTCTTTGTTTTCTGATGTATTTAAGGCCGTTAAAAATTGTCATGAGTGTCAAATTTTCGAAGGGAAGCAGAAACTACAGCCTTTGCCTCTAAAACCAATTGAAGTTAGTGCACCATTCCAGCAGTGGGGATTGGATTTTATCGGGGAAATCCACCCAGCATCTTCCGGACAACATAGATGGATCTTGACAGCTACGGACTACTTCACAAAGTGGATCGAAGCAATTCCCACTCGACAGGCCACTGATGCGGTAATTATCTCTTTTCTTGAAAACAATATTCTGTCACGTTTTGGGTGTCCTAGTAAAATAATCACAGATAATGCAGCAGCCTTCAAGTCTAAAAGGATGGTTGAATTTTGCTATAAGTACAATATCAGTTTGGGACATTCGACTGCCTACCATCCACAAGGGAATGGCCTGGCGGAATCTTCAAATAAATCCTTGGTGAATATTATTAAGAAATTGTTGGAAATCAACAAAAAGGGTTGGCACAAGAAGTTAGTGAATGCACTGTGGGCTGATAGGGTAAGTCAGAAAAAGTCTATTGGCATGTCTCCTTTCGAGCTGGTGTACGGAACAGACACGGTTTTTCCTACTTCACTTGCTGTCCCGGTGGTCAAATTGCTTCAGGAAGCTGGTAGTGAGGAAGATCCCATGCAGCGGAGGATTAATCAGATGATTCATTTACAGCAGACACGGGAGGAGGTATTTCAAAATAATTTCAAGTTGCAGGAGCGCATAAAGAAGATCTACGACAGAAAGGCAAAAGCAGATAAGTTTCAGTTGGATGAGGTAGTTTTGAAATGGGATGCTCGGAATGAAGATAAGGGAAAGCACGGAAAATTTGAAAATCTATGGAAGGGTCCTTTTAAGATCGCAGCGTATCGGGGTCAAAATGCCTTTCTTCTCAAAGAAATGAATGGAGATGATTGTCCTGGAGGACCGGTCAATGTTCGGTTGCTGAAACGATATCACTTCTGAGTATCTCCTGCTGATTTCATCATCATTGTACATATCGTTTTACTTCTGTTTCATTGCAAGTGTGTACCGATCTCTCATCTTCAGTCTGGGGCCCGGAGCGAAGGCTATAATTCTGGAGATGGAAGTTGGTTGGTTTGAAATTGTCAAGTCAGTTTTATCAGTCTTTCAGTTTTAAAGTCATGTCAGTTTTGGTCAAATTTCAGTCAGTCTTTAGTCAAATCTGCAGTCAATAAATATGTCCAAAGTTTTTGTTTTATCACTTGAAATAATGACTCCATCGCCCAATGGATGAAGGCACTGTCTGACTCCCCCAGAGATCTGTCGTTCTTGGCATCTCCATGGAGCCACCATCCCCATTGGAGCCAATGTTAGAGTCGGTCCTTACAGCCCTCCGTCAGAGATCGTTTCGTTTTTGCATATTCATTCTTAGGTGTCTCGCTTGTTCCACTTCGTTGCATTTCGCTAGGAGCATGCCACTGACTGACGAGGGGGTCTGGTTGTCATGTGTTTCCTCATGCTTGTACCCGCAGGGCTATTTAGAAATTCTTCAAAAATTTACTGAAGTTCATCGTCATTTCATTCATGGTCATTAAATGTCAGTTTCGTTAAAAAGAGTTGTTAGTCCTAGAGTCTAGGGTTTTCGAGTCTTTGCATATATGTCATAAAGCCCGCAGGCCATGAGGTTGGTTTCGCAAGTTTTGATTTCATATTTTTATTATCATAAGCATTTGAAAACATTTCTAGTCCAAAACTCTGTTTTGGAACTAGAAATTGTTTAATTTGTTTTTGTCATTATTAAACACTTGGAAACAAACTAGATGCTAAGCGGTGTCTCTGAAAGTGAAATAAAGTTCAGTTCCGTCAGGCAGGAAAACATTAATAATTGATATGACCCAACATTATAAAATGGGTTCTCAAAACATTTGATAAATACGATTGTGATGTTCCTTCATATAAACATGGCAAACATAATCATTTTTTGCAAAAAGAAATTAGCCAAAGCGAGAAGTCGAATTCGCTTTAGGCAAAAATGTTGATATTCAGTTGGTGGTATTATTAGTTCTGTCGAGGCGCTACACACTTGAGTGCCATAACTTCGGTGCAAAATTACACGGGGGCGCTACCCACTTTAGGGGCGCTACCCATAAGGCAGGCGTTTCTCCACTTAAAAACGGGCCCAGGTAACAACAGCCAGATTCGATTCAGAATAAAACAAAGCTGACAGGTTTAATGTTGCTCAGTTGCAATATTGGACAGTTGTATTAGTCATTAAATAAACATATGGAAAAATATACTGACCTTCAATTACATGAGGTCAATTCATGTAAAAGTTTTAGTGTATGATTTCTGGCATTTAATACTGAATGTGCAGTGTTCACCACTTAGTGTATAGATGATCTCTTATTGAGTTATCATATAATCATATATTCATGCTCTTCTCATGCTGCACTGATATCAAACTCAATCTATCAACATAGCCTCTTTACTTAACTTGTTATCATTCTAATGTATATGATAGTAATTTGTGTCATATAGTGTAATTATTCTCACTGTTCTCCGGTTCATAAACATAGTCCTCTACTTGTTTGGTTCTTTGACAAAATTTTCCCATCATTACAGCTTTATACTTTGGTGTATATTTAATATATAGTCCATTGATTTTCTTTACTAATAAACCTATCTAATTGTATTTATTTTCATCGTCATGATAGTGATATATTGAGTGTGTGTTTGTCTCTTTCTGCTTTCTGCATCTACAGTCTATATAATCTTCCATTATTATTAGTGAGTGATATGGCGGGGAGTGGACGTTCTAAACGAGAGGGTAATGTGCCACGGAGGCCTCACGAGTGGCAAAGGTGGTAAACATCTCGGGGAAGACATACAACCAATTGGTATATTTAATGGATTCTTTTTCGGGTTCAGTCATGTTTTCAGTGCAATGAAGTGGTTTTATTGAAACATCGTAGACTAGCTGGGTGATACTGTACATAAGCCATTGTAAATCCATTTAGGTGATTTCTTTTGTCTAACAAGTATTTCTTTTAACAATTAGCTGGTATACCATGTCTGGAAGGAATGGAACAAACATCAGCATTTGAAAATTCTATATGAAACTGTCCCCAATATAACAGGTATATGAGCCTTTGTGAGTTTTCCTGGGTCATTGAGGTGGTTTACCACGTAGTGGAAAGCCTCCATCTCATTCGATGACACAGTTATGAGAGCTGAGATTCACTTGCGTCTTCTCATTACATGTTAGTTTGTTGATACATACAAAGTCATTAACGTGGAAACATTCATTATTTCATATATGCTGCTCTCATGGAGGGATGATAATTTTTATACAGAAGAAGGAGACGTGGCGGCTGCAAAGTATACTATCATTCTGCCCCAGTCAAGATCATGATACATCGGTGCTTGGCAGGCATCACTTGGGAGGTTTATCTCGGCCTCAGTCTCATCGCGCCTCCCGGAGTAGTTTATGATAAGGAAGACCTGCTGGCAGGACATTCTGGTGGGCGATTCTGAATGCTCCATTGTTCTAGGCATGCTCTCGGCAGAGCCAGTGCTGTTGTGGCGTCGTCCACCCGGGGTGGAAGGTGCGACATGGTGGCAGTACTCACATTCATGGAAGGGGTGCCTTCTTCCTTCTCAACTGTGCCGATCAGATGACCGAAGTACAGCGCGTGGTGCCTCGGGAGGCCGGGACACGGATTTGAGTCATTGATGTGATGCGAGCTCTCTAGCTCGGGCGAGGAGATCATCGAGATGAAGGGCGAAGTACCTGCGGCGGATAAATTGCGGAAAGCTGGATGATAAAATATCTAGAGCAAGCACTTAATAGAAAGCGGCTTGAGGATGAGCACACACTTTATGAGGCTGCGTCGAATCCGTGAGATCAATGGTCTTGGAAGAACCAGCGACGAAGCAGTGCGGTGAATTTAGCCTCCATACCAAAGCTATCTATCTGAAGTTGTGGAAAAGGCCAATGAGAAGGACATGCTTATTCATAAGTGCGTCATTAGACCGTACCTTTGTAGACAAATTGAAGAAGTTGAAGCCAACCTCGCGTGGCGACCATCTATGGATTTTGAAATTTGAACAACAGACGATACATTAGTCTGTAGTTGTCAAATTGGAAAATTTTATCATTTTGGTACGATTCTAAAAAACAGTTGATTAGCGGTGTACTTAATGTATATTTTTTTTTTTAAAGTTTTTTCAGAGAGGTACATTTTTGATTTATCATAGTAATTTATGCATCCTCGACATTTCAATACTGTCGTTGACAAAACAAAACAACAATACCTTGCCATTTTGAATGCCCAGTACTTACAGACAAGTTTTTTGAGCGAAAATGAATCAAATTGAGAAATTCCACTTAGGTTGCCCGTTATTACTTATCAAGTCTTTCCAGCGACTATTGAGCTCAATTTAGATTCAGGAAGCGCAAAATCAATTGAAGAAAAAATACCACTTGTTTGACGCTCTACATGGTGGTACGGATATAAACAAATGATTTCAATGGATTGATTGGCCTTATATGGATGAAATTTTTAGGTTTCTCCAATTAACAATTTAGTTGTTGCCAATTTAGCTTATTTTACCTGTTCTGAAAGATTCCTGTAAAAGAAGTGAAAATGTATAAATGATCATTCCACTCAAGGCGATTATTGCAAAACAACAGATTTTATTATGATTGATTACTTGTTGCTCCTAGGAGGTTCATTCAGTGCGTTGGGAGGGGTTAGGTAGTCTATATATTGTATTCTGATACATTCGATTGAATCTTAGGCTTGCCGTACATTGTAAATCTTGCTATTTGACAAGAAAAAGATGGAAGTTTTATGACGCCAACAGGATATTTGATGTTGCTTAACGTTAGTATTTTCTCTATTCTTTTATGGGTCTCTTATAATTTAATGCCATTTCACCTCATAACTTCAACTAAATTGAATAGTGACAAGTTGATCCTTCGTTCGATTACTCACATGATTTAATTCTAGTTTCTATATTTATTGTTTGATCGTTCTTAGCACTCTTGGCTCTTTAGATATTAATAAAGATATATCAAATCAAAATATTTGATACCTACACCAACTGTAAATCCTGAAAATTGACACTCTCTGGACCAAATTTGTTTTATTTATGACGAAAACCCAAAAAATCAAAATCAAACTTACCTATCTCTTTACTACCCTAAAATCAGCTCCTATCATAAGTCATCTCTCACCCTATTTCTCATTTTATCGAGATTGTGGGAAGAGCCCTCTCTTATCAATGCAAGGCTAGCTCATTCGCGTGTCGTTCGATGCGTAATATGAAGACATTTTATCTCATTTCCTTTGGTGTAAGTTGGCTTCTTTCTATTATCATTTTATATTTTTATTCATTTATATTAGTTTAAAGGTTTGCTTAATGTATTGTGATGTATACCTCATCATAACTGAATTCATAAATGAATGAAAAATTAAATTATGACCTAATAGATGATAATGGAGCTAATGTGATAAGGCATCAATGCTTCTTAGAGATTCTTAGATAAGTGAGACCCCTATCCTTAGATCTATTATTATGACCTGTGAAATACATATTTGTGGCATGTTTGGACAAATTCTTTTCATGGCTAGTAGGGGTCCAGTCAAGTCCTTGTTCAATTATTTTCATTTCCATCATTTTTTCTATGTTACTTTCATTTATGGAAGTTTCATGGAGTTATGGGAAATGGTCTAAGTCCTGGACCTGAAAAAGTGGCACAAAATATGGATTCGCTAGCACAGAACTGCCTGGAAAATTCCCCAGTCGCAGGCATGCTCTTGCTATTGTAGAAACTAAGGGATCTTAGTCACATGAATTCCCATGTCATGGGAGTGACTAAGGCTTTAATGTAGTAAATTTTAAGGTTGTCTTAGGGGTTCATCAACTGCAAGTGTTGGATGTCTCCTAAGGGTTTAGTAGCTTGTGTAGAAGGTCATATTGGTGTTGTGTCAGTTCCACTTCCTTAACTATAGATGGGGAGTTGAATGAGATCATAGTAGGCTCTCTTCATAGTTACCCTAATGGATCGGCTAACTTGGGTAAATGTGGGAGGAGTTTGTTACAGAGTGGTATGAGACCATGGTTTACCCCTTAGATAGGATGGGTGGTGTGTTGGTCATGCATTCATGTTAGTTACATATGTGTTCCTTATACTTATATTCCATGTCCTTGTTGCATATTCACGGCGGTGGTCATGGTCGTATATGTGTCGCTATGTCAAAGTTGATGGTGTCATTGTTGAATGTGTTAGTTATGTCATGTGTTGCCATGAGTGTATGATTGGTTATGCATTGTTTATACATGTTGGTGTTTACATGTTTCCAAACATGCATCGATATGGTTGTAATTCTCATGCCCGAGGTCATGATGTGCGGTTGATAGGGTCATGCATTAATGACTGGACTATGGTTAGGATGATATCTATATGTTTTTATGATTATATATATATATATATATATATATATATATTGTGCTAATATATTTGGTCTTGTAGAAGATATATCTTCCCTGAATTATAATTAGGTACATTGGTTTGTTTATGATTTGGTTTAACTGAAATAGTATGCCTTTTAGGAAGAGATCAAAGATGAATAGAAATATGGTAGACTACAGTTCATGGAATTCCCCTTATGGATCAGATGAGCAACATGGTGTTGGGTATTCTTCTAAATTAGCAGGCACGTTGATAAGATTAGCAGACACGCCTTCGTTATCACCCTTAGAGGAGGATTTATAGGGGATACATTCTGGATGAGTTTAAGAAAGCTAATACACCTACATTTGATGGATATTTGAATAGATCAGAAGATGCATAGGCTTGGTTACTTGGCATGAATAAATTATTTGAGTTGGATAATTACACAGATAATATGAAGGCAAGAGCAGTTACCTTCAACCAGAAAGGTAAAGCAGAAACCTGGTGGGAATATGTGAAGTGGTTCAGAGACATGAGGACATAAGAGTTGAGTTGGCATGAATTTAAGAGACTTTTCAGGAAGAAGTACTTGTTATAGAGGTACTATGACAAAAAATACAAGGAATTCTATGAGCTTAATATGGGATCAATGACAAATGAAGATTATATGACTAAGTCCCTATACCTATTGAGGTATGTACTGTATTGTAAGCATGAAAAGACTAAATTTCCTAGGTTTGTCAATGGATTTACATTAGCATTTAGAGATTGGATTGAGTTGATGAGCCTCGGTCACTTGAGGAATTTATTGGGAAATTGAAGCAATGTTATGAGCATTCAAAGTGTAAGAATGAATATCAGCAAGGAGGGAAATGGAAAGATAAGGATAAAGGTAGGCAGCTGAAAAAGAACAAGGCCTTAGAATGAAAAATAGAAATAAAATTTCGAACCTTACAAGAAGCTCAATGTAGCTAGACAGGGACATGGGTAGAAACAACAGAATAGAGGTGATGGTACCAGGCGGTTGGAATGTTAGATATGTGGTAAGGATCATCTCAAGAGAGATAATCTACAGTATCATGGTGGTAGGCCTCATATTTATAGTGCACAGAGGTACACATTATTGGGGATATTGGGTAGAGCATTCCTCATATGTATGCAATGCTAGATAACATGTAGGAATATCACGAGGAATATATCATTGAGATGGATGGTAAGATTTTTGATCAATTTTTTTCTATTCTGATTTACCCTAGATCTAATTATAGTTATGTTAGCCCTGACTTTGTGGATAAGTGTGGTTAGAATAAATAAGTGCATGCAGAACCTTGGTTAGTGCAGTTGGATACATGTACAAAGAAGAGATTTCATCATTGGGTAAGTGCTTACACATTTGAGTTGAATGGTACATCTACATCAACACATTTTAATGTATTGTTGTTGGGTTCATATAGTATGCTTTTGGATATGGAATGGTTGTACCTTCATAGGACTAAGGTGGACGAATATGACAAATACATTGAGTTCTTAGATGACAATGGGTAACAAATAATCTTATAGGGTAAGAAGAAAGAAACATCAGTTGGAATGGTGAAAGCTATGCAGGAAAAGCGTAGTCGCAAAAAAGAGTGTTGTTACTTGAAGTGCACATTTCTAGCAACAAAGGTAAGGAGGATGAGGATGAAAATATATTGAGTATGTACCCGATCTTACAACAGTTCTAGGATGTGTTTCCAGTAGTGATCTCACAGTTTCCACCTCATAGAGAAGTGGACTTCTCCATTGAGTTAGTACCAGAGGTAGCACTAGCATCAAAGGCACTGTACAAAATTAGCATTATATAACTAGTATATTTGAATCTCCATTTAAAGGAAATTCTTGAAAAAGGATACATTAGGCCAAGTGTATCACCATGGGGTGCACCACTATTGTTTGTGAAGAAGAAGGATGGTACACTCAGGTTGTGCATTTATTACAAGAAGTTTAACAAGGTGACCATCAAGAACATATATCTGTTCTCAACGATTGATGACTTATTTGATCAGTTAAAGGGAGTAGCGGTGTTCTCAAATATTGATTTGAGATCTGGATATCATCTGATACGCATCAAGGAAGAGGATATTTATAAGATAAATTTTCAGACTAGGTATGGGAATTATGAATTTATTGTATTTCCATTTGGTTTGACTAATGCTCCAGCTACCTTTATGTTCTTTATGAATAGTGTGTTGCATGTATATTTGGACAAGTTTTTTATTGTATTCATTAATGACATCCTTATATATTCCAAGATTTAGGAAGAACATGTCAAGCATCTAACAAAAACGTTGATATTGCTAAGAGAACATCAGTTGTATGCCAAGCTTAGAAAATACAATTTTTTTCAGATAGAGGTACATTTCCTGGGGCATGTAGTCTCCAAGGAAGGTATAGAAATAAATCCAAAGAAGATAAGGGCTATCATGGAATGGAAAACTCCTAGAAACATGGATGAGGTAAGAAAATTTATGGGGCTAGTAGGTTAATATAGGATATTCATCAATAACTTCTCCTGGATTTCATATCCTATTACGCCACTACAGAGGAAAGGTAAGAAATATGAATGGATAGATGAATGTGCAACAAGTTTTGGGGAGTTGAATCAATTGTTGACAAATGATCCAGTGTTAAAGATTGTAGATTCTGACAAAGAGTTTATTGTATGTAAAGATGCTTGTAAGAGAGGACTTGGAAGAGTCCTTATGTAGGAAAGGACATGCAGTATCCTATGAATCAAAGAAACTAAATGAGCATGAGTAGAATTATATGACACATGATCTTGAGTTGGCAGCGATCATTCATGCATTTGAGATGTGGATGCATTATCTTCCTTGCAGGAGATTTGTATTGATGAGTGATCATAGTGGGTTGAGATACTTGTTTGATCAACCAAATATAAATTTTAGGCAAGCTAGATGGTTAGCCATGATCAATGAATTTGACTTTGAGATCAGGTACATCAAGGGTAAAGGGAATAGGGTTGCAGATGCTCTTAGCAGGTGGATACAGGCGAATCATATAGTAGTTATGATTTCTTATGGGATATAATTACAGAATCAGATCTTACAGGAAATAAAACATAGGATGATAGGTATAGAGAGCTTAGGCCCAAGTTAAAACATAGTACAGTTATAGGTATAGGTAGTGGTATAGGTATAGATACATGTAGTGTTACAGGTATAGGTACATGTAGTGGTAAAAGTACAGGTGCTTGATCAAATTTAGGTATTGGGGTTGTGTAGATGGCTTGATCAAATTTAGGTATTGGGGTTGTGTACTAGATAGTAGGGAGCTAATGAAGATGATCTTGAGGGATTTTCTTGTGAAACCATATTTAGGTCACCTAGGATATCAAAAGACATTGAGAATAGTGAAAAATTTCTACTACTGGCCGAATATGAAAAAGGACATAGAAGAGTTTGTGGCTATATGTTTGGGCTGTAAGCAAGTAAAGGAAAAGTGTAAACATCTGAGTCGATTGCTACAACCGATTTCGATTCCATAGTGGAAATGGGAGGTCATTTCCATGGATTTCATTACAATTTTTCTGAGGGCATCTAGATATCATGATTCCATCATGATTGTGGTGGACAGGTTGACTAACGTAGCACACTTAATTTCAGTGAAGACTACGCATTAAATTAGTGATGTGGCACAAGTATTCATCAGAGATGTGGTCAGATTTCATGTTGTTCCAAATAATATTGTGTGAGATAGTGATGCAAAGTTCACTTCCAAGTTTTGGAAGGGGTTGTTTTAAATTTTAGGTATAGAGTTGGCCCTCACTACAGCTTATCATCCGAGGATAGATGGATAAAAAAAGAGGGTCAACAGGATATGGGAGGACATGTTGAGGATCTATGCTATGCATTAGCGGAGGAGATGGGAGGAGTACCTTCCTTTCGTTGATTTTGCTTACAAGAATGGTTACTGGGAAGCACTGAGGATGAATCTATTTGAGGCATTGCACAGGCAGAGTTGTAAAACTCCCATCAATTGGAGTGATCCAGGGAACAGGGTATTGATTGGACCAGACATGTTCGTAGAAATGGAACATGAAATGCAGGCGATAAAAAAGAATCTAAAGGGAGCATAGGTAATATAGAAAATTTATGTAGATAGGAATAGGTTGTTTAAGGAGTTTTAGGTTGGGGAACAGGTGTACTTGCACATCAAGCCCAAGAAGACATTCTTTCATATTGGAGTGTGTGCCAAGCTAGCACCTCATTTTTGTAGACCTTTAAATATTATTGAAAGGATTGGACAAGTAGCCTATCAACTTGCACTTCCTTCAACAATGAAATTCCATGTGTCATTGCTTAAGAAGTATGTTAAAGATGTTGATCATGTGATTGACTAGTATGTATTGCAGGTGGAGCCTGAAGGAGAATTATAGCTGAGACTACCATCTATATTGCATAGAAATATGTTCATGCTCTAGAACCGATCAATCGAGTAGGTTAAAGTGTAGTGGAAGAAATTTGGACCCGATGAAGCTACATGGGAGATGGTGGATCAAATGTAGCCTATCTATCCTTATCTATTCTTTGGTTGAACGAATGTCGTTGATATATGTTTTTGGTATCCGCTTTGTTATGATGTTTTGGTATAGATACAAATGTATATGGATGTAAATACAACCATGAGTTGTGTTGTAAATCTCCAATAAGCAGTATGCTGTCAATTAATTTTGGTCGTAATGTTGTTATGTTGTCATGTTGGATCGCTTCTCAGCAAGTTGATAATTGTAAACATTTAAAAGAGTTAAGTTATAAATCTCCATGGTAAGTATGTTTCTCTTTCAACAATCTTGTTGGTTGTAGTTGTCATTCAACACTAAGGATGGTGTTACCCCAAGGGGAAGGGTTTTGTAACAACCCTAGTAAAAAATCCATGTAAAAGTTAATAAAGGAAAAATAATAACCACGGTTACGGGACATGTATTCCAAGATGAATGTTGGGAAAAACATCCTAGTGTGGGAGTTTATTTGGCTTATTATGGCTAAGTACATTTGCAAAGGAAATGGTAAAGGCTTTGGGTGTTAGGTGTGGAGCCTGATCATCTTGTTTATTTTGTATCACAAAGTTGGACCCCTATACCTTAATGGGGGCGGAAACGCTGCCCGTAATTAAACGCTATCTGGGGGGTCCAGGGGGGGGGGGGGTGGCTATGAATTTATGGAGCCCCCCCTTGGCGGAGGGTTTCGGGGGAAATGCCTCCAAAGCTAAAAATAGATGTAAAATTTTCTTATAAAATTATAGTAATTTATAGTCAATCTGGGTTGTTCATTAGGCGGACAATCTGACGGTAGAAGTTATGTTTAGTTTAGGGTTTTTTTCCCTAGAAGGCAGCCCCTCACTTGTATGAGGGTATTTTATTTTGGCTAGTTATTGTATGTGTATTCTCAGAGTGAGAAATAGATAGGGATACTATGAAAGAGAACATAGGATATTACAGTGGATTTGTTGTAGGTTGTGTCTCTTCATTTTGCCGAATAATAGAAAGGAAGGACGGGCTGTTTGGGGTGGACGTAGCCCAAATTGGGTGAACCACGTATATGTATGTCTCTCTGGTTTTATGTGTTTTATTTGCTTTTGTTTTCCGCATATTTTATGTTTTTCATTGCTCTGTAATATATAATTTTCTAACAACTGGTATAAGAGCCGAAGGTCTACTTGGCTGATAAACTCACAAGAAAGAAGGGTTCATGGTTCGAGTGGGAGCAATGGCGGAAGATGGTAAGTTTAGGGTCGAGAAATTTAATAGCCAAAACTTCCCGATTTGGATGATGCAGATGGAAGATTATCTGTATCAGAAAGAGCTGTACCTACCATAGAGTGGAAAAACAAAGAAACCGATGGATATGACAGATGCAGAATGGGAGATTCTCGATAGAAAGGCACTCGAAACAATATGGTTGTGCCTCACGGCGTCGGTAGCCTTCAATATTTTGAAGGAAAAAACAACAGAGGGTTTGATTAAGGCATTGGCAAAACTATATGAAAAACCCTCGACCTCAAACAAGGTATTTCTTATGAAACGTTTATTTAATATGAATATGTCAGAAGGTGGATCTGTTGCAGACCATTTAAATGATTTTAATACAGTTACCAGTTAGTTAAGTTATGTAGGGGTAAACTTTGATGATGAAGTTAGAGCTCTATTATTTTTGTGCTCATTTCCAGAAAGATGGAATGGTTTAGTTATGGCCATTAGTAACTCTATCTCTAGATCTAGTACTTTAAAGTTTTATGATGTTGTCAGTGCTATCGTTAGTGAGGAAATGCGACAGAAAAGCTCCGGTGAGACATCGGGTAATGCTTTGAGTGCAGAGTCATGGGGAAGAAAAATGGAAAGAGGAAAGACCTCGGGATATGGTAGTAAATCAAGGAAAGGAAAATCCAAGTCCATATTGGGGATAGTGTGCTAGAAATGTAGAAATAAACGACACCTAAAGAAATACTGTAGATCTCGGAAGGGAAAATAAGGAGACACACAAAAAAAAAAAAATCATGAAGCAAATTTTACAAGTGATATGTTACAAGATGCTTTGATTATTTCTTTCAAAAATGTTACTGATTCTTGGGTTGTAGATTCAAGGGCCTCATTCCATGCCACACCTGAGAAGAAATATTTTCATGACTATGTTCAAGGAGATTTTGGACAAGTTTATTTGGGTGATCATAAACCCTGTAAAATTGTTGGAATGGGTAAGGTTCTTGTAAAACAACCTAATGGGAACCAATGGCTATTAAAGGAGGTAAGGCATGTTCCAGATCTGAAGAAAAATCTAATTTCAACAGGGTAGTTAGGAAGTAAAGGTTGCATGAAAACTTTCACAGATAAAACGTGGAAGGTCACCAAAGGATCCCTGGTAATAGAAAAAGGTGAAAAAGTTGGTACATTGTATATATGCAATGGTATTTCTAACTTTGTCAATGCTTTAACTTCCAAAGGAGTAGATGCAACATTATGGCATCATAGGCTCGGACACATGAGTGAGAAGGGGATGAAGATTCTTCACTCAAGAAATTTTTTGTCGGGTTTGAAGAATGTTGATTTGGATTTATGTGAGTATTTCATTTATGGAAAACAGAAGAGATTCATATTTGTTAGAGTTGGGAAAGAAAAGAAGAGCAAAAAATTAGAGCTTATGCATACAGATGTATGGGGACCTTCTCATGTATCATATCTTGGTGGCTCTCATTATTATGTTACTTTTATTGATGATGCAACTAGAAAAACTTGGATTTATTATATTCATAATCAATCTGACGTATTTGATACTTTCAAGAAATGGAAAGCTTTGGTTGAGATTAAGATAGTAAAGAAGTTGAAGTGTCTCAGATCAGACAATGGAGGTGAATATTGCAGCAAAGAGATTGATAGGTACTATTCCGAGCATGGAATTCGCAGAGAGAAGACAGTTCCAAGAACACCAAAGGAAAATGGTGTGTCAAAAGGGATGACCAAAACAATCATGGAGCATGCAAGGTGCATGAGATTGCATTCAGGACTGCCTTTACAATTTTGGGCAGATGTTGTAGATACTGTTGTTTATCTAATAAACAGAGAGCCTTCAAGTTCCTTGGATGGTGGTATTCCAAAGGAAGCATGGACAGGTAAAAAGGTAAAATACTCTTTTTTAAAGCCTTTTGGCTATGAGGCCTTTGTCCATATTAATAAAGAAAATAGAACAAAGCTTGAGGAAAAATCAAAGAAATGTACCTTTATTGGATATGGTGTTAATGATTTTGGTTATCTCTTATATGATTATGAAAATCAAAAAGTCATTAGGAGTAGAGATGTAATATTCAATGAAAATGTATTGTATAAGAATCAGTTGTAGGAAAAGAAATAGGAAAAAGAAAGAAAAGAATACACAATTCTTGATGAGATCACAGAAAAGGTAAAGGTGCCTAAAAATAAAAATAATCAAGAGCCACAACAACATCAACCACCACAACAGCAATAGGCACCTCAAACACTTGAAAGTGGTGTTATAAGATCTACCAGGATAAGTAGACCAGGGTAAATTTTAGGGGCTAATATTCGTAGGTGGGCTAATTTCCGATGTTTTTTCCAAAAAAAAGATTCGCCAATTTCAATTTTTTTGAAAATTGATTTGCCCAATTTTTATAGTATAAATTTATTTTACACCAAAAATCGCCAAAATTTTATATATACTAATATAAAATATTTACAAACCTAAATATTTTCACAAAGATATCATCAAAAATTTTACAATTTACATATTGGGGACTAGTAGTATTCGCCAAGGTTTCTAAACTTTAAGATAAACTTCCATCGTTAAAATTTTCCCTGAAGTAGACCCCCTGAATGATACTCTCATTCATTATATTATTTATTGTTGACTGATTCTAGTGAACCTGAATGTTATGAAGAAGAAATGTAGGTTGAAAGTAGGAAGAAGTGGGAGCTAGCAAAGGAAGAAGAGATGGAATCCTTAATGCATAACCAGACTTGGGACTTAGTCAAGTTGCCTACAGGTAAAACTACATTGCAGAATAAATGGGTTTACAAGCTAAAGGAAGAAGATGGAGGAAAATAGAGGTACAAAGCTAGACTTGTGGTGAAGGGGTTTGCACAAAAGAAAGGTATTTATTTTGATAAAATATTTTCTCCTATTGTTAAGATGACTTCAATAAGAACTATTTTAAGTCTTGTAGTATCGGAAGATTTACATCTTGAACAATTAGATGTAAAGACAACATTTCTCCATGGAGATTTGGAGGAAGAGATCTATATGGAGCAGCCAGAAGGATATGAGGTCAAAGGGAAAGAAAATTTAGTGTGCAGGTTAAAGAAGAGTTTGTATTGCTTAAAACAGGCTCCAAGGTAGTGGTATCTAAAATTTGACAAGTTTATGTCTGAACAAGGTTATACTAGATGTCAGTCTGATCATTGTGTTTATTTGAAAAGGAAAAATTATGGGAGCTATATTATATTGTTATTGTATGTAGATGACATGCTTGTTGCAGGGTCTAACATGCAAGAAATAAGTGTGATCAAAATAAAATTGGCAAATTCATTTGAAATGAAGGATTTGGGAGCTGCAAAACAAATCCTTGGTATGAGAATAACTAGAGATAGGAAAATTCACAAATTATGTAATATTCCTACTTAGCCTGAGCTAAGAGGAATACATTTTTGTTTTATTTTCTATTGCATGAATAAATGAATAAAGGAGGACATGTAAAACTCCTGAAAATAATGAATAAATCAATTCCCATATGAAAAAGGATAAATCTAGGCCATGTCAACAAATCACTTGCAGGTGTGAAAGGGGTCAGAGTTATGAGACTAGGTCAACCTTGACCAAATCTACTGCGCTGTCTAGATACAATGTACCTCATGAAGGGACAACACAGTTCTACAAGGAGGGCTCTCATGTGAAAGGAGCTAATTCATCAAGGTGGTTTAGGGTTTACAAAGGCTTTCATCTTATAAAAGGAAAGGGGAGGCAGCAAGAGAGGGTTTTTTATTATGCATATTTTCTGAGTATCTTGTCTATTTAGACAAATACCATCCTCTGTTGTTTAGCTTAGGATAGTGCTGCTTAGCACTTGAGGATTCCTATGCAGGGATTCCATCTCTTCCCTTTAGGATTTATTGGAGGAGTCTTGCTAATTTTATCCACTATTAGGCATTTGTGCAAGCTCTACTTCCAACTGCAATGTAGATCCAGTGAGGTTTTGGTTGCTTTTGTAAGTTGCAGCAAGTGGAAACACTAGATCTGCTCAGATCTAGATTGTATTAGTGCCTCTTCTCAGTGAGTGCGTATTTTAACCTCCTGGAAGAGTGCATTAGCTATGGAGCTTCATATTTGTATCTTGGCATCAGGCCAACTCAGTTATTCAAGCTACAACGCAGTTTCCCTTCAGGGACTGCGTTATTTTCAGTGGAGGTTTTGCAGGGTGTTTTGACGCCATTTTTTATGAGAGATATCTGGTGTTGGGCTTTTCATTTCACTTTGGTGATCCATGGCTTAGCTTGATGATCCATGTTCTGTATATATATGATCTATTTCTAATGTAAAATCATCTTCAGAAATTTCTAAATAATATTTCAGATTTGCTACTTAAAAATCAGATCTACTCTTTGTATTGCATGATTTGGTCAAAACCCCAAGGGGATCTTGTAATAGAGCCTTTCTAGTGTACCGATCTGATCTTTTGTACACAAATTTGCTCTAGATCTGAAGTGTAACATTCAGGTGCTGCAGCTCCATTAAATAATGCTGTTAAGCATTTTGCATTATATACATGTGTTGCAACCCTCTTTTCTGAAGATTTCCTTCTCTCTTGTCTTCTTTATTCCATTGTATAATGTAAGAGCATCAATGTAAATATGATTTGATGTTGTATATTAAAAATTTGATCTAATTTAATGGCCTCCTACTCATTCTCTCCAAAACTGCATTATTTCTGAAGCAGTTTGTTGTACATAGTTGTAGCCCCTCTCATTGGGTGCTTTTCAGCTAGACTAGTTCGTGGGAGATCTGTTTAACCCACCTAGTTTGATTTGTTTTTTTCTCTCCTTTAAGATTTAGACCTTAGATGAGATGATATAAGGAATCTAGGAGCTGCAAACCCATTTCTATGCACATATTACCCAGAAGTCTGTTATTTCAGCAGTCACTATTGTGCATTTCAATTTTGGGATATTACAAATTAACACTCTCTCAGAATGAGTACATACAAAAGGTGTTGAAAATATTTAATATGAAGAATTAAAAACCAGTTACTACACCTTTTTCTAGCCATTTCAAACTTAGTAAGGAGATGTGCCCCAAGACCTAGGAAGAAATGGGCTATATGTCTAAAGTTCCATATGCATCAGCAGTTGGAAGCTTAATGTATGCAATGGTCTACACAAGGTCTGATATTTCACATGCAGTGGGAGTTTTAAGCAAGTACATGAACAATCCAAGAAAAGAACATTGTATGGAAGTAAAATGGATTCTCAAATATTTGAGAGGTACCACAAATCAAGAATTATGCTTTGGTGGTTCAAACATTGCTCTACATGGATATGTTGATGCAGATATGGAAGGTGACAGAGATAACAGAAGGAGCACTACATGATATGTATTTACTGTAGGTGGAACAACTGTCGGTTGGATTTCAAAAATCCAAAGTGTTGTTGCACTTTCAACAATAGAAGCAGAGTATGTTGCTGCTACAGAGGCTAGTAAAGAAATGATTTGGTTACAAAGGTTTATGGATGAATTGGGTAAGAAGCATGATATGGGCACGTTATACAGTGATAGCCAAAGTGCCATTCATCTTGAAAATAACTCAGCATTTCATTCCGTGACTAAATACATACAGCTCAAGTACCATTTAATATGGTCAGTATTGGAAGATGGACAGTTGAAGCTGGAAAAGGTACACACTAGCCAGAATCCTATAGATATGCTAACAAAAGTTGTAACCAGGGAGAAACTGAGAACATGCTTAGTTTCAATCGGACTTTAAAGATGAAGATGAAGATGAGAAATAGCCAGGTCCAAAGAGGATTCATTGTCCAACAAATGAAGCAGCGGTGGAGTTGCTGCAATTAGTCTCCAAGTGGGAGATTGTTGGGTGTGGAACCTGATTATATTATTTATTTTGTATCACAGCATTGTACCCCTGTACCTTAATGGGGGCAACAATGCCACCCGTAATTAAACACTACCTGGGGGGTCCAAGGGGAGCGGCTGCGACTTTATGGAGCCCCCCCTGGAAGGGGGTTTCAAGGGCAGCACCCCGAAGCTAAAAATAAATGTAAAATTGCCTTGTAAAAGTATAGTAATTTCTAGTCAATCTAGGCCGTTCATTAGGCGGATGATCTCACAGTAGAATTTATGTCTAGTTTAGGGTTTTTTTCCCTAGAAGGAAACCCCTTGCTTGTATGAGGGTATTGTATTGCAGCTGATTATCGTATGTTTATTCTCAGAGTGAGAAACAGATAGGGAGACTATGAGAGATGTTGGCCACCTGTAAATTTTGGTCTATCAAAAGGTGGCCAAAACATGTTTTCAGCCTTCAAGAAACACTTTCTTGGCCAAAATGTTATCTCTTGAAGCCTGTAGACAGCCTCATGCTCATGTCTCAGGGTTTTCACTGTCATTTCTCAGAAAATCAAAATTCTGCTAAAAATTCCATGAGAAGACTGCTGCAGTATCCTCCTCCTTTTCCCCTTTTTTCCTCTCAGAGACTAACCTTCATATTTTTCATCATTTTCCTTTGTTCTCCATTTTCCTCACCCTCTTTTCATATAAAACTGCCTTTGCAGAGTTCCAAACTTCTTTCGAACTCTGTCGAAACCCTCAGAAACCTTTGAAAATCACTGAAAATCTGTGTAAAAAACACATTTCTCCATTAAGGGTTTAAGCCCCTTGGCCTGAGTTTCCAAACCACTTCCCCAATATGTCCTCATCATAAAAACCAAGCGCCAAACCCATGAAGCGTTAATCGCATCGGAATGATTCGAAGTGTGCATGTTTGTGAGCTATTTCAAAATGCCGATTGCAATCAGCCCCTTTGTCCTAAACCGCATATCGTATTATCATTTCATCTACCCCATAAGCCTGCAATCGGGCGCTAACCCCATAAGCCCGTAATCGGGCGGTAAACCATTGAAAAATCCCTTTCTGATCAATATTTTTCTGTGTAAAACTTGAAAACCCATTATTCCAAAGTTTGTTTTAAAAATGCCAAAATCACGTGTTTAAATAAAATGGGTTGATCAAAAAGACAGATCGCGCAATCTCAATTGGAGAAGTTAAAAATGGGTTGATCAAAAAGACCGATCGTGCAATCGCGATCAGAGAAGTTACAAATGGGTTGATTGAAAGACCAGGCTCGAATGTTTCGATTGTGATTGGCCCTAGTTATATGAAGCCACGGGCCCATGGTACTCCATACACCCAGTGGCCCCGCAATCGGGCGTCATCCTAATATATATATTCCGCCCAATCCCACTCAAAACCTTGGTTTTTATTGAAATTTATGGGTTTCTCACAAAGTATAAGGGTCCCGCCGGTGCAAAAAATCAAAGGATCGGGACCGTTGATCTAGACCCGATCTAACGACCCACGCACAATCGCAAGTTTCTAATCGCAAAGTTTCAATCGCATCCACTCTTCCGCGCACCCCGATTGAAATTGCTCCGATCAAATCTGGGCCATCCATCTCCCTGTTGATCGGACGGACAGCGCTCAATCGCATCGCAATGTTTCAATCGCATGCTTTTGTATGACCTAACAATTGCGATCCTCTGATTAAATCTAGGCCGTCCACGTGTCCAGATTGGACGGTCCCCGATCAGCCCCCACCGTTGCTCATTGCTCGATCGACGATTTTGTTTAATTCTTCCTCCCGCGTCATTTAAAATTCCTCTTGGTTAATCTCCACCATTGGATGCAGCCATCCAACGGTCTTGCTCTCTTCCTACGCCTCTGAAGCAGTAAAACCAAATACGCAGGATTTTGTAACAAATTGTTTGTATTTTACAGGTTTTGATTCGAAGTTTTATCAATGTTTCATCAGCATTGATAGCACATAAAGGCCTGCGCAGCCCCTGCACATCAACAAGACACTGTTTTAATTCAAAAATAGTTAAAGAGTATCAGTGCCGAAGACAAACATATCAGAACCGGAGATCGAAGACCCAAACACAGATCTCAAGCAAAGTAAGGTGTTTGGGGAAGGAGCGAAGACATCTGTCGAGCTGAGAAATCTTCCACTGCCATAAGAAGAGGCTAATTGAACCCTCTACGGCTCCAAAAGACACCTGCAGTCTCGTTGAGATCAAAGACCGCCGAAAAATTAATACTAATTGAGCTATCTTATCTCTAATTGTCGGCAGAACCATTCGAGAAGATTAAAGAATAGTTCAGAAGCAGATATTTATATCATTTCGTCTCGGGAAATAGAAATAAAGTCACTCCAGCATGACACTGAGCTTCAAAGGACGGCGAAAAGCTCCCACTGAGCTTAATTGTATGTGTACCTCAATTAATGCTGATGAACACCTGTAGATTTCTTGATCGAGGCCCTCAAAAGTACCGAAGAGTCATCTTCTGTATTAAATGATCCAAATAGATCTTTTCATAGTTTACCACCGCCCCATTCTTCTATAAATACCTCTGTAGAAGATGATCAAAAGGTTGGTCTCGAGACATCTGAACGCATGTAATAGTCATTCTGAAGCCACTGATGCCCTGTTCTGTAATTGAAAGATACATAAGCTGATATGAAAAGTTCAAAGCTGTAGAGACCCACCGGGCTTGCTGATTGTAACTGGTTTGAACATCAATACAAGCTGCTGATTCATGGAATTTTTAAACTATGTCAATGGTGATGTGTTCCTTACTGTCAATTGTCATTTTACTTAATGTTTTCACTCTGTTCACTTTCTATGATAAATCGCAGAAAACATAGAGTTAGGATATACTCTCCACGGTACCCTACTCTTACTGAAAGCTTTATCTTCTATGTTTTCTTCATTTGAATGTTCTCTTTGAAGAGTTTATCAATGCAGGTTAGTTTAAAAGTACTTCCCTGATCTAGATAGCTCTTTGAGATGAATTTTCTCTTTGTTATCCTTGGATTTTATCAATGTAGCATAGTTTAAAAGTACTTAGCTGATCTAGATTTCTCTTTGTGATTATCATCTGTGTTCCCTTATCGAATATGCTGAAGCAAGCTGGTTTAAAAGCACTTACCTGATCTTAAGCTGTTTGAACTGTTTTTTAAATGTTTCTGATGGAAAGTATTTCAATGCGGGCTAGTTTAAAAGCACTTACCTGATCAACAGAAATACTTTTATGTTTCTCCTTAAGTACATGTTGAAAGCAAGCTAGTTTAAAAGTACTTACTTGATCTTAAACTGTGCTTTGTTTTTTCATTTGTTTAAGTCTTTCATTCCTATTTTGTTTCACTCCATTAATCACCTTAAGAGATCCTTTGATGTAAATGACTTTCTCCATGGATCCTTCTTGAATTTGCTATCCAATTAAATCCTCCTATGACTCCATAGCCCAATGGGTTAAAGCTATCTCTGTCCTTTGCTATCAGCTGAAACATTCCTTCATTTGCAGGCTCTTCACCCTTTATTTTGAACTTCTTTCACCTTCACCATGTCTTCGCCCAAACAAAAACAAACAAAACAAACCCATGCTCTTCATAACTAGCCTAATATCAAAATTCCAATCTTTAAAGATCACATCTTTGAACTTATTTATAGAGAGATCCCTCTCTGGATTCAGGAGGGCTAGATCCTTGAATCCCAAAGCGGTTTGATGTTACCTCTGCAGTTGGACTTTGCCAATCTTTCAGTGCAGTGATAACATCCTGGCGACTCCAGCAGGGAACGAAAATTATTTATAAGCCGGCAAGCTTTTGTAGACTCATTAGTCTCCCAAGCCACTATAAAAACTCAGAAAAAACCCAAAATATTTTAGATTGGTATCCAATAAACATGGTGGTGGACCATAAAACATTTTAACTCCTTACGAGCTAAAAATTTTCCACCTGGCGACTCCACACTCTGAAACTCCCAGAAGACCAAATGACTCCACTGGTAGAAGACCCCAAACTGATTGACCAGATGCAGTGACCTCCTTTTTGATTTACAAACATGAATCCAAGGATACAACGAAGATATGCCCCAATGAGTAGAGGTCATATCCCTGGGTTTCCACATAAGATGCCCCAGGTGAATTGGGATGACAGCACGCACAGCATTTCGAGGTGAAAAGTTCGATGACCCTCTATTTCATCTCATCAAATTTCATATACATGTATGGAGGTTGAAAGTTGAATGGCATGAAGACTCCCTAATGAAAATGTTCATGTTAACATTAGAAGGAAAAGCTAGGGATTGGTATGAATGCTTAAGATCTTGTAGTTTTTTTCTTTAAAGAGACCTTGAATATGTGTTCTATGAGAACTATAAAGAAAACACTACGTCATTATCATTGGGTGCAATATATTATGATCCATCACAAAACATCACCTAACACATTATAGATAATGAGGAAGCTTTGGAAGAGATGCATCCTGAAGATCTTTTAACAGCCATTCATGAGTTTAATATCCTATTGAAAATTTTTAAGAACATAGATGAATCACTTGAGGAAGAAAACAAACAAGAAATAATGGAAATTCCTCAAGATATCCCTAAAAACTCAAATATTGATTCATCATCCCTTATAACCGAGGCTCAAGAAGACATCCAGCCTCAAAATCAGTCTCCGCAAGAAACAGAGAATTGTTGTACTCCTGTTCAAAGGAACATAGAAACATCTTCCCCTTTGACAGAAAAATAGATAGATCAGATTATTAATAGACAGCCAGTCTCTGAAACTTTTTGCAAAACAAACACTCTTGCCCATTCACGTAGAGAAATTTGTTGTACAGATTTAGAAAGTTCTTTTGTAAATCAGAATGAAGAAGGACCTGCTGATAACCCAGTATGTTTGATTGGTAGTATTATTTATATTCGTGATTCTCCTAACTTTGATCTATCTAGTGATGATGCTTCCCAAACAGAAGTTAATTTTGCAGGATCATCATTAGCAGATTTAAGGGAGGAAGATCAGTTCCCTCAAAGAAGTAATGAGCCAGTGCAGGCTATTTATGATACTGATGATGAAATTTTGCAAAGTATAGAAGCAAGTGAAGATTCATTGGATCTTTGCTCTGTTTCATTTCAGATCATCAGTAATATTTTCCATGTGATTGGGGATCAGCAGACTTTCACCTCAGAAGGTGAAGAGAAGAGTAATGAAGAAATTTTTTGAGAAGGTTGAAATCAAGGATCTTCCTCTTGAAAAAGAGGAAACCTTTAAGTACTCCCCTGCTCAAGAATATAATAACCTCTTCACAGAATTTGGTCCACTGAATACGAGCATACAAGGGCCACAAGAGGACAACATTGTCAAATATGATGAGTCCTCCAGGTCAGATGATGATGAAGAAGATGGAGAGAAACAAATAGAAGACTGTCCTACTGAGGATATACCATATTCTCAAGAAGAATCTTCTTCCTTTTCTGTTAAAAATGATGAAGCTTCCAAGCAAATTTCTGAAGATATGCTCCTCAAAGCTGAAGTCTTGGAAGCAGACAATCTACCAGACATGAAGGACCAAAAAGAAGAGAACCTTCATATTTTCTTTGTTGATCCTTTGGAGGAGTGTGTGGAAATCCCAACTGGCTCAAATTATCAAGCAGTAATCCTTTGCAAGAGCCAAAGACGTGAAAATCTTTCACCTTCTGTGATAGTTTTTATTTTGAATATTAATCTTCAAAATAACTATGGATACCCCTGACAAGCAGCCAGAGTTTCTTCTTCTTCTTGACATTACTTAGTTGGCTGCATTGGCACTTTTGTATCATATGAATATGTAAATACTCCATGTTTAGAATAGGCTAGATAGGAATTTCAATAAAGCTAAGTTTTGAGCATGTAGTTAGTTGTTGTTTTCTGCTTTGAATAAAAATCAAAGATTCAAAAATACAAAAAAAATAAAAAGAAAGAAAAGAGGGCAGATTGTCAAAACAAGAAAGGAAAAGCCCCATGCCAAAGAAATAAATTTAAAAAAAAAAAATCTGAAAGTGTGCAAGCTCAAATGCCCTCCTTCAAAAAACACACACTTCTAGTTAGTCAAAGTATTTTAATCTTGACTAATTAGCTTTAAATTTTAGCGATAGGATAGTGAATTGGATTTGCCATTGGTACAACTTGGCTTATCAATAGATAGATTAGGATAGAAATGAAAGGTTCAAACAAGCCCAAAACCTGAACCTAAAGTTTCCAAGCAAGAGATGACTCAAATCTGTCTTATTTTTCTGAGTCATAAAGATGTAAATCTGGTTCTAATTAGCTCAAAATATGAACTAGAAAGAAAGAAAGAACAGCTCAAACAAAGTCAAACCAGAGCTGAAATGAAGGAAAGAAGGTGGCTCTAACAAGCTCAAAACTTGAGTCACAAACAAGAAGAAGGATGCTTCAAAATTTCAGATTTCAAGCCTTCAAAGTTTTGTTTCAGTTTCATGCAAATTTTGTCTATGTGCAGCTTCTTTTCCATGCCATAGATCACAACAAGTCAAACTGTTTAATCTTGACTTGACTGTTTTTTAAATTTCTATTTTAGAATTTAGAGAATGAGATCTGTTGGACAGTTTAATCCCAACAGATAGTAGATTAGGTAGAGAATCATATGGAATCGACTGTTTAATCTGATTCCATGGAGAAATAAGGAGTAGAATTAGATTAGTTTTCCTATTTTCAAAAGAAATAAATGTTGTAAAGAGTTTCCCAATCCAAGTGCACTCTAAATGAAGAAAAAATGTTAGATCAGTAGGACTGGGTAGGTAGAAAATTTGTGTTGATGAAGATCCATTGTTTTTTCAGTACTGCTAATATGTTTTCAGAAAGATCATCCCAGCAAGGAAGGGCAGCCCAATGGATTAGGCACAGATCAGCATCCCAGAGAACTTAATGGATGAGGCAACTGATCAGCCTCCCAGAATGCAGGTCTGAAGTTCTTGATGCCTTCAAGAAGGCACCATCCCCAAGTGGAGCCACTGTTGGCCACCTATAAAATTTGTTCTACCAAAAGGTGGCCAAAACATGTTCAGCCTTCAAGAAACAGTTTCATGATCAAAATGTTATCTCTTGAAGCTTTGTAGATAGCCTCATGCTCATGTCTGCGGGTTTTCCACTTTGTCATTTCTCGAGAAAATCAAGTCTTCAAAAATTCCATGAGAGAAGCTATTTGCCAATATCCTCCTCCTTTTCCCCTTTTTTCTCTCAGAGACTAACCTTCATATTTTCATCATTTTCCTTTGTTCTCCATTTTCCTCACCCTCTTTTCATATAAAATTGCCTTTGCAGAGTTCCAAACTTCTTTAGAACTCTGTCGAAACCCTCAGAAACCTTTGAAAATCACTGAAAATCTGTGTAAAAAACCCATTTCTCTATTAAGGGTTTAAGCCCCTTGGCTTGAGTTTCCAAACCACTTCCCCAATACGCCCTCATCATAAAAACCAAGCACCAAACCCATGAAGCGCTAATCGCATCGGAAAGATTCAAAGTGTGCATGTTTGTGAGCCATTTTAAATGCCGATTGCGATCAGCCCCTTTGTCATAAACCAAAGATCGTATTATCATTTCATCTACCCCATAAGCCCGCAATCGGGCGCTAAGATTCTTTGAAAATCGTATCTGATGGACGTTTTTTCTTTTTAAAACTTGAAAACCCATTTTTCCAAAGTTTGTTTTAAAATGCCAAAATCACGTGTTTAAATAAATGGGTTGATCAAAAAGACCGATCACGCAATCGCGATCGGAGAATTCACAATGGGTAGATCAAAAAGACCGATGCGCAATTGCATCGGAGAAGTTACAAATGGGTTGATTGAAAGACCGGGCCCGAATGTTCCGATTGCGATTGGCCCTAGTTATATAAAGCCCCGGGCCCATGGTACCCCATACACCCAGTGGCCCCGCAATCGGGCGCCAGCCTATCATATATATATTCCGCCCGATCCACTCAAAACCTTAGTTTTTATTGAAATTTATGGGTTTCTCACAAAGTATAAGGGTCCCGCCGGTGCAAAAAATTAATGGATCTGGACCGTTGATCTAGACTGAATCCAACGACACGCACAATACGCAATTTCTAATCGCAAAGTTTCAATCGCATCCCCTCTTAGCGCACCCCAGATTGAAATTGCTCCAATCAAATACGGAGCGTCCATCTCCCTGTTGATCGGATGGGCTGTGCGCTTCAATCGCATCATAATGTTTCAATCGCATGCTTTGTTGCTGCCCTCCCGATTGCTGATCCTCCGATTAAATCTGAGCCGTCCACATGTCCAGATCGGACAGTCCCAGATCACCCCCCACCGTTGCTCATCGCGCGATCGACGGTTCTGTTTAATTCTTCCTCCCGCGTCATTTAAAATTCCTCTCAGTTAATCTCCACCGTTGGATGCAGCCATCCAACGGTCCTGCTCTCTTCCTATGCCTCTGAAGCAGTAAAACCAAATACGCAGGATTTTATAACAAATTGTTTGTATTTTGCAGGTTTTGATTCGAAGTTTTATCAATGTTTCATAAGCATTGATAGCACACAAAGGCCTGCGCGGCCCTTGCACATCAACAAGACACTGTTTTAATTCAAAAACGGTTAAAGAGTATCAGCGCCGAAGACAAAACATATCAAAACCGGAGATTGAAGACCCAAACACATATCTCAAGCAAAGTAAAGTGTTTGGGGAAGGAGCGAAGACATCTGTCGAGCTGAGAAATCTTCCACCGCCATAAGAAGAGGCTAATTGAACCCTCTACAGCTCCAAAAGACACCGGCAGTCTCGTTGAGATCAAAAGACCGCCGAACAATTAATACTAATTGAGCTATCTTATCTCTAATTGTCGGCAGAACCATTCGAGAAGATTAAAGAACAGTTCAAAAGCAGATATTAGATCATTTCATCTCAGGAAGCAGAAATAAAGTCACTCCAGCATGACACCGAGCTTCAAAGGACGGCAAAAAGCTCCCACTGAGCTTAATTGTAAGTGTACCTCAATTAATGTTGATGAACACCTGTAGATTTCTTGATTGAGGCCCTCAAAAGTACCGAAGAGTCATCTTCTATATTAATTGATCCAAACAGATCTTTTCATAGTTTACCACCGCCCCATTCTTCTATAAATACTTCTGTAGAAGATAAGAAAAGGGTTGGTCTCTGGACATCTGAACGCATGTAATAGTCATTCTGAAGCCACTGATGCCTTGTTCTGTAATTGAAAGATACATAAGCTGATATGAGAAGTTCAAAGCTGTAGAGACCCACCGGGCTTGCTGATTGTAACTGGTTTGAACATGAATACAAGCTGCTGATTCCTGGAATTCTGAAACTATGTCAATGGTGATGTGCTTCTTACTGTCAACTGTTGTTTTACTTAATGTTTTCACTCTGTTCACTTTCTCTAATGAAGAGCAGCAAACGTAGATTAGGATATACTTTCCATGGTACCCTAATCTTACTGAAAGCTTCATTTTCTATGTTTTCTTAATTTGAATGTCCTCTTTGAAGAGTTTATTAATGCAGGTTAGTTTAAAAGTACTTCCCTGAGCTAGATAGCTCTTTGAGATGAATGCTCTCTTTGTTATCCTTGGAGTTTATCAATGCAGCGTAGTTTAAAAGTACTTAGCTGATCTAGATTGCTCTTTGTGATTATCATCTGTGTTTCCTTATTGAATATGCTGAAGCAGGCTGGTTTAAAAGCACTTACTTGATCTTAAGCTGTTTGAACTGTTTTTTAAATGTTTCTGATTGAAAGTACTTCAATGAAGGCTAGTTTAAAAGCACTTACCTGATCAACAGAAATACTTTTATGTTTTTCATTAAGTACATGTTGAAAGCAAGCTAGTTTAAAAGTACTTACTTGATCTTAGACTGTGCTTTGTTTTTCATTTGTTTTAGTCTTTCACTTCCTATTTGTTTCACTCCATTAATCACCTTAAGAGATCCTTTGACGTAAATGACTTGCTCCATGGATCCTTCTTGAATTTGCTGTCCAATTAAATCCTCCTATGACTCCATAGCCCAATGGGTTAAAACTATCTTTGTCCTTTGCTATCAACTGAAACATTCCTTCATTTGCAGACATATTCACCCTTTATTTTGAACTACTTTCACCTTCACCGTGTCATTGCCCAACCAAAAAACAAACAAAACAAACCCATGCTCTTCATAACTAGCCTAATATCATAATTCCAGTCTTTAAAGATCACATCTTTGAACTCATTTATAGAGAGATCCCTCTCTAGATTCAGGAGGGCTAGATCCTTGAATCCCAAAGCGGTTTGATGTTACCTCTGCATTTGGACTTTGCCAATCTTGCTAATTACAGAGTGATAACATAATGGCGACTCCACTGGGGACTTTCTGAATATATAGTAGCTTAGCAAGCTTTTGTAGACTCATTAGTCTCCCAAACCACTATAAAAACTCAGAAAAAACCCAAAATATTTTAGGTTGGTATCCAATAAACATGGTGGTGGACCATAAAAATTTTTACCTCCTTACGAGCTAAAAATTTTCCACCTGGTGACTCCACACTCTGAAACTCCCAGAAGACCAAATGACTCCACTGGTAGAAGACCCTCATCGATTGACCATTGTGATGACCTCTTTCTTGATTTACAAACATGATTCCAAGAATACAACAAAGATATGCCCCAATGAGTAGAGATCATATCCCTGGGTTTCCACAAGATGCCCTAGGTGAATTGGGACGACAACCTGCCTGTTTTTCAAGGTGAAAAGTTTGATGACCCTTTATTACATCTTATCAAATTTCACATACATGTATGGAGGTTGAAATTTGAATGGCATGAATACTGCCTAATGAAAATTTTCATGTTAACATTAGAAGGAAAAGCTAGGGATTGGTATGAATGCTTAAGATCTAGTAGTTTTTTTGTTTAAGAGACCTTGAATATGTGTTCTATGAGAACTATAAAGAAAACACTACATCATTATCACTGGGTGCAATATATTATGATCCATCACAAAACATCACCCAAAACATTATAGATAATGAGGAAGCTTTGGAAGAGATGCATCCCGAAGATCTTTTAACAGCCATTCATGAGTTTAATATCCTATTGAAAAATTTTAAGAACATAGATGAATCAGTTGAGGAAGAGATGATCCAAGAATTAAATAACATTCCTCAAGATATCCATGAAAACTCAAAAATTGATTCATCATCCCTTATAGCTGAGGCTCAAGAAGACATCCAGCCTAAAAATCAGTCTTCACAAGAGACATAAAACTGTTTTACTCCTGTTCAAAGGAACATAGAAACGTCTTCCCCTTTGACAGAAAAAGAGATAGATCAGACTATGTATAAACAATCAATCTCTGAAACTTTCTGGAAAACAAACACTCTTGCCCATTCACACAGAGAACTTTTTTGTACAGATTTAGAAACCCTTTGGACTTAGGTTCAAATGTCTCATTTGAAAAGCATAGAACTTGGGGGTGTTACAATGAGCCAGTGCAGACTATTTATGATACTGATAATGAAAATTTTCAAATCCTAGAAACTTTCAGCTCGAAGGATGAGGAGGAAAGAAACAAAGAAATTTTTGAGCAGGTTGAAAACAAGGAGCCTTCTCTTGAAAAAGAGGAAGAAATTGAACATACCCCTGCTGAAGAATATAATAACCTCCCCATAGAGTACAGTCCACTAAACCGGAGCTTACCAGGGCTACAAGATGACAATACGACCAAATATGATGAGTCCTCCAGTTCATATGATGATGAAGAAGAGAGAGAGAAACAAATAGAAGACTGTCCTATTGAGGATATACCATCTTCTCAAGAAGAATATTTTTCCTTTTCTGTTAAGAATGATGAAGTTTCCAAGCAACTTTCAGAAGATATGCTCCTCAAAGCTGAAGTCTTGGAAGCAAACAATCTACGAGACATGGAGGGCCAAAAAGAAGAGAATATTCATCTTTTCTTTGTTGATCCTATGGAAAAGTGTGTGGAAATCCCAATTGGCTCAAATTACCAAGCAATGATCCTTTGCAAGAGCTAGAGACATGAAGAGCTGTCACCTTTTGTGATAACCTTAATATTGAAGGTTAGTATTAAATATGTTCTATGGATACCTCTGACAAGCAGCCAAAGTTTCTTCTTCTTCTTGACATTACTCGGCTAGCTGCATTGGCACTTTTGTATCATATGAAAATGTAAATATTCCAAGTTAGAATAGGTTAGATAGGAATGTCAATAAATCTCAACCTTTGAGCATTTAGTTATATGTTATTTTCTTCTTTTTAGAAAATCAAAAATACAAAAACAATAGAAAGAGAAAAGAGGGAAGATTGTAAAAAACAATAAAGGTACGGCCCCATACCAAAAAAGGGAAATAAATTTTGAAAATGTGCAAGCTTAAATGCCACTCCTGAAGAAGACACTTCTAGTTAGTCAAACAACCTAATCTTGACTAATTAGTTTTAAATTTTCTACTGATAGGATAGTGAATTTGATTTGCCAAACTGTCTAATCTTGGCTTATCAGTAGGTAAATTAGGATATAAATTAAAGGTTCAAACATGTTTAAAATCTGAACCTAAGTTTCCAAAGAGAGATGAATCAAATCTGTTGTATTTTCTGAGTCAAAAAAGATGTAAATATGGTTCTAATTAGCTCAAAATCTGAACTAGAAATCAAGGTAGAAAAAACTCAAATAAGAGTCGAAACAGAGCTGTAAAAGGATGAAGGAAGGGCTTGAATTTTCAAATCTTAAGCCTTCCAAATTTTGGTTTATTTTTTTCTGCAAAAATAAATGTCTATGTGCAACTTGTTTTTATGCCATAGATCACAACAAGTCAAACAACTTAATCTTGACTTGACTGTTTTTTAAATTTATGTTCTAGAATTTAGAGAATAAAAATTTGTTGGACAGTTTAACCCCAACAGATGGTAGATTAGGTAGAGAAGCATCTAAACTCAACTGTTTAATATGAGTTCACGTAGAAATAAGGAGTAGAAATAGATTAGTTTTCCTTATTTCAAAAGAATAAAATGTTGTGAAAAAAAAATTCCAATCCAAGTGCACTCTAAATGAAGAAAACATGCTAGATCAGTAGGATTGGGTAGGTAGAAAGTTTGTATTGATGGAGGTCCATTGTTTTCAGAGCTGCTAAATATGTTTTCATAGAATATTATCCCAGTAAAGGAAGGGCAGCCCAATGGATCAGGCACAGGTTAGCCTCCCAGAGAACATAATGGATCAGGCACAGGTCAGCCTCCCAGAGAACATAATGGATCAGGCCCAGGTCAGCCTCCCAGAGAACATAATCGATCAGGCATAGGTCAGCCTCCTAGATAATGCAGGTCTGAAAGTTCTTGATGCCTTTAAGAAGGCACCATCCCCAAGTGGAGCCACTGTTGGCCACCTATAAAATTTGTTCTATCAAAAGGTGGCCAAAACATTGTTCAGTCTTCAAGAAGCACTTTCATGGCCAAAATGTTATCTCTTGAAGCCTTTGGAAGATCTCATGCTCATGTCTAAAAGGTCTTCACTGCTGATTCCCTCCAGAACTAAAAAATTCTGCTGAAAATTCTATGAGAAAGACTGCTGAATAACCATCATTTTCCCCCTCCCCCTCTTCCAAAACTAGCCTTCATTTTCTTCCCCTTTTCTTCATAAATTTCCTCTATTATTCATGTTTGCCTTTCTTCCCTTCATGAAAACCCCCTTTCCATAGTTAAAAACTCACGTTTCAACTATTTCGGAACCATCGATTCCTTTGGAAACTTTGAAAAACTTCATAAAAAAATACAAGTATTTTGACTATGGACTTGAGCCCCTTGGGCTAAGTCATAACCAATTCCCCACCATACGATTTAGGGCTAGAACCACTTGCTAATAGACCCTGGTGCTTATCGCATCACAAATTGTTCAAGAACGCAAGTTTTTGCGTTTAGTTCCATATTGTAAAAATGCGTTTGCGATTAGCCCCTTTGTTTTGAGCCCTGGATCTCGTGCTTTCTCTGCAAAAACCAAAGGTTATAGACCCGGGCGCTAATCGCAATCACAATATTTCCAAATTGTGTTTTTATTTAATGCGCCCATCGCCAATATTCGCGATGCAATCCATCGCAACCGCAACCCTTCCAAATTGCGATTTTATTTAAAGCACCCATCGCAATTGCAAGCCTTCCAAATTGCGTTTTTATTTAAAGCGCCCATCACAAATATTCGCGATGCGATCCATCACAACCACAACCCTTCCAAATTGCGATTTTATTTAAAGCGCCCATCGCAAATATTTGCGATGAAATCCATCGCAATCGCAAGCCTTCCAAATTGCAATTTTATTTAAAGCACCCATCGCAAATATTTGCGATGCGATCTATCGCAATCACAAGATCCCACAATTTTGACCTCCTGATTCAATCCAGACTGTCCATGTGTCCGGATCGGACGGTCCAAAACCACCCCACCTTATTTCTTCTCCTCGCTCTCCTTTTGCCTTTTTTCGCTGATCTCCACCGCTGGATGCTTTCATCCAGCGGCCACGCTCTTTCCTTGCCTTCTAAGTAGTTTAACCCATTTCGCAGGATTTCCTGATTATTTTTGTGTTTTTCATGTGTTTAAATAGTTTTCCATGGTACAATGAAGGAAAGATGAAGCCCGGGAGAGAATTTTCCTGCGCCTTCGAGCTATTTAAAAAAAACCATTCACGGGCTCTATCTATTTTCATCATCATTTCATGAGGCATTGATGCCTTATAAGCCCTGCGCGGCCTACACATCAACAAGACACTGTGTTTTTGAAATTATGGTTAAAGAGTATCAGTTTATACCAAAACAAAGGACCGAAGACACAAGTCGAGCGTGATCTGTCCTGAGAAAACGGAACTAAAGTAAATAAACCTCTGCAGCTCCGAAAGGGCACCTGCAGCCTCATGGTAATTAAAGAAGGCTTAGTCATTACTAAAAACAAAAGGTGTTTTACCCAAAGGCTGCCGAACAATCAATACTAATCAAGGATCTTATCTTTAAATTGTCGGCAAAAATATTTTAAAAGATTAAAGAACAGTCCAGAAGTAGATATTTTCAATCATTAGGACTCGAAAGGCAGAAACATAGTTATGAAGCAGAGTTAGAAATGATTACATTCCCACCTTATGCCTTGCCTGGTTCTCAAAGGCCAAAGATTGCATTGATTACATAATTAATGATACTTGACCCCTGGGAAATCCTTCCATCTCTTCATTCTTCTATAAATACTTCTGTAGAAAATGAGAAAATGTTGGTCTCTGGACATTTGAATGCATTTAATAGTTATTCTGAAGCCATTGATGCCCTGTTTGCAACTTAAAGACACATAAGCTGATATGGGAAGTTCAAAGTTGTAGAGACCCACTGGGCTTGCTGATTGTAACTGGTTTGAACATCAAATACAAGCTACTGATTTATGGGATCCTAATTTGTGTTAATGGTGATGTGTTCCTCACTATCAATTGTTATTTTTCTTAATGTTTCCACTTTGTTCACTTTCTCTGATAAAGAGCAGCAAACATAGAGCTAGGATTTACTTTCTACAGTACCCTACTCTTACTGAAAGCTTTATTTTCTATGTTTTCTTCATTTGAACGTTATCTTTGAAGAGTACATCAATGCAGGTTGGTTTAAAGGCACTTTCCTGATATAAATTTCTCTTTGTCACTGTTATCTATGTTTTCCTTATTGAATATGCTGAAAGCAGGGTAGTTTAAAGGAACTTCCCTGATCTTAAGCTTTTCAACTATTTTTTCTAATGTTTTCTAATTAAAATTATTTCAATGCAAGCTGGTTTAAAGGCACTAACCTAATCTCAGAATAATTTTATGTTTTTCTTATCAAATATGCTAAAAGCAGGGTAGTTTAAAGGCACTTACCTGATCTTAAGCTGTTCAAATGTCTTTTGATGTTTTCTAATTGAAAGTATTCAAAGCAGGATAGTTTAAAGGTATTGACCTGATCTCATAATACTTTTATATTTTTCTTTAAGTACATGCTGAAGAAATATGGTTTAAAAGAACTTATTTGATCTTAGGGTGTTTTACTGTATCTTCATTTGTTTGTTTTTCATTTCCCTATCTGTTTCATTCCATAAAATCACCTTAAGAGATCCTTTGACATAAGTGACTTGCCCCATGGATCCTACTTAGACCTTGCTGTCCAATTAAAATCCTCCTATGACTCCATAGCCCAATGGGTTAAAACTATCTTTGCCTTTCTGTTAGCCAAATCATTCCTTCACTTGCAGCCACCTTCACCCTTCATTTTGAAACTCCCTTTGCCTTCATCATGTCCTTGCCCAACCAAAACAAACAAAACCCAAAACTCATTCATAGAGAGATCCCCCTCTGGATTCAGGAGGGCTAGATCCTAGAATCCCAAAGTTGGTTTAAATAATGTTGCTTCTGCAGTTTTAGTCTTACCAATCTGCTAAAATTACAGATTCCTAAAAAACTACACTTTTTAAGAGTTAATATCCTATAGATAATGCACTTCAGTATTTCTAATCTATAGTTTATAGCTTATAACCCAGTGATGCTAAACAATTTCTTATTGTTTCCTTCAGAATATTTACTTGTTTCAACTCTAGTAATGCCTCTTACTATTACCAATTTATATATGTATACCCTTGCATAAGGTTTGACACTATCTGTATTCCTTACTGCATTTAATTGATAAAATACTAAATCACCCTTCATTGTATTTTATTAAGAATACATTGCTTTGGGTCATTTAATCACATTTATATAATTACATATATATTTAATATAGAACACTCGCTTATTTGTACCTATACTAAATTCCATTGATTACTAACCTTACTCTCTTAATAATTTTCCTTTGCAAATATGATTACCACCATAAAAAATATTAAACCCCAAATATTTGTATAAATGAAATTTGTGAGGGTTCCCGATTGGCGGTACTTGTTCCTGTCATAGTTTGATTTTACACTATAGAGATTTATAAGGATTTGTTGATTTGTGTGTAGGTAAACATACTCCACTTCTATGGTTTTTCATTTGTTGGAAATTATATTATCCCTTAACCGAGACTACTCCTAATGATACGTATCGTTTTGGCATGGGTCGGTATGTGCGTCTCTCTATATTTCGATTTTGGGGATAGAAATGTCAAATTCCCTATGTCTTGTTTTCGAAATCTATTTACTGGGAATGAAAAGGAAAAACCCATTAAACTGTTGGTGAAGTTTCTAAGAATAGGAGGCGGTTGGGAACAGTTGGAAAAGCAGTTACCTACCCTCTGGGATAAAAGGGAATCCCGGGAGAGGGGTAGGGGTTTTGTAAAAATTTGGTAATAGGGTGAAGCATTTTCAAGAGCTGGGTGGAAGACCAGTTGAAAATAGCTTCTACAACCCTTTTGAGCCAGATTGCATGTCTTGTGACTAGATTGGCCATCCCTAGGTCACAAAAGAAGAAGATTATCCACTCTTACCCGTAGCGCTGTCCAGAATTCTGGAGCTAGGGGGCAAGAGGAGGACGTCATTGCCTCTCTTGATGGTTGGGAGGACCACAGTTTAAAAGGGATTTTGTTCCTTGTGAGATAAGTATCCAATATGTGGAACTCTGTGAATTACAGGTTAACCATTGTTGTTTCTTTTTTTTTTAAATGCAAAAGGAACTCAGATTATTCCTGATTCCTACGGGATAAAGATCATTCTGGTAGTAAAGCTCTGTCTGTAAAGAAAAATATTTCCTGTGTTTAGCGGAACACTGGCAGCTACCAGCTAACCTGGAATGATAATACCAATATGTAGTGGAAAGAAATGTTTTGTATTAGACTTAACTACCTATTTATTTTTTTTGAAGGTGTGAAGTGTATCAAACAAGAAAATTGCCAGAACAAAATTATCTCTCTTTTCAAACAATATGGGTTTTGTGACAGAATATGGGTTTTGTGTATTTTATTTCAAGAAAAAGAACTCTGTGAATTTGGTTAACATGGTTTGTATAGCAAACTGAAAAACTAGTAGTACATTGAAAATGTAGTACTCAAGTTAGAACTCACAGAACAAGTAAACTATGTAACTGGAAAAAGAAAGATAAGAAAGAAAACTGTTATGCATGCATCAGGAAACCAAGAGTATTATACTTTCCAAACATTATTACTGTAGTAGCACCGAGTTAAGCCAGAATAGAACTTGTGGAGCTGGGACTGGCTTGAAAACCGTACCCTACCCCTGTTCGTTATTAAAAAATATACACGGCCCATTAAATCGGCGGACTGGTGCTGTTAGTGAAATAAATACATCTAATACAAACAATCAAATAAAATTAACATCATTCATTTAATAGAATTTATATTAAGCCCATTACTATAAATGATTGGATTCATTAACCTTCAAAATATCTTCATAATACTTCCAGTTTTTGGAAGCTTAATGAATTAGTTAAGTCACTCCTCTTAATGAATTAGATCAAAATAGACCTTGAGAAATGTTGTTGCCTTTTAAATTCTTTTGAATTGTTCATAGTGTAAAGTTAGTTTTCAACATTGTTGAGACTTTTGATGTTATGATATATAAAACCATTTTGATATAATTTTAAAACAATTTATTTAAAAAAGAATAAGAGGTATATATTGTCATATAAAATTATACTATATTGTTTATCTTTGAAATTTTTAGTAAATACATTAGATAATTAAAATTACGATATATATTCTTTTTTTCTTTTTTTATATATATTTTTATTTATTTTTTTAAATACTATTATGATTCATTTAAAAAAAATTAAAAATTGCTTATGATAAATAAGGAGAAGATCATATAGAGCAAAACATATACAACAAAATTGAAGGTCAATATGAGACAAAATTAAGTATAGCATTGTTAAAATTGAACACATTAATAGTAATAACAATGGAATTAATATTTGAAAGATGAAATTAAAGATAAATAATCAAATTTTTAAGTTGAAAATGTAGAAAATGAAAAATGAAAAAGAAACAAATGTTGCATGAATATGGCTATGCAATAAAAGAAATTGTTGAATTGTAGATATGCTGGTCAACCATAATTAACTAATTAGCAATAGGCAATAAAATATGACAAGTTTTTCCATATAGATGCTAACTGAAACCATCTCCACATTGAGGCTGTAATAAGAATGAAATATATATTATCGTGCTCGCTCTATTATGACATCGATGCCCAAATCAGTGAGATCTGTGGCCTGCACTTAATGGTACACACAATCCAACTCACTCCTAAAATTTTCTTTGGAGCTCGCATACACCATCTTGCTCCTCACCCTTGAAGAGTCAGGAGACCTGCAAATTTGTTTATGCACATCAAAACTTCCACCTTAATTCATTTGTCAATAAAATTACATTTTATAACTTGCTGAATGAGTATATATCCTACCTAGTTATAAGCTATAAGGTCCTAGGGCTTAACCAACGACCTGCTGGAAGGTCTAAAAAAATCGGTCCTCCCTGGTAAGGTGCCTTAAGGTAAACTTTGAAAGGATATCCATAGGAGGGATGGATGGAGACGCATGTGCATATACTATAATTGGGAAGAATGCTCACTTTTAGGGAGGCCGAACGATTATTCACAAGCATGAAATTGAACATCAAATTAAGGACACGAAAAGTTAACTAATCAGAGTCTGCTATGGTCTGCTACAAATGTAATGCTACGTTGAGCTTGGAAGATTAAGTTGGTATGAAATAGGATAAGACAGCATTAAATAACAATTATTATCAATTATGTTTTTCTTTTACAGGGTATGTTGACATACTTACCATGAAATGAAGAATATCTTGCTCTTTTGGCAATTGTCATTAGTGACAAAATCAAAGTCATAGACCGCGTATCTACACTCTGTTTTGGGAAGAGAAGCCGTAAAGCTATCATAGTTCTAAGCGGGGCCACCTAGTTTATCTACAGTGACCTGATTTTGCTTCTCGTCAATCTTGAATATTATGAACCGATGCATCTTCTTATTCTTCAGCTCCAAGAATCTAGACTTGCATTCATGGCTGACAGCCATCCCAGAACATGTACTAGCTTGCCAGTATTTTAGATTTGTCAGAATTAAGAGAAAACCTTCAAGGAAAGATCACCACATAAATGTTTAGTTTCACAGCATTTTCTACTTGAATGAAGCTATTTTCTAATTAAATGAAACAGAAAGATTATAAAAATATGGCAAAATCTTAAAATTTAAATTCTTTTTGAAAAATCAAATAGATCTAAAAAGATAATAGCAACTCAAATTTTAATTTTCTGGAACTCTAATAATACATGAGCAACTCAAATTTTAATTTGCTGGAACTCTAATACAACTTTTTAAGTGTGAATATTTTGAATACTAAAGTACTCCAGCACAATAAGAATCAATAAAACCTGCAAAATGCTGCCAAACACAAATTTCACTGCTAACGTTTGAAGTGTGACCAAAAGGCTCAAACACTCCGTCATTCAAGACGCACCTACAGACTAGTTAAATAAAACCTGTCGTCCTATGTGAAATAAATTAAACAGTAAACTTTATATAAGGCAAGTCAAACAACAATGCAACCCTTCCAGACTTCATAATCTTTCATAAAACGACCTGGCCAACAAAATATTTCTGAAACAAAAATATCAAATATCTATCGAAAAAGCCCTAACAACACCGCAGACCAGAGTAAAAACATTGGATCTTCAAGTATTTGAAGGAAATCTCAAAGGAAGGCAGAATACTAACCATTTGAGAGAAAATTAAAATAAAAGGCAGATTGTCCTGCAGATATCGGAGGACTAGATGCAAACCCGGCTCCCCGACAAATCCAAAAGACCGAAAAATCCAAAAGATTTATTGGAAAATAACTAGGGTTTCTGAGGAGAAACACGTTCAAGAAAATCTATCAATGCGGAGCGTAGCAAACTTGAATTTAATTCATTCAATAATGAAGAGGGGGTATTATTTTGATTCAATTTATATGGAAATGTTTTAAATTGTTTTGGTCGTTTGAACCGCTACAGAGGAGGTAATGTCGGTCAACATTTCAATTTTAAATCATTTAAAAAACTAATTAAAAATGTTATTTTAAATAAAATATAAAAATAAAATTTATATATTTTTAATTTTAAATTCCATTAAATTATTTTCCCTGGAAAACAAAAGTGGTGGATGCATATAAAAAGCCAATATCTTTCCTTTTATGTATCACACTTCTTTTGTTTTTACTAGACAAGGGGATAATTAATGAGCTTTTTATTAATTAATATTTAATTAGTAATTCATTTTTTGTTATGTGAAGATTTATACAATATGATATTTTTCTGAAAGAAAATTGTATCATTATTAAAACCATAAGCTAAATGATTTCAGATAATAAATGAAATGTTAACCCAAAATCTTGGACTCACTCTTTTATATAAATTCTTTCTCAAAAATATCATCAATAGTTTATTTTATTAAATCGTTTATATGAAATATTAAATTTTAAAAAATAGAGTTATCATATATTTTATTAATTTAATTTTAATTTATAGTAATATGTAAATTTGTTAAATATGTATATATATTTTTATTTTTAACTTTTGTATTATTAATTTCTTTATTATTGGTAATACATTATTATTTAATATTAAAAATAAAAGTTAAAATAATATAGATTTTTTAAAATAAAGTTTTATATGATTCAATTGATAATATAAAATTAAAATTAATAAAGTAATAAAATTCAATCTGTTATATTGTTTTTAATTTTGTTTTGATCAAATTTCTCTAGGTGCAATTTTTTTAGAGTGTGTTCATGTGATTTTTTCATAGAACTCAATGACTTAGTAATGGTTTTTTCTCTCTTATATATATATATTATAGTTTAAATTGTATTTTTAAAAGCTAAAATAGACTATATTATACATAATCTTTCTCTATATAAATTTCACAGTTTAAATTGTGTTTTGGAACTCTAAATAGACTACATTATACATAATATATATTTTATACTTTCAATTAATTTTTTATTTGAAAATTGAATATTTTAATAAATACAATATTAAAATATTTTCTTTTAACATTTATATATGAAGTTAATATCGTCATAAATTAGTTGCATAGATGTTCAAATAACTTATTTAAAACTTGTGTTGAAATATTAACACACACACACATATACATGAACTTGATATCAACATAAATTATTTAAAATCTTTCTGAAATAATTTTGAAAAGTGTAAGGTTTAAACATCTTACTCACAGGCTTTACTTAATTACATTATTTTATTTACAATTAAGGCCAAGAGAAATATTTTTAACACATTGAGTTGTAGTATCTTATTGATGTTTTATAATTCTTTTAATAATGATTTTAATTAAATTTAAGTAAAAATGCATATTCATTTATGTTTTACATCCCTTTTCTATTTAGAGAATATCTTATTTTAATTTAAGAGGAACACATGTGAACTCCAACACCCTCATACTCTGTTGAAAAAATAAAATTAAGAACAAATTTTTAGATAAAATAAAATCATAGTGTACATATCACATTAAAATATAAAAATAGTAGCTATACATTAAAATCCATTTCACTGAAATTTCTTGATAATGCAGTCATTCCCATGAGACGCGCGGAGAGGAGGGAGCTCTACTAGGGTTTTCATACTTCCCCTACTTCTGCGCCGACTGTGACTGTAAAATTTCTGCATTCACTTAATCATTCTGCTCTGTTATGTGAGGACGGACAGTGGGCTTCTGGCCATGACTGGCCCCACGGGGGGGAGGGGGGGCGGGGGCGCAAAGTCTTCCCCCTCAGGATCTGACAAAAACGCTTTCGAATAACCTTCCATGACCGCAGCTTTGGATCAGACGATTCCTGAGGCACAGGACAATAGGACGCACGAGACGCCAAAAGATACGAATGAAAAGAATCAAGAAGCACAAGCAGAAAGCGCGGGTCAAAAAGAAACCCCCACAGTGAAGTCTGCTACCTGCAAACCAATAGCGACAGAAAGACCTAAAATCGAGCTTTCAAGCCACAGGATAAATGGACGAATCCAGTTCATGAAGGATCATGCGCTCATTGGTAAATTTATTGGCATCTGGCCTACTGAAAAAGCTCTGCAAGGATGGATAACAGCAAAATGGAAGCCCAAAGGAGTCATTACCCTTTAGCTTGGACCCAAGGGTTTCTTTGCTGTTGTCTTCATTTGTATTGAGGATCGCAATAGGGTTCTAGATGGAGGACCTTACTTCCTCAACTCTGCTGGACTGTATCTGAGAGACTGGGTGGAGAGGTTCAATCCAGACAATGAAGACCTCAGCTGGGCTCCGGTCTGGATCAGAATTTACTCGCTCCCGCTAGAGTATTGGGATGAGGAGTCCCTTCAAGAGATTGGCAAGGGACTGGGGGAGTTCGTTAAAATAGCGGAGGAAACAAAGTTGCGCCGCTATACCTTGTATGCTCGCATATGTGTTTACATGTGCCTGGACCAAGCCCTCCCTGACTCGGTAAGCCTCTATCACGATGATTATGAGTGGATACAACCCTTAGACTTTGAACATGTTCCCTTCCGCTGTCGCAGGTGTCACCTTCATGGACACCTCTTCAGGGATTGTCCGCTCAATGCTCAACCCACGACTAATGCCAACCCAGAATCTTCTTCTCCTGATGGGTTCACCAAAGTTAGAAGCCGAAGAAGGTCCCATAAGAAACCCTCTAATGGGAAAAAACCCATTTCCGTTGTCATCTCTAAACCCTCTACAAGTAATAACTTCGAAGCCCTAAATACTGTCACGGAACTCACACCTCAAGCCATATCCAACCTAACCCAAGCAGCCAAAAAGACCCCGCCTAGCCCACTGCCGGACGCCCCTTCAATTCCTCTGCCCAAGGGTTTGCAGTTTGGTCAAATGGAAGATCCCTTTAAAGACCCAGATGGGAAACCTAATGGAATGGATGTGGACTGCATCC
This sequence comes from Pinus albicaulis, assembly GCA_034641835.2. Taxonomy (NCBI): domain Eukaryota; kingdom Viridiplantae; phylum Streptophyta; class Pinopsida; order Pinales; family Pinaceae; genus Pinus; species Pinus albicaulis. The sequence goes on along the minus strand of JAXQQM020088449.1, from coordinate 162,706 downwards.
CAGGCCCTCCAGAAGCAGGAAGCAGTCAAGTTCAACTCATGGATGAAGAACCAGAGAGCATTGATCTAAGAGGGCTTGATATCCTTGAGCTTGAACAGGCATGCCGGAGAAAAGAATTTGACAAGATTCAAGCACATCAGATAGAAACACTGGAAGTCATTATAGCCAGAGCTTTCCAACAGAAAGAACTGGGAATCCAACGAGGCAGCAGGTGGGATGGAAATCTAACCCCAAAAGACTCCAAGAAGAGGGGTAGGAAAACATATTTGGAAAGAACAATTACAGTGGGAAAAATCCTGGTTGATTCCGGTAGATATGCTAAATTGACAAAGTACTACAAGCCTCTCCCAAATAGTGAATCATGAAGCTCACATCATGGAACCTTCGAGGACTTAACAGTCTCGGGAAACACCGAATGGTAAAGAATATGGTTAAGCAGGAGAAGCAGATTTTCTTCATGCAAGAAACTAAGTGCAATAGCAGCTCGCTAGGAAAAATTCTCTCTAAAGCGTGGCCTGGATGTCAGTCAATAGTGGTAGATGCATCGGGTGCCTCTGGAGGGCTGGCCATAGCTTGGAACACTCAGGCTATTTCTCTCTCAGACTTCCATGCTTCTCACCACTTCATACAAGCTACTTTTCACATCTTAGGCACCAACATACACGGTCATCTCACAAACGTCTACTTCCCACAGGACGCAGTGAGCAAATCTGCTCTCCTAGACACCATAGGAGTGCTCAATCAGGACAGAATCCATCCCCTCTGGATAATCGGTGGTGATTTTAACATGATAACTAAGTTGGAGGAAAAATTGGGGGGCAGATCTAGGATGGAGCCAGAAAGAGGCCTTTTCAAAGATTTCATACAAAACCAGCAGTTGATTGACATGCAATTCTGCAATGGTTCGTTCACATGGAGTAATCGTAGAATAGGTCGGTAGCACATAGCATCCAAGTTGGACAGATTTCTACTCTCAGACAACGCTGTCCACATGGGGGGCGACATCTCTTCCTCCATCCTCCCCCTCCATGGATCTGATCATTGGCCAATATCACTTCAATGGAAGCGGCCGGGTCAATCAGCGAGACGCCCTTTTCGCTTTGATGCCTTCTGGTTCAATCACCACGTGTCCAATGACCTCATCAACTCACTTTGGAAAAGCTTCAATCCGCCAGAAGGGTCCAAGATGTTCCAGTTCCAGCAAAAGCTCAAATTCCTAAAAGGCCATATCAAGAGCTGGAATCACTCCACTTTTGGTAAAATCTTTCAGGCTCAGCAGCACATACACAAAGAAATGGAATCTCTCCAGCAACAAATCATCTTGGAACGTTGCACGGATCAAGCCTTGGAAAAAGAACAGCAGCTTCAATCTCAGTTGGAGGAAAGAGAAAAGCAGGAGGAAATATTATGGAGGCAGAAATCTCGTATACGATGGCTGAAGGAGGGGGAACGAAATACAAAATTTTTCCACAGATCTACGATTCAAAGACGCATGCATAACACCATCTCATTCATTAAGAATCAAGAAGGGGAGAAGGTGGAAGATCATGCGGAGATCGAGCAGGTCCTCATTAATCACTTCCAATCTATGCATCAAGAACCTCTCTAGGATAGATTACCATCCATTGACAAAATCACTCAGAACATTCCAAAGCTAGTTACCGAAGAGCACAACCAACTCCTTCTATGCCCAGTCTCGCGCCTAGATGTGGACATAGCCATGAAGCAGCTCAAAGATGGGAAGGCTCCGAGGTCGGATGGCTTCACGACCACATTCTTTCACAAATTCTGGGATCTGATCAAAGAAGAGGTTTGGATGGTGGTGGAAGAATCATGCACAATGCACTGGCTCCTCCCCTCATTGAACGGGACCTTCATAGCTTTAATCCCTAAAGAAGAAGCTTCCTGCACACTAGACAAATTCCGACCTATCGCCTTATGTAATGTCATCTACAAGATTATTTCTAAAGTCATTGCCAACAGACTTAAACCGCTTCTGCCTCTTCTCATCTCGCCCGAGCAAGCTGGTTATGTTGAAGGTAGGCAGATTTTGGATGGCATCATCCTCACTCATGAAGTCATTCATTCCCTCAAGGAGACCAAACAAGCAGGTATGATTCTCAAGATTGACCTCTCAAAAGCTTTTGATAGATTAAGCTGGACGTACATCCAGAAAGTGTTATCTACTTTTGGTTTTTCTCCTACTTGGATTCGTTGGGTTCATAATCTTATTTCCTCCTTCTTCTTCTCCATCCTCATCAATGGCATCCCCTCGCGTCCTTTTTCTCCCTCAAGAGGTATCATACAAGGGGACCCCCTGTCCCCTTTCCTCTTTGTCTTAATGGCGGAAGGATTGGGGTGTCACCTCAAAAATGCCCTTCGTTCCCAGCAGATCCGAGGTCTCTCAGTTCACCACTCCCCTGCTTTAACTCACCAGCAATTTGTGGATGACAATATGGTGTTTGGATACCCTTCAGTGCATGAAGCCTCCCGACTTAACACCCTGTTGAATGAATTTTAAGAAGCCTCGGGTGCTTGCATCAATACTGCCAAATCCCAGCTCTTTTTCTTTCATGCCCCTCCCATCACCCAAAGAGCTATCGCTCGTATCCTTGGCTTCTCTATTGCCACCCTCCCATCGAAATACTTAGGTGCCCCTCTTATTGCCTCTGCCTTAAAGCATGCCTCATGGCGTGAGCTCCTTGATAAACTAGAAGCACGCCTCTCTTCCTGGACTCACAGGACTTTGAATATTGCAAGCAGAGTGATTCTAATCAAGTCGGTGCTACAGGCCATGCCACTTTACCTATTCTCTATCTTGGCAACGCCCAAATGGGTTCTAAAAAGGATTAAGGCCCTGCAACGAAATTTCTTATGGGGATCCAAGGGAACACATCACAAATGGGATTTGGTCAAATGGTCTCTGGTATGCATGCCTAAGGATCATGGAGGATTAGGATTGCGGGATCCTTCTCACAGCAACGCAGTTATGGGGGCAAAAATCTGGTGGAGCTGGCTCACTGCCCCCAACAAACTTTGGGCAATTATATGGACAGCCAAGTACGCCAACCAAAGACCTCAGGAAGAACTAATCAAACTCACCCCTAAGGAGAAAGGATCACTAATGTGGAATGCAACTAAATAGAACTATTTGTTGATCCAACAACACAGTTTCTGGGAACTGAGGAATGGAAGAACAGCTAGATTTTGGACAGATGCTTGGGATCAATTTCCAAAAATAACCAACACCTACAGACCGCCTCTGGGACCGAATTGGGATAGACAGCGACTGGACACGGTGCAACAATATTGGGAAGTCAACGCAATGTAGGGGTATCGACAATGGAAACCGGCTGACAGGATCATAGGGAACATAGATGAACAGAGTCGGGATGCACTAAACTCTGAGCTCAAAAGAAGGTGTACTAGAGTTTCGCACAGCCAGGACATTCTAAGATGGGGTTATATGCCAAAAGGCTCCTTCTCCTCCCAGGAAGCTTACAAAATTCTCAATAATGATCCGAGGCCTAAAGACCCCATATGGAAAAAAATTTGGGGCCCGAGGGTTTGGCCCAAAGTCTCTGTTTTCCTATGGATTTTCGGGCATCAAAAAATCCTCACTTGGGACAACTTAAGGAAGCGAATATTTCATGGTCCCTCAATTTGCCCCAATTGCTGTGCACATGATGAAACGCAGAAGCACCTACTGAACGACTGCTCTCTAGCCAACCAATTGTGGGAAAATGTTAGCTTTCGATGCCAACGAAAATGCCGACCCTCAGAAGATATTGTAAACTCCATCAGAAACTGGCATCAGAACCCCTACATAAGCGAACTCCTTAACCAACTCTAGAGCATAATCCCGGGTTTATTACTATGGACTATCTGGGAGGAAAGAAACAAACGCATCTTCAGGGATCAGTCAACTCCTCTGGACATTATCTGGAGGAACTTCTGTCACAATCTGGCTGAGACCTTAGACCTGCACTCCTGGGACACTAATGACTTCCCAACTCTGGCGAATGAAAGAGCGATCTGGGATAATTGGGGACTTCAACTTCACTTGCAAAAGCCAGTGCGCAACACCCCCAGATCCGATAACAACAAGAGTCATTAGATCCCCCCTCCAAAGAACACCTTCAAACTCAATTTTGATGGAGCTTCCAAGGGGAATCCAGGCAAAGCAGGTTTCGGAGGCATAATCAGAGATCACAAAGGCAATCCTATAGTAATCTACATGGGGAACCTTGGTTGGGACACTAACAATTCGGCAGAGCTGGAAGGCCTCTGGTAGGGACTTCTTCTTTCTCAACAACTAAGGCTTCATCCTATGGAGATTGAAGGGGATTCTCAAATACTGATCAACCTTGCTAAGCAGCTCCTTATGTTGGAAATATGATGCAGAGTGTTGTCCTTGATGGCAACCCACTGAATGAAGATGAAGACGTGCGACTGTTGACATGTATTGTCCTTGATGGCACTCCACCTGATGAAGTTATGCTTGACTTGATGGACTTGTTAAATGATCTAAATCTGAAGTGATATGATGATTGTTGATGATATGATGTTGAGTGTTGTACTTGAAAGGAAACCCACTTGATGAAGATGATGACAACTTACTTGATGAAGTTGTGTTTGATAGAATATGTCCTTGATGAAGGAAATCTGATGTATCTACAGTATTTACAGAAGGCAATGAAGAAAGGATTTCAGAATGTACTCGGAGAATGATGAAAAAGAGCATGTCTCTTGGTATACGCGGATTGGCCTAGGGGAAGTCGCGTATGCACGCGGAAAGGAACGTTACAAGTCGCGTATGGGCTAAAGCGCTCAAAAAGTGCAAATCCAAGGGTAACCACCATGGTATTGACCCATAGTATTGGGTAATGATCCGCCTAATTGACCCCGTCCGGGTAGTTTTGGGCTTATGGTATTGTTTTGGTCCATGGTATTGAAAAAGGGGCTCATGGTATTGAAAAAGGATAATCATATAAAAGGAGAAGAAATTCATTGTGCACAACATGAGTGTGGGTGCAAGATGTCTGAGCTTGAATGAATACTTCTCTCTGAAGTAGATCTGATTGGAAAGGGTTACACTTGAAGATTAATATGAGTGTATGATGCACCAATGATGAAGAAGGGGATCTAGATCTGAAATGCACTTGTATTTACTAGATCTGCTTATGGAAGGCCTAGATCTGTGATGAGGCGAACATCTAGGCGAACATATGTCTGAAGTGAAAGGGTAAATCTGAACTGAATATCTGATCTGAAGAAGTATGCTGCTCTGGAATAATTGAAGATCTATACGCTACTTCGACGCGGAGGAAGCGCGTATATACGCAGCTTCAGCGAAGAGAAAGCGCGTATGCGCAATAAAATATACACTGAGGTATACGCCGGTTTGTGTGGACGGAAGAGCGTATATACGCGAAATCAGTGAAGTAAAAGAGCGTATGCAAACTAGGGTTTGCTGAAGCAAGGGGTATGAAATATCTGAGCTGTTCTGCTGTGTTTATGCTATCTGATCTGTGTTGATATGTATCTGTTGATGATGTATGGTTGTGCTTAAAAGTATGGAAAGGGTCCAGTATGAAAATATGATGAAATGTGGCTTGCAAGTGGTGTTCTATTGAAGTTGTTGGATCCAGTGTGAAAATTGATGAAACGTGGTCCAAGGTGGTGCTGAGGGTTGTAGCCTTCAGTCAGGGGGTTGTAGCTCCCTTCCAGGTGAGGCTGGTAAACGAGATCGGGGGGTCGTAGCTCCCTTCCAGGAGAGGCTGGTAAACGAGTCAGGGGGTCGTAGCTCCCTTCCGGGAGAGGCTGGTAAACGAGCGCAGGTGGGTGCCTGCGTGCTGGTCAAGTCTGCGCCAGCACATATGTTGTAAGATGTTTTCTCTATAATAAAATATTGAAGGCTGAGCAACTGCAGCGGTGGTTTTCTCCCGATTTGGGTTTCCACCTAAAAATCCTGGTGTTCATGTGTGATGCTTTGTGTGATGGTTTATTCTGTTCTTACTGCACCTGTTTACTGCTCATTGAATATCTGATGAATAAATGATGGAATGGTTTAAGTGAATATTTAATGACATATCTAAATCTCTGTGTATACGCTAGTTTCATAAATGGGATCCGCGTATATACGCTGGTTTACTGAAGTAAAGTAGCGTATGGGTTTTAAGGAATGAAAAAGTAAAAAGATTTGATTATGCAGTAAATACTGATTCACCCCCCCCTCTCAGTATTTTTCCCAACAATTGGTATCAGAGCGTGGTCCTTCTGAAGAAGCTTGATCGCTTGAAGGAGATCCGTCGCAATGGGAAGTCAAGAAGGAGTGATGTCTATAAAGCCACCTCTATTCAATGGAAGCAATCTGATATTCTGGAAGGTACGTACAAAAGCATATCTGCAAAGTCTTGGTGCAGATGTATGGGCGATCGTGGAAGAAGGTTATCAATACCCGGCAAGTATTCCTACTGATGCAGCAGAAAGGAAGAAGTATGAAACCAATGCCAAAGCAGTGAATGTCTTGCTAGGAAGCATGTCTGAATCAGAATTTGCTAAAGTGATGCGGCTACATTCAGCAAAAGAAATATGGGACAAAATCATTCTGAGCTATGAAGGAGACACAAAGGTAAAAAGTGCAAAACTCCAAACTCTTAGAATTGAATATGAAAATTTGAAGATGCATAGTGATGAGAGTGTTGCCGGTTTCTTTCTTCGTCTGGATGATATTGTAAATCGAATGAGAAATTTGGGTGAAACCATAACTGATACTACTCTGGTGGAAAAGGTCTTAAGATCATTGACTTCAAAATTTGACTCTAAAGTTTCAACTATTGAAGAAAGGCAAGATTTGCAAACTCTTACTATTGTTCAATTACATGGTACTCTGACTGCTTTTGAAATGAGACAAGGAGGCCCTTCTCAAGTAAGAGAAGCTGCTTTTAAGGCATCTACAAAAGGAAAGGAAAAGGAAGTTGTCGAAGAATCCAGCTATATATCCGATGAAGAAGAAGCGAATTTCGTGAGAAAGCTCCAACTAGGTACTGGAAGATTCAAAGGTAAGCTTCCCTTCAAATGTTTTGAGTGTGGAAAAGTTGGTCATTATGCTGCTAAATTTCCTTATAGAGAAAAGCATGGTAAAGGGAAACAATTTGAAAAGAGAAAGAGTTATTATGCAAAAGAAGATGATGATGAAGTGTCCAGTGAAGATGAAGAAGATTCTGACAAAGATCTAAAAGTGCTCATGGCTAAGAAGCAAAAGAAGAAGGTTACTCGAGGAAAGGAGATATCTCAGAAATCATGTATAGCAAAAATTGAAGAAGATGAAACAGATTCTGACGAAGATCTACAAGCACTCATGGCAAAGAAGAAAAAGGAGAAGGCCACTTGTAATACTCTTCTTTGTGCAAACAATAGTAAAGATAGTGAAAGTAAAGTTGTGGATCTAGAAGAAGCTCTCAAGATTAAAGAAAAAGAACTACAAAGTTCATACAATAAGCAAGAAACTATCTATAAAGAGATGATCTCACAAATGAACGATCAAATAGAAATGCTAAATGAACAGGTGGACAAGTATCAAAGGTTTCATACTTATGCATCCAATCGAATTAAAGATCTAGAAGCAGATCTGGAAAAATCAAGCAAGAAGAATGAAGGACTTGAAGCTGCTATCATCTTTGTGCAAGCAGAGCTAGAAGCATCAAGTAAGGAGAATAAGGAACCTCTACAATCCTTTGAAAAGGAAGGCCTTGAAGCAGAAATTATCTCTCTCAAAGAAGATCTGGAAAAATCAAACAAGAAGAATGAAGAGCTGCAACAAACTTGTGAAGGAAATGAAGATTGGTTGAAAGAAGAGATTTTAAATCTGAAGGATCAAGTTGAAGATGGAAGAAGAAAAGAAGAAAGCATGACAAAGCAATGTCAAGCCTTGGAGGTTAAGGTAAATATTCTCAAAGGTAAATTAGAAGAAAAGGTTAAACTTTTGAGGTTTCATGATAGTACTAACATTTTGGACAATATTCTGAGTAATCAAAGGTCTCCTGCTATCAAACATGGTCTTGGTTTCCATGAAACTGTTAAAGGAGAATCTAGCTCACAAGGAAGTGCCAAAAATTCGGAGGATGTCAATGCAAAACCTGAAGTGTTGAAAGAGACAAAAGCTCAACCAACAATCATGAATTCTCAAAGGAATTCATTCAAGAATGTTGAATGTTTTAAATGTCATAATTATGGACATGTTGCAGCAAATTGCAGGAGCAGATCATTTCAGCCTCAAACAAACGGTTCCTACACAGAAAGGTACTCTGGTTTCTTCAAGGGATATTGTTTTTCATGTAACAAGTATGGACACAAAGCAGCTGATTGTAAAAGGAGGAAGAATAGAAATACTCATTATGATTCTTATGCTTATTTTTCTGGACACATGAGATGTTATTCTTGTAACAAGTATGGACATATAAGAAAGGAATGCGGGTCGAACAGATATGAGAAATTTCAGCACACAAATAGAAAACAAATCTGGAAGAAGATGGAGGGATGGAATAAGAAACAATCTAGAGAAGAAAAGGATGTTTTTGTTGATGCTCTAGAAAACAATGATTTTCTTGAAGAAAACACTCAATTCAAGATGAAGGACCGATCAGAAACGTAGGGAATTCTGACCCTACTGCAGTCATCCGCTTCTGAAGCTTACTTCTCTGATTGACTGCAGGAATGATGTGGGATACATTATGAGATCTAGTAATGTATCGTCACAAGGGGAGCAATGCATGATGACTCTCATGGTTGATTTGATTATTCTGATTATGTTTACTTCTGACAGCGCATCTAATGTGGAAAGGACAGGTACAGGAGGTACAAGCTCAGGAGGAGATGAAGGAAGATGAAAATTTTATATGCTTCACTTTCCATACGCGAGTTATATTAACAAAAGTCGCGTATACACGCGAGTTTCATCAGACACAGCCGCGTATGCATTGATGATAAGAAAATTTATCTGATAGCTGAAGATCTGAAGCAGAGGTCCAGGGGGAGCATCAGTCTGACTGCTGATGATTGCATTGTTAGCATCATTCTAGTTATACTCATGATAATGAAATGATGCATGGGTTCTTGTGTTGAATATTATGGATGAAGCCTGGTTGCTTTATGATGAAGAGCGTTCATTGTTGAGATGAAAGTCTTATAGTTCAGAGATGAGGACAGATCATGCAGAGATTGTTATTGATGACTTGCTGTTGAAGGTATCTCAGATTGCAAAAGTTAAGGAAGAAGCACTGGTTTAGGGGGAGTAGCAGGTTGAATTCTAATGGTTGCATTGTTGGAAATATGACTGCTTATTCTTTGGTCTTGGTGAAAATGTTCAGGTTGCACAAACTAAGGGGGAGCCTTAGTCATATGAAAAGGATGCATGGTTGCACAGATTCAGGGGGAGCATTAGCTTTGCTGACTATAATGCAGTGTTGGCATTATTATGGTTCTGAAATATGTCCTCTTTCTTGAGGAATTTCTGGTGTTGGTCATAAATGATCATATTTATATTTTGGTGAAAAGGTCTTGTTGAGACCCATGATGTAAAAATTGTAATATTCAGTCATGTAAGGACTTGTCATTTTTGTAAACCCACTTGGTTGGGTAGCTGAGTCAAATTTTGGAAACCCACTTGGTTGGGTACTTGAGTCTTATATGTAAATCCACTTGGTTGGATATTTGATGTAAGTATGAGTCTTTGGTGATAGGAAGTTCATAGAGTCATGTTCTTCATTGACAAATATGTTTGGAGATTCAGCATGGACTCAGGGGGAGCTTGGCCACTTCAGCACATATCAGATCTGCAGACTGTTTCTTCCACATGAGGAGAAAAGGGGGAGAATGTTGGTTTTTGATCCGCCCTTTGCCCTTGATGTCAAAGGGGAAGAGTGACATGGTGTTTGAATAAAGAGAAGGTAATGATGTGAATATTTGGGAGAGTGACATGGTATCTATCTGCTGTGATAACCAAACACCATCGTGGTTGCCATCAAGTCCAAAGGGGGAGATTGTTGGAAATATGATGGAGAGTGTTGTCCTTGATGGAAACCCACTGAATGAAGATGAAGACGTGCGACTGTTGACATGTATTGTCCTTGATGGCACTCCACCTGATGAATTTATGCTTGACTTGATGGACTTGTTAAATGATGTAAATCTGAAGTGATATGATGATTGTTGATGATATGATGTTGAGTGTTGTACTTGGAAAAGGAAACCCATCGATGAATCTGATGACAACTTACTTGATGAAGATGTACTTGATAGAATATGTCCTTGATGAAGGAAATCATGTATCTACGCATTTACGCGTAGGCAAATGAAGAAATGATTTCGTAACGTATCCGCAGAATGATGAAAAATCGGATCGGATACTATACGCGGATTGGCCTAGGGGAAGTCGCGTATGCACGCGGAAAGGAACGTTACAAGTCGCGTATGGGCTAAAGCGCTCAAAAAGTGCAAATCCAAGGGTAACCACCATGGTATTGACCCATAGTATTGGGTAATGATCCGCCTAACTGACCCCGTCCAGGTAGTTTTGGGCTTATGGTATTGTTTTGGTCCATGGTATTGAAAAAGGGGCTCATGGTATTGAAAAAGGATAATCATATAAAAGGAGAAGAAATTCATTGTGCACAACAAGAGAGTGGGTGCAAGATGTCTGAGCTTGAATGAATACTTCTCTTTGAAGTAGATCTGATTGGAAAGGGTTACACTTGAAGATAAATATGAGTGTATGATGCACCAATGATGAAGAAGGGGATCTAGATCTGAAATGCACTTGTATTTACTAGATCTGCTTATGGAAGGCCTAGATCTGTGATGAGGCGAACACCTAGGCGAACATCTGTCTGAAGTGAAAGGGTAAATCTGAACTGAATATCTGATCTGAAGAAGTATGCTGCTCTGGAATAATTGAAGATCTATACGCTACTTCGACGCGGAGGAAGCGCGTATATACGCAGCTTCAGCGAAGAGAAAGCGCGCATGCGCAATAAAATATACACTGAGGTATACGCCGGTTTGTGTGGACGGAAGCGCGTATATACGCGAAATCAGTGAAGTAAAAGAGCGTATGCAAACCAGGTTTGGTCACAAGGCAGCAAAACATCCGAGTCACGCCCTCGCCGTGTTTATGCTATCCGATCCGAAGGATATGTATCTCGTTGACGATGTATGGTTGTGCTAGTTGTGCTTAAAAGAAGGAAAGGGTCCAAGATGAAAAAGATGATGAAATGTGGCCCTAAGTGGTGTTTCATTGAAGTTGTTGGATCCAAAGGTAGCACCTGATGAAACGGGTCCAAGGTGGTGTCGAGGGTTGCAGCTCACTGTGGTGCCCTTCCAGGTGAGGTCGAAACGAGACCCAAGTTGCAGCTCCCTTCCAGGAGAGGCTGGTAAACGAGTCAGGGGGTTGGAGCTCCCTTCCAGGAGAGGCTGGTAAACGAGCGCAGGTGGGTGCCTGCGTGCTGGTCAAGTCTGCGCCAGCACATATGTTGTAAGATGTTTTCTCTATAATAAAATATTGAAGGCCGAGAAACTGCAGCGGTGGTTTTCTCCCGACTTGGGTTTCCACCTAAAAATCCTGGTGTTCATGTGTGATGCTTTGTGTGATGGTTTATTTTGTTCTTACTGCACATGTTTACTGTTTATTGAACATCTGATGAATGAATAATGGAATGATATAAGCAAAGAACTAATGACATAATTAGATCTCTGTGTATACGCGAGTTGCATGAAAGATATCCGCGTGTATACGCGAGTTTACTAAAGGAAAGTAGCGTATGGGCTTTAAGGAATGAAAAAGTGAAAAAGTCGGCGTGCAACATCGATCCACCCCCCCCTCTCGCATTTTCTTTTTTCCCAACACCTTAATGGGGCACACGCGCAAAAAATTGCTCACAGCTGGAGACTTGAGGCTCGTCTGAAGAACATTGAGGATTGGCTCATCAATAACAGAGCTCTCATCTTCAAGAACATCAGAAGGGAGGGAAACCAAGTTTCTGATTTCCTAGCCAACATGGGAGTTGACAACGAGCACAACCTTCTTACTGGGACTCTTGAAATACTTCAAAATGATGATCGAAGACAGGAATGCCAAATGCTGGTCCAAGGAGATGCAGAAGTCCCGGATGCGGGTGGTTATGAGGGGCATTAAGGTGATTAGATGGTCTGGCGGCATTATGGCAAGCCATATGCCAACTGGCCTTGCAAGTGTCCTTCGGCGCATCCACAGGCGAGAGCAGAATTTAATGCATTTACAGCCCGACGCGCATAACAACCCAACCTCCGAAACTCGAGACCATTCCACACGTTGCGACCTGGACATGGCGATTACTCAAATTTATGATGGTTTAATGCTGAAGGTTTTTAGTAGCACAGGTTTATTTGTTTATAGGATGGAGAGCGATCATAATTCCAGCAGTCTTTCCCAGCCTGTTACGATTTGCTGCTCCCCGGATATTAGGCTCTCTTCAGAGCGCACTGTTACAGGCAAACGAACTAAGCTCCACTGCTGTTTAGAGCTCAGTGACAATCTCCACTACTCTATTGCCGGGAATTGAATGCTTGCCTCAGTGAATTGGACCGCGCAGTTGTCCAATGCTTCTGTCCTGCTCCCGCTCCCCTACTCTTCAGAATTGATAGAGAACATGCCGCGGCTCAGACACCGAATGAGGTGCAGAAGAGGCTCCTCTCGGCGACAGATGAGGCGCTCCCCCACTTCCTCCAGCACCTCTGCAGAGGCTTCCCCTACTTCTGACAGCACTTCCAGAGCAAACAAGGGGTTGTATTCTTCGTTCTAGGCGAAGCTTTCGCTCCCCTACTCCCCCGCAGTCTTTTGGTCACTCCCAAACTATGCATTTCTCTTTCAAAAGCTCTCTAAACTGTCCAAGAGTCACCGCCTCCGTCACGATTGTCTTTCGGGAAACTCCTCAGGAGGTGATTCCTAATTCTGGCTGGAGGGCAGTGAGTAATGCGGACGCTCAAGCTTTGAGGCATAGCGCGGGCGATTTGAACTTGCAGGACGCAGAGATTAATGTCTACCAGGACTGCGCCAGGCAAGGCGAGGCTGCTCCACCTAGCTCGGAGCCGCATGAGATGAATATTAAAATTGGTTATGATCAGAACGGGCAGCTCAATGAAAAACGAGATCATGGGAATGAGAGCGAGCAGCAGAAAAATGGAAATCAAGCGAGCGAGGTGAAGGGGCCCCCTGCTACTGGGAAGGTAATTCATTCTACTGAGGACCTGTACACGACTGACGGCGAACCGGATGAACTCTGTTGCAGGGTCGTTGAAGAAGCACCTGACGAGTAGCGCCTATCTCCTTTCCTGGTTTTTTGCTCTGGCTCTGTCTGTCACTATGAAAATGTTCATGTTTGTTACTCTGTTCTCGGTTCTGTTAATTATGCTTTATATAATCCGAACTATTAGCCTCCCCTACGTGGGATTTTGTTGGAAAACTCTCAGCACTGGTTTCCCTCGGGGAGGGCAGTGCTCAACTCTGATCTTTTGTTTAAATATGCCTCTAACTCGGGCATGGTTCTGGATGAGACCTGATGTACATATTTTTTGTTGATAAATAGATTACGCTTACTTAGAAAAAAAAAAAAAAAATCCATTTCACTATATAAATTAAAATAATGTTTCTCTAACCATATTTAAATTTAATTAGTAAGCACATAAAGAATTATTACTTACAATAATTGAATAATATCACAATATTATTAGCCATATATATTCACCCCCACATTTCCATGGATATTATTAACATGTAAATATGGTTTCTTACAATATCATGGGCCAATACCACGACTTATCACCACCACATGCATAAAAGCCATAACTCGTTTTAAAATAAAAATAAGCTATTTTAATTTAATTCTATAATATTTTTTTAATTACTTTTGAGATATATCTAAACTCTCTATCCTCACTAGTACTTAAAATATTCCATGAATATTCCATAGATATTAAATCTAGGTTTAAGGTTTCAATTAACTTGAAAATGAGAATACTTTATATACGAATAATATTATGAAGAATAAAAATAGAAGCATTTTAAATAAGGTTCTATTGAGAGGTGAGAGGAATAAAATCTCTCAAAGTGCAAAGATTTCCTCAAATTTGACACTTAAAAGGAAGTTTTCATTTAAAAAAATACTTGTACCTATCAATATTTTGTTTTGAAAATTTCCACATTTATTCATAATAATGAATTTTTTCTAAAAAGGAATTGTACTCATCAATAAATGAAATGTTAACCCAAAATCTTGGACTCACTTACTCCTCTGCATAATTTCTTTCTCAAAAATATCATCAATAATCTATTTTATTAAAATTTTTGGTATGAAATATTAAATTTTTAAAAATAGAGTTAATATATATTTTATTAACTTAATTTATAGTAAAAATAAATTTATTAAATATGTATATATATTTTTACTTTTAACATTTTATATTATTAAATTTCACTATTATTTCATTCTAAATTATTGTTTAATATTAACAACTAAAAGTTAAAAGTAATACAAAATTTTGAAAATAAAGTCTTATATTGCCTCAAATAATAATATAAAGTTAAAATTAATAAAATTCAATAAATTATATTGTAATTTTCTTGTGATTAAATTTCTTTAGATGCAATTTTTTGTAATATCTTTCATTTAGCAAATTTTTATTTTTATTTTGAAATTCTAACTTTCTCATCTATAGTGCATCTCATCGCTCCACAAGGAGATTCTATGAGCATTTTTTTTTATTTACTTAACTACACTTTTTAAGAGTTAATATCTTATAGATAATGCACTTCTCCGATCTATAGTTTATAACTTATAACTCAGTGATACTAAACAATTTCTTATTGTTTCCTTCAGAATATTTACTTGTTTCCACTCTAGTAATGCCTCTTACTATTACTAATTTATATATGTATACCCTTGCATAAGGTTTCACACTATATGTATTCCTTATTGCATTTAATTGATAAAATACTAAATCACCCTTCATTGTATTTTATTAAGAATACATTGCTTTGGGTCATTTAATCACATTTATATAATTACATATATATTTAATATACAACACTCGCTTATTTATAACTATACTAAATTCCATTGATTACTAACCTTAATCTCTTAATAATTTTCCTTTGCAAATATGATTACCACCATAAAAAAGATTAAACCCCAAATATTTGTATAAATGAAATTTGTGAGGGTTCCCGATTGGCGGTACATGTTCCTGTCATAGTTTGATTTTACACTATAGAGATTTATAAGGATTTGTTGATCTCTATGTTATAATAACTTTATAGTTCCACTCATATACACGTTTAGACCAGATGTATGTAATTCTCTTTTATTAAATTCTTTGCTTACCCCCCCAAGGTATAATTTTACGATGGGACCTCAAACTAACAGATAGTTGACATGAAAGCGCTGTTTCCCATTGAATCATTGGGACTTTCGAACATTAATGCTATTTATTGTAGACGTATAACCACGGTACCAGGAACATATGCAATAAGGGATGAGCAGTGTAGTTGTACTATTTAATAGTTTTCTCGTTGCAAACCCATGCGACTCGATACTAATGTATTAAATTCTGAGATCTTTTCCATTCAATACATGAGATTTTCGATAGGCCTGAAATGAGACATTACCCATTACTCGAGGCCATCACACCGATCCAAACCTCTCTTCGCATCTATTAATGGGCCAATTCAGTATTCATTTCTTCTTTCCAGGTATCATTTCCGTCGTTCCCTCCATAGAAACGCAACAGAGAGGATTTACCTCGTCGTTCCCTGTTTGAGGTTGGAAGCACCAGCCAACACCCGGTCTACTTGACGGACGACTTGTTTCAGGTAATGCCATTTTCGTCTTAACTTTGGAATGGAACTCATCGTTTCTATTTTCCCAGAAAGCTAGAATGGTTTTGAAACCTGATTGTTTTCGAGTAAAATATTTGTTCATTTCCAAGTCTCTTTTTTTTTTCTTGGATTTTCCTCTGGTTGAAGTTCCCATAATTTTCACAGTATTTTCTCAGTTGATGATTTATTTTTTTCAATTTTTTCTCCGGAACAACTTGAGGTTATACTTGTAGAAATTCGCCAGCATTTTTCTTACTAAAATTTCTAAGCTAAAATTTGTTTATAATTACTATTTTCTTATGCTTCTTTCTCTTTTCTTTGTTTCGGTTGATTCGAGCATATTGGGCATTTCTTACTCATAAAAAATTCACTGCGAAAGGGAGTTGGCCCAAAAGTCAATTCTCTACAACCGTAAATGGTCTTGGAATTGACCTTTCATTTAGAAAATATGTTTCTTTATTATTGCCCTCTTGTAGTTTAGTTTCTGATTGGAGAACTTTTCCAGGTATCTTCTCCAAAATTTTCATAGAAGTTTATCTTTCCACTTCCATTATTTTAATCGTTGCATTCGATTTACATGCCAATTCTCTTCTCGTTCTTTCAGGGGACTTCCAAGCTTACAGGATTACCTATCGGGTATGTCCACTCCCATACCTACAACAGATTAATGCTATTCGATTCTACATATATTTATTTTTCTGCTATTTTTAATACATTTTGTTTTTATATCGGGGTACTAATTTCGCATTAATTTTGTGTGTAGGTAAACATACTCCACTTCTGTGGCTTTTCATTTGTTGGAAGTTATACTATCCCTTAACCGAGACTACTCCTAATGATACGTATCGTTTTGGCACAGGTCGGTATGTGCGTCTCTCTATATTTTGATTTTGGGGATAGAAATGTCAAATTCTCTATGTCTTGTTTTCGAAATCTATTTACTGGGAATGAAAAGGAAAAACCCATTAAACTGTTGGTGAAGTTTCTAAGAATAGGAGTTGGTTGGGAACAGTTGGAAAAGCAGCTACCTACCCTCTGGGATAAAAGGAAATCCCAGGAGAGGGGTAGGGGTTCTGTAAAAGTTTGGTAATAGGGTGAAGCATTTACTAGAGCTGGGTGGAAGACCAGTTGAGAATAGCTTCTGCAACACATTTCATTTTTATATCGAGTTACTAATTTCGCATTAATTTTGTGTGTAGGTAAACATACTCCACTTCTGTGGTTTTTCATTTGTTGGAAATTATATTATCCCTTAACCGAGACAATCCTAATGATACGTATTGTTTTGGCACAGGTCGGTATGTGAGTCTCTCTATATTTCGATTTTGGGGATAGAAATGTCAAATTCTCTATGTCTTGTTTTCAAAATCTATCTACTGGGAATTAAAAGGAAAAACCCATTAAACTGTTGGTGAAGTTTCTAAGAATAGGAGGTGGTTGGGAACAGTTGGAAAAGCAGTTACCTACCCTTTGGGATAAAAGGGAATCCTAGGAGAGGGGTAGGGGTTCTGTAAAAATTTGGTAATAGGGTGAAGCATTTTCTAGAGCTGGGTGGAAGACCAGTTGAGAATAGCTTCTGCAACCCTTGTGAGCCAGATTTCCTGTCTTGTGACTGGATTGGCCATCCTAAGGTCATAGTAGAAGAAGATTATCCACTGTTAGCCGTGGCACCGTCCATAATTCTGGAGCTAGGGGGCAAGAGGAGGACGTCATTGCCTCTCTTGATGGTTGGGAGGACCACAGTTTAAAAGGGATTTTGTTCCTTGTCAGATAAGTATCCAAAGATTATCCACTGTTACCCGTGGCACCGTCCAGAATTCTGGAGCTAGGGGGCAAGAGGAGGACGTCATTGCCTCTCTTGATGGTTGGGAGGACCACAGTTTAAAAGGGATTTTGCTCCTTGTCAGATAAGTATCCAATCTCTGCAACTCTGTGAATTACAGGTTAATCGGTGTTGTTTTTTTTTTTTTTTTAAATGCAGAAGGAACTCAGATTATTCCTGATTCCTACGGGATAAAGATCATTCTGGTAGTAAATCTCTGTGTGTAATGAAAAATATTGCCTGTGTTTAGTGGAACACTGGCAGCTACCAGCTAACCTGGAATGATAATACCAATATGTAGTGGAAAGAAAGGTTTTGTATTAGACTTAACTACCTATTTATTTTCTATGAAGGTGCGAAGTGTATCAAACAAGAAAATTGCCAGAACATAATTTTCTCTCTTTTATAGTAATAACAATGGAATTAATATTTGAAATATTTGAAAGATGAAATTAAAGATAAATAATCAAATTGTTAAGTTGAAAATGTAGAAAATGAAAAATGAAAAAGAAACAAATGTTGCATAAATATTGCTATGCAATAAAAGAAATTGTTGAATTGTAGATATGTTGGTCAACCATAATTAATTAATTAGCAATAGGCAATAAAATATGACAAGTTTTTCCATATAGATGCTAACTGAAACCATCTCCACATTGAGGCTGTAATAAGAATGAAATATATATTATCGTGCTCGCTCTATTATGACATCGATGCCCAACTCAGTGAGATCTGTGGCCTGCACTTCACGGTACACACCATCGAACTCCCTCCTAAACTTGTCTTTGGAGCTCACATACACCATCTTGCTCCTCACCCTTGAAGAGTCCGGAGGCCTGCAAATTTGTTTATGCACATCAAAACTTCCACCTTAATTCATCTGTCAATAAAATTACATTTTATAACTTGCTGAATGAGTATATATCCTACCTAGTTATAAGCTATAAGGTCCTAGGGCTTAACCAACGACCTGCTGGAAGGTCTAAAAAAATCGGCTCCTCCCTGGTAAGGCGCCTTAAGGTAAAGTTTGAAAGGATATCCATAGGGGGGATGGATGGAGACGCATGTGCATATACTATAATTGGGAAGAATGCTCACTTTTAGGGAGGCCGAACGATTATTCACAAGCATGAAATTGAACATCAAATTAAGGACACGAAAACTTAACTAATCAGAGTCTGCTATGGTCTGCTACAAATGTAATGCTACGTTGAGCTTGGAAGATTAAGTTGGTATGAAATAGGATAAGACAGGATTAAATAACAATTATTTAATCCTGTCTTATCAGTGACAAAATCAAAGTCATAGACCGCGTATCTACGCTCTGTTTTGGGAAGAGAAGCCGTAAAGCTATCATAGTTCTCAGCAGGGCCACCTAGTTTATCTACGGTGACTTGATTTTGCTTCTCGTCAATCTTGAATATTATTCTTATTCTTCAGCTCCAAGAATCTAGACTTGCATCTTCTTATTCTTCAGCTCCAAGAATCTATTCTTGCATTCATGGCTGACAGCCATCCCAGAACATGCACTAGCTTGCCAGTATTTTAGATTTGTTAGAATTAAGAGAAAACCTTCAAGGAAAGATCAACACATAAATGTTTAGTTTCACAGCATTTTCTACTTGAATGAAGCTATTTTCTAATTAAATGAAACAGCAAGATTATAAAAATATGGCAAAATCTTAAAATTTAAATTCTTTTTTAAAAATCAAATAGATCTCAAAAGATAATAGCAACTCAAATTTTAATTTGCTGGAACTCTAATAATACATGAGCAACTCAAATTTTAATTTGCTGGAACTCTAATACAACTTTTTTTAAGTGTGAATATTTTGAATACTAAAGTACTCCAGCACAATAAGAACCAATAAAACCTGCAAAATGCTGCCAAACACAAATTTCACTGCAAACGTTTGAAGTATGACCAAACGGCTCAAACACTCCGTCATTCAAGACGCACCGACAGACTAGTTAAATAAAACCTGTCGTCCTATGTGAAATAAATTAAACAGTAAACATTATATAAGGCAAGTCAAACAACAATGCAACCCTTCCAGACTTCATAATCTTTCATAAAACGACCTGGCCAACAAAATATTTCTGAAACAAAAATATCAAATATCTATCGAAAAAGCCCTAACAACACCGCAGACCAGAGTAAAAACATTGGATCTTCAAGTATTTGAAGGAAATCTCAAAGGAAGGCAGAATACTAACTATTTGAGAGAAAATTAAAATAAAAGGCAGATTGCCCTGCAGATATCGGAGTACTAGATTCAAGCCCGGCTCCCCGACAAATCCAAAAGACCAACAAATCCAAAAGATTTATTGGAAAATAACTAGGGTTTCTGTGGAGAAACACGTTCAAGAAAATCTATCAACGCGGAGCGTAGCAAACTTGAATTTAATTCATTCAATAATGAAGAGGGGGTATTATTTTGATTCAATTTATATGGAAATGTTTTAAATTGTTTTGGTCGTTTGAACCGCTACAGAGGAGGTAATGTCGGTCAACATTTCAATTTTAAATCATTTAAAAAACTAATAAAAAATGCTATTTTAAATCAAATATAAAAATAAAATTTATATATTTTTAATTTTAAATTCCATTAAATTATTTTCCGTGGAAAACAAAAGTGGTGGATGCATATAAAAAGCCAATATCTTTCCTTTTATGTATCACACGTCTTTTGTTTTTACCAGACAAGGGGATAATTAATGAGCTTTTTATTAATTAATATTTAATTAGTAATTCATTTTTTGTTATGTGAAGATTTCCGCAATATGATATTTTTCTAAAAGAAAATTGTACCATTATTAAAACCATAAGCTAAATGATCTCAGACAATAAATGAAATGTTAACCCAAAACCTTCGACTCACTCTTCTATATAATTTCTCTCTCAAAAATATCATCAATAGTTTATTTTATTAAAATTTAATATAAAATAGTTTGTATGAAATATTAAATTTAAAAAAATAGAGTTAACATTTATTTTATTAATTTAATTTTAATTTATAGTAATATGTAAATTTGTTAAATATGTATATATATTTTTATTTTTAACTTTTGTATTATTAATTTCTTTATTATTGGTAATACATTATTATTTAATATTAAAAACAAAAGTTAAAATAATATAGAATTTTCAAAATAAAATTTTATATGGTTCAATTGATAATATAAAATTAAAATTAATAAAGTAATAAAATTCAATCTGTTATATTGTTTTTAATTTTGTTTCGATCAAATTTCTCTAGGTGCAATTTTTTAGAGTGTGTTCATGTCATTCTTTCATAGAACTCAATGAATTAGTAATGGCTTTTTCTCTGTCTTATATATATTATAGTTTAAATTGTATTTTTGAAAGCTAAAATAGACTATATTATACATAATCTCTCTCTATATAAATTTCATAGTTTAAATTGTGTTTTGGAACTCTAAATAGACTAGATTATACATAATATATATTTTATACTTTCAATTAATTTTTTATTTGAAAATTGAATATTTTAATAAATACAATATTAAAATATTTTCTTTTAACATTTATATATGAAGTTAATATCGTCATAAATTAGTTGCATAGATGTTCAAATAGCTTATTTAAAACTTGTGTTGAAATATTAACACACACACACACACACAAATATATGAACTTGATATCAACATAAATTATTTAAAATCTTTATGAAATAATTTTGAAAAGTGTAAGGTTTAAACATCTTACTCACAATTTTTACTTAATTGCATTATTTTATTTACAATTAAGACTAAGTGAAATATTTTTAACACATTGAGTTGTAGTATCTTATTGATGTTTTATAATTCTTTTAATAATGATTTTAATTAAATTTAAGTAAAAATGCATATTCATTTATGTTTTACATCCCTTTTCTATTTAGAGAATATCTTATTTTAATTTAAGAGGAACACTTGTGAACTCCAACACCCTCATACTCTGTTGAAAAAATAAAATTAAGAACAAATTTTTAGATAAAATAAAATCATAGTGTACATATCTCATTAAAATATATAAATAGTAGCTATACATTAAAATCCATTTCACTATATAAATTAAAATAATGTTTCTCTAACCATATTTAAATTTAATTAGTAAGCACATAAAGAATTATCACTTACAATAATTGAATAATATGACAATATGATTAGCCATATATATTCACCCCCACATTTCCATGGATATTATTAACATGTAAATATGGTTTCTTACAATATCATGGGCCAATACCACGACTTATCACCACCACATGCATAAAAGCCATAAATCGTTTTAAAATCAAAATAAGCTATTTTAATTTAATTCTATAATATTTTTTTTAATTACTTTTGAGATATATCTAAACTCTCTATACTCACTAGTACTTAAAATATTCCATGGATATTCCATAGATATTAAATCCAGGTTTAAGGTTTCAATTAACTTGAAAATGAGAATACTTTATATAGGAATAATATCATTAAGAATAAAAATAGAAGCATTTTAAATAAGGTTCTACTGAGAGGTGAGAGGAATAAAATCTCTCAAAGTGCAAATATTTCCTCAAATTTGACACTTAAAAGGAAGTTTTCATTTTCAAAAATACTTGTACCTATCAATATTTTTTTGAAAATTTCCACATTTATTCATAATAATGAGTTTTTTCTGAAAAATAATTGTACCCATCAATAAATGAAATGTTAATCCAAAATCTTGGACTCACTTACTCCTCTACATAATTTCTTTCTCAAAAATATCAGCAATAATTTATTTTATTAAAATTTTTGGTATGAAATATTAAATTTTTAAAAATAGAGTTAATATATATTTTATTAACTTAATTTATAGTAAAAATAAATATATTAAATATGTATATATATTTTTACTTTTAACATTTTATATTATTAAATTTCACTATTATTTTATTCTAAATTATTGTTTAATATTAACAACTAAAAGTTAAAAGTAATACAGAATTTTGAAAATAAAGTCTTATATTGCCTCAACTAATAGTATAAAGTTAAAATTAATAAAATTAAATAAATTATATTGTAATCTTGTTGTGATTAAATTTCTTTAGATGCAATTTTTTGTAATATCTCTCATTTAACAAATTTTTATTTTTATTTTGAAATTCTAACTTTCTCATCTATAGTGCATCTCATCGCTCCACAACGAGATTCTATGAGCATTTTTTTTATTTACTTAACTACACTTTTTAAGAGTTAATATATTATAGATAATGCACTTCAATATTTCCGATCTATAGTTTATAACTTATAACCCAGTGATACTAAACAATTTCTTATTGTTTCCTTCAGAATATTTACTTGTTTCCACTCTAGTAATGCTTCTTACTATTACCAATTTATATATGTATACCCTTGCATAAGGTTTGACACTATATGTATTCCTTACTGCATTTAATTCATAAAATACTAAATCACCCTTCATTGTATTTTATTAAGAATACATTTCTTTGGGTCATTTAATAACATTTATATAATTACATATACATTTAATATACAATATTCGCTTATTTATACCTATACTAAATTCCATTGATTACTAACCTTACTCTCTTAATAATTTTCCTTTGCAAATATGATTACCACCATAAAAATGATTAAACCCCAAATATTTGTATAAATGAAATTTGTGAGGGTTCCCGATTGGCGGTACATGTTCCTGTCATAGTTTGATTTTACACTATAGAGATTTATAAGGATTTGTTGATCTCTATGTTATAATACCTTTATAATTCCACTCATATACACGTTTAGACCCTACATATGTAATTCTCTTTTATTAAATTCTTTTCTTACCCCCCCAAGGTATAATTTTACAATGGGACCTAAAACTAACAGATAGTTGACATGAAAGCGTTGTTTCCCATTGACTCATTGGGACTTTCGAAACATTAATGGTATTTATTGTAGATGTATAACCACGGTACCTGGAACATATGCAATAAGGGATGAGCGGTGTAGTTGTAATATATAATAGTTTTCTCGTTGAAAACCCATGCGACTCGACACTAATGTATTAAATTCTGAGATCTTTTCCATTCAATACATGAGATTTTCGATAGCCCTGAAATGAGACATTACCCATTACCCGAGGCCATCACACCAATCCAAACCTCTCTTCACATCTACTGCCACGTGTACGATGAGGATGCTACGAGAAGTAGGGCTTCTTTATGAATCTATTAATGGGCCAATTCGGTATTCATTTCTTCTTTCCAAGTATCACTTCCATCATTCCCTCCATAGAAACACAATAGAGAGGATTTACCTCGTCGTTCGCTGCTTGAGGTTGGAACCACCAGCTAACACCTGGTCTACTCGACGCACGACTCGTTTCAAGTAATGCCATTTTCGTCTTAACTTTGGAATGGAACTCATCGTTTCTATTTTCCTAGAAAGCTAGAATGGTCTCGAAACTTGACTGTTTTCGAGTAAAATATTTGTTCATTTCCAAGTCTCCTTTTTTTCTCTTGGATTTTCCTCTGGTTGAAGTTCCCATAATTTTCGCAGTATTTTCTCAGTTGATGATTTATTTTTCTCAATTTTCTCTCTGGAACAACTCGAGGTTATACTTGTAGAAATTCTCCTACATTTTTCTTACTAAAATTTCTGAGCAAAAAATTGTTTATCATTACTATTTTCTTATGCTTCTTTCTCTTTTCTTTGTTTCGGTTGATTAGAGCATATTGGGTATTTCTTACTCCTACAAAATTCACCGTGAAAGGGAGTTGGCCCCAAAGTCAATTCTCTTCAACCATAAATGGTCTTGGAATTTACCTTTCATTTAGAAAATATGTTTCTTTATTATTGCCCTCTTCTAGTTTAGTTTCTGTTCGGAGAACTTTTCCAGGTATCTTCTGCAAAATTTTCATAGAAGTTTATCTTTCCACTTCCATTATTTTAATCGTTGCATTCGATTTACATGCCAATTCCCTTCTCGTTCTTTCAGGGGACTTCCAAGCTTACAGGATTACCTATTGGGTATGTCCACTCCCATACCTACAACAGATTAATGCTATTCGATTCTACATATATTTATTTTTCTGCTATTTTTAATACATTTCGTTTTTATATCGGGGTACTAATTTCGCATTAATTTTGTGTGTAGGTAAACATACTCCACTTCTGTGGTTTTTCATTTGTTGGAAATTATATTATCCCTTAACCGAGACTACTCCTAATGATATGTATCGTTTTGGCATAGGTCGATATGTGCGTCTCTCTATATTTTGATTTTGGGGATAGAAATGTCAAATTCTCTATGTCTTTTTTTTGAAATCTATTTACTGGGAATGAAAAGGAAAAACCCATTAAACTTTTGGTGAAGCTTCTAAGGATAGGAGGTGGTTGGGAACAGTTGGAAAAGAAGATACCTACCCTCTGGGATAAAAGGGAATCCCAGGAGAGGGGTAGGGGTTCTGTAAAAATTTGGTAATAGGGTGAAGCATTTTCTAGAGCTGGGTGGAAGACCAGTTGAGAATAGCTTCTGCAACACATTTCATTTTTATATCAGGTTACTAATTTTGCATTAATTTTGTGTGTAGGTAAAAATACTCCACTTCTGTGGTTTTTCATTTGTTGGAAATTATATTATCCCTTAACCGAGACTACTCCAAATGATACGTATCGTTTTGGCATAGGTCGGTATGTGCGTCTCTCTATATTTCGATTTTGGGGATAGAAATGTCAAATTCTCTATGTCTTGTTTTCAAAATCCATCTACTGGGAATGAAAAGGAAATACCCGTTAAATTGTTGGTGACGTTTCTAAGAATAGGAGGTGGTTGGGAACAGTTTCAAAAGCAGTTACCTACCCTTTGGGATAAAAGGGAATTCCAGGAGAGGGGTAGGGGTTCTGTAAAAATTTGGTAATAGGGTGAAGCATTTTCTAGAGCTGGGTGGAAGACCAGTTGAGAATAGCTTCTGCAACCCTTGTGAGCCAGATTTCCTGTCTTGTGACTGGATTGGCCATCCTAAGGTCACAGTAGAAGAAGATTATCCACTGTTACCCGTGGCGCCGTCCAGAATTCTGGAGCTAGGGGGCAAGAGGAGGACGTCATTGCCTCTCTTGATGGTTGGGAGGGCCATAGTTTAAAAGGGATTTTGTTCCTTGTGAGATAAGTATCCAATATCTGCAACTCTGTGAATTGCAGGTTAACCGTTGTTGTTTCTTTTTTTTTTAAATGTAGAAGGAACTCAGATTATTCCTAATTCCTATGGGATAAAGATCATTCTGGTAGTAAAGATCTCTGTGTAAAGAAAAATATTGCCTGTGTTTAGTGGAACACTGGCAGCTACCAGCTAACCCAGAATGATAATACCAATATGTAGTGGAAAGAAAGGTTTTGTATTAGACTTAACTACCTATTTATTTTCTGTGAAGGTGCGAAGTGTATCAAACAAGAAAATTGCCAGAACAGAATTTTCTCTCTTTTATTTTAAGAGTTTATATTATGACAGAATAGGGGTCTTTTGTACTTTATTTCAAGAAAAAGAACTCTGTGAATTTGGTTAACAGGGTTTGTATAGCGAACTGAAAAACTAGTAGTACATTGAAAATGTAGTACTGAAGTCAGAACTCACAGAACAAGTAAACTATGTAACTGGAAAAAGAAAGATAAGAAAGAAAAATGTTATGCATGCATCAGGAAACCAAGAGTATTATACTCTCCAAAATGTATTACTGTAGTAGCACCGAGTTAAGCCAGAATAGAACTTGTGGAGCTTTGACTGGGTTGAAAACCCTACCCTGCCCCTGTTCGTTATTAAAAACTATACACAGCCCATTAAATCGGCGGAACTGTGTCGTTAATGAAATAAATACGTCTAATACAAACGATCAAATAGAATTAACATCATTCATTTAATATAATTTATACTAAGCCCATTACTATAAATGATTGGATTCATTAACCTTCAAAATATCTTCATAATACTTCCAATTTTTGGAAGTTTAATGAATTAGGTAAGTCACTCCTCTTAATGAATTAGATCAAAATAGACCTTGAGAAATGTTGTTTCCTTTTAAATTCTTTTGAATTGTTCATAGTGTAAAGTTAGTTTTCAACATTGTTGAGACTTTTGATGTTATGATATATAAAACCATTTTGGTATAATTTAAAAAAAAAATATTTAAAAAAGAATAAGAGGTATATATTGTCATATAAAATTATACTATATTGTTTATCTTTGAAATTTTTAGTAAATACATTAGATAATTAAAATTACGATATATATATATTTTTATATATATTTTTATTTATTTTTTTAAATACTATTATTATTCATTTAAAAAAAATTAAAAATTGCTTATGATAAATAAGGAGAAGATCAACTAGAGCAAAACATATACAACAAAATTGAAGGTCAATATGAGTCAAAATTAAGTATAGCATTGTTAAAATTGAACACAGTAATAGTAATAACAATGGAATTAATATTTGAAAGATGAAATTAGAGATAAATAATCAAATTGTTAAGTTGAAAATGTAGAAAATGAAAAATGAAAAAGAAAAAAATGTTGCATGAATATTTCTATGCAATAAAATAAATTGTTGAATTGTAGATATGCTGGTCAACCATAATTAATAATTAGTAATAGGCAATAAAATATGACAAGTTTTTCCATATAGATGCTAACTGAAACCATCTCCACATTGAGGGTGTAATAAGAATGAAATATATATTATCCTGCTCGCTCTATTATGACATCGATGCCCAACTCAGTGAGATTTGTGGCCTGCAATTCACGATACACACCAGCCAACTCCCTCCTAAACTTGTCTTTGGAGCTCGCATACACCATCTTGCTCCTCACCCTTGATGAGTCAAGAGACCTGCAAATTTGTTTATGCACATCAAAACTTCCACCTTAATTCATCTGTCAATAAAATTACATTTTATAACTTGCTGAATGAGTATATATCCTACCCAGTTATAAGCTATAAGGTCCTAGGGCTTAACCAACGACCTGCTGGAAGGTCTAAAAAAATCGGCTCCTCCCTAGTAAGGCGCCTTAAGGTAAAGTTTGAAAGGATATCCATATGAGGGATGGATGGAGACGCATGTGCATATACTATAATTGGGAAGAATGCTCACTTTTAGGGAGGCCGAATGATTATACACAAGCATGAAATTGAACATCAAATTAGGGACACGAAAAGTTAACTAATCAGAGTCTGCTATGGTCTGCTAAAAATGTAATGCTACGTTGAGCTTCGAATATTAAGTTGGTATGAAATAGGATAAGATAGGATTAAATAACAATTATTATCAATTATGTTTTTCTTTTACAAGGTATGTTGACATACTTACCATGAAATAAAGAATATCTTGCTCTTTTGGCAATTGTCATCAGTGACAAAATCAAAGTCATAGACTGCATATCTACACTCTGTTTTGGGAAGAGAAGCCGTAAAGCTATCATAGTTCTCAACAGGGCCACCTAGTTTATCTACGGTGACCTGATTTTGCTTCTCGTCAATATTGAATATTATGAAACGATGCATCTTCTTATTCTTCAGCTCTAAGAATCTAGACTTGCATTCATGGCTAACAGCCATCCTAGAACATGCACTAGCTTGCCAGTATTTTAGATTTGTCAGAATTAAGAGAAAACCTTGTAGGAAAGATCAACACATAAATGTTTATTTTCATAGCATTTTCTACTTTAATGAAGCAGCAAGATTATAAAATTATGGCAAAATTTTAAAATTTAAATTCTTTTTGAAAAATCAAATAGATCTCAAAAGATAATAGCAACTCGAATTTTAATTTGCTGGAACTCTAATAATACATGAGCAACTCAAATTTTAATTTGCTAGAACTCTAATAGTACATTAGCAACTCAAATTTTAATTGAACCATCCTTGAAACATTGATTGAAACAATTTATGTGAATGGAAATAAGGGCAAGGTAAGGGTGGATATTTGGTTTTATTGGGGCTATAGCTTTGAAATATATTGAAATAAGGGCAGAAGCTGGAAGGATCAACTATATCTCCTCGTCGAGTACATCGCAGTGAATTGAGCAACCAAGGAAAAGTAGTTAGCAGAATTCAGGTAGGGTAGTTAAGGGCATATTTATACAACCAGTTAAAGATAGTTAGGCATTGAATAAGGGCATTTCGGGTTAGTCTACTCCTCCTCATATTGATACTAGCAAGGCAGATATAGACTGGGCAAGGCAGATGGATAGATTTCTTTTGGACTGGGCAAGGCACAATGCAACGGGGTTAAACCAACTAGTAGATAGATTGATTTTAGAGTCTACGACCGACAAACATAGACCTTCACCCTCGACCATCACAAAATAGGGGGACTAGCAACTCCCTTTAAACCAACCCAACCGGCGAACCCAACCCAATCCAATTATACGAGTAATCAACTAAGGCAGCGAATAGTCGAACTAATAACCTTTCCTAAAGACTTGCCTTACTCCATGGTCTTGCCTAGATGTTTGAAAGGGGAAGCCTAACCTCATCATTATATACGTTGCATACCTAGATTGAAGGGATTGGATAGATTTCATTGACTGGCTGAGGATAGATGGATTGATAAGGGTGGGGTGAATACGGGGTGGAAACAACAGGACACTCTCGGGGGACTTAACCCCCTCGAGTAAGCAACCAGCAAAAATGCTTTGTTTTTATATGGGTATAAACACTTATTAACTTAGCTTATTAGCTTGGCTTATTGATATAAACGCTTATTGGCTTTGGGGTCTTGGTATAAATGCTTCTTGGCTTAGCTTATTGGATCTTCCCTATGAGTAATTGGGTCTTCCATCTTCCCTTTCATATTTATTTGACTGGTTACTAGTACTCCCTCCTTCACGTAATCACCTTACACCCAATGCATGAAAATTTACGCTCTAGTGCACCATTGTGGCCAGTGCATGAGAGGTCAAACTAGCATCAAGCTAGCCCTAGGTGAAACTTTATTATGTGACTCATGATGATGACTGGGATTTACTGTATTGATCTGGAGGACCAAATTGAAGTGTAATGGGATTCCCCCTCATGTGTGAGGGAAGAAGAGGAGCTGATGGCTGAAATACATTATAAATAACTAAGAGTAGTAATCGGGTTAACTGAGTAAGAAAAAAGCCATTCAATGATCAGGAAGGTACCTGTAAAAAAAGAGAAAAGTATCATATGTCTATCTTCCTTGAGGCAGGCATACCCATGCTCAGGAGTAACAAGAATGTGACCACCAAATAAAGTACACTGTGGATTCATAAAGTATGCATATAAAATGCAAAATCATGGTCACAAAATATACACGGTGGATACATGTCAAAAGGACACCACAACCATGAGAAAATACACACAGTGGATATGCGTCTCAATTTATTTGAAGAGAACAACTGTAAAAATGAGAAACGGGTCCTTATATACCAATGCCAAAGTAGAGAATGGTACTGGAGAAGACGAGCACTAGCAACAGGAGATTGACATAACTTGAGGTCTTTAATCACACCTGAAAAATGTATGAATCTACACCATGTGAATAAATGCACTAAAGTCAAACATGGGAGAAACTCTCTAGTCATCGGTCTTTATTAAGATTTTTTCCAGATGCAAGGTGACACGCCAATAATGATAATGGCCACCAAGGTACTAAGCACATTCTAACCAATGTGAATATATATGCTAAGGTTGAACACTGGTAGTCAGGAGCCATTGATTAAAACCCACTAACAACTACAAGGGAACCTGCCACTGCTGACTACAAGCCCTAAGTGACTATAAACCTGTAAGTCTACCTCCGAGATAATAAGTTGAAGTCAATAGGAGAAGACCGGCCAATGAGAAGGAAATAATGTATCCTTCCACACTGGCACGAGTAGTAGCATCAGATATTATTATTTATTGATAAAAAATTAACCCATAGGGAAGGCTGATGCTGTAAGTAAATACACCTAATAAATGGATAAAACGGGCTAAAAAAAGTCTATTTCACATTAGCATGACATACAAAATGACCTGGGCACTAATTGAAACCAAAGAGACCAATGATATAAACCGGAAATGTAGGGAGATATTGAACGCTCTCCATAATGATTGGAAAAGAAACCAATTGGAGAAGTCAAAAATCCAAATAAGTGTTTTATTTCCAAGCCCAAACCGAGATGACGTATCTAAATAGAAAAGTGGCTTTCCTGTAGGGCATTGTTTAATGCGAGTAGGTAGGGAGTAAACCAAATAAAACCTATTTACTAGGGTATTGGGTAAATGAAAGTAGTGGTTTTGAAGCTGCGTCCAATCGCTAAGGTCTACGAGCCGATATATAAAGTCTTGTTTGGTGGTTGGTAGCATATAGTAGGTAAGATAAAAATTTATTGTGTAGGCTTGTAAAAGTGAATATAACTAAAAATAATTTTGACCCAAGACTAACATATCATAATAAAGTATTCTTCCATCCAACAGGGCAGTTCCCACGAAGATCTGATCCATCCAAGAAGCAAGGTTGTTCGCCACCCACCACATTCCTAGTGTAGGCGGCACTATTATATTATCACTCTCATAGTATGGAAGAGCATGTGTTTTAGGGTAGATTCACCGACCAATGCATCGTGGTAAGTAGTGAGCGTTAGAACAGTTATGAAATGGTATGACAAAGAAAGGACACTCACTCATTTCATAGAAGTGGTGCATCATATAATAATTATATTACGGAATCTCACTACTACCACTCGTTCAATGAAACAAAAAATGGTCAAATGAATGAAAAAGAAGTGGATGCTCATATATAATATGTATGAGGCATCTCGCTACTGCCACTCGATCAATGAAACAACAAATGGTCAAATGAATGAAAACGAAGTGGATGCTCATATATAATATGTATGAGGCATCTTGCTCCTGCAAACAAATCGATCTGAGAGAATCTGAATCAATATTATGAAACCACTCAATCATATATCATTATATGAGCCATCTACCTTCTGCCAAAGACTTGAAATGTTTCTCGAATATGATCAATTATGGGATGGCAGAATTACGTATATAATAGCAGCATTATTTTCTAAAGAGAAATGTAATATCTCATTCATGAATGCATAATGCCATATATAATATATGCATTGATAAGAAAGCGTAATTACTTCTATAATTCCTCACCATATGAATAGTGAGTCCCTACCAGGCCTATCCTTTTAGTCGAGTCCCTCCGAGCCTCACCCATATGAATGAGTGAGTGAAACTACCGAAAGGTTGATCCAATATGTTTACTTATTTCATAGGACTTACTTTTCATTAGTGAATCCCAGTCAATAGTTCTTATTATCGGATATTGCTTCTGTAGTTTCAAGCAAATTTCCTTACTTCTATTTTT
Source organism: Pinus albicaulis (assembly GCA_034641835.2). Classification (NCBI taxonomy): domain Eukaryota; kingdom Viridiplantae; phylum Streptophyta; class Pinopsida; order Pinales; family Pinaceae; genus Pinus; species Pinus albicaulis. The sequence continues at coordinate 130,608 of JAXQQM020088449.1, read as the reverse complement.
TCCCCTCAAATGATGGCACTTGATTCCCCTCTAAGAAGGTAAGTAGGTGCTAATCTAAATGCTGCTATTATATATGTAATTATGCTATCGAATCTAGTAATATCCGATAATGTCTGAGGTTCACTGCCTTACTGTCTGAATAGATACAGGAATAGAATAAGGCCGGCCAGCCAGAGATGAGTGGGCGTGGGCAGAGTTGGTGGGCGAGAGAGGAGAGAAGTGGGAAACCCAAATTAGAGGTGGGCCAGAGAGAATTCATAATCACCTGTCCTTCCTTAAGGTGGGTCAAAGATAAGTGAAGTGAAATGTATGACCCGAAGCCCTATCGGTAGGGGACCACTCGCATAGAGAGGAATGACTAGCAATAACCTCTAGCTATGGTGAAAGATTGGTATGCACTCTTCTCACTAAAGAAAGAATGGAGAAGAGATGAGTTAGCATAAATCCTTTTCAAAAAGCTGCCTGCTACAAGGAGAGATATAATTATATATGTAATTATGCTATAGAATAATTTTGAAAAGAATCGATACCAGTATGTTAGTTTGGGTATGTGCTATACGAGCTCTAATCCTCGACTAGCAGTGTGGGTGGTTTTTGTAGGGATAGGCATATAAGAGTAAGTTTGGTATAATAAATTACCCACCCCAATGGACTAGATGTTCTGGCAAAGTGTTTTTAGTTGTTCCAATTAGGCGTGGTTCAAGTCCATGTTCAACAGGCTTAAGTGTGTAAGCCCCAGTTTCTCCCGACTACTTTTTATTGTTCCCAGCTCCAGGTGTTTCACCCAGTTAGTTTCTCCTGGATACATTTTGTTGTTCTCAGCTCCAGGTGTTTCACCCAGTTAGTTTCTCCTGGCTATAGAGATAGTATACTTGCCTTAAGTTAGGTGAGACAAGTTAATCGTAAAAGGGTTAGGAGGTATACTTGCCTTAGTTAGGTGATACCGTCTAATTGTACAAGGGTTAGGAGGTGATCTTAGTCTTAGGGGAGATCCAATAATCGTTCCAGAGCTACTTCCCACCTCTCCTTTGCCCAACTAAACTAGTAAGGGTCATTGGCAAGAGACTCTATGTCCCTTTAGTGCGTAGAGTCAGTTGTTCCCAATTCCTGTCCTTATATATGCATGTTTAGGAGCTCTTTTCCGAGCTTGTCGGAAGGTTATGTATTCACCAATAAATAGTAGAATGAGGTAAGGGCGAACTAGCTATCCCCTGAACTATTCCCCCGACCAAGCAATTGTTAGGCCCACAACCCGGCTAGGCAAGGTCAAGTTTAAGAACAACCCAGCTAGGCAAAGTGAGAGAGTACCATAGTTAAGCACTGCAGGGTCAAAGAGAGAAGGTGAAGGGTTGGATGCATCGCCAATCAATGGGCTAAATCAGGGTTTGGGTGCTTTTTCAAGCCCCTCCGCTTCTTATTAACTAGTGTCATGTAGAGAGCTGAGCCAAAGGAATGGGCATGGAATGGGTGGGAATTGTTCACAGGCCCAATAAACATTGTTACTCATTGTACGCTCAGAGCTATTTAACAGGGACCTCTATGGGATATCGAGAAAGGAAGGACAAAGGAAAATAAAGGATAGGAAAGGACAAGAAAGGATGGAAGGATGGTGCCTATCTCTTTTAGGACATACGGTGCTTACCCAACACACGTAGTCAAGGTTAGTTACACAACACTCTTGAATCAGGATGGATTACCCTGCTAGCTCTTTTACTTAATATATTTCACCTTTTTCGAGTTTCACAACCCTCTATAGAAGGTAAGGTTTGCCATCCCTTTTCTTTTAGGTTTTATCTTATTGGATGGAGGAAGAGCTTCGCGGAGCCCACAATGTGTCCTCCTTTGTCCTCCTTTAGATTTCCTACAGGCTTTTCTAGGCTTCTCTTCGGAATAATGGGACCTTCCCTTGAAATAATATGTAATTAATTAAATAGTTTTTTCCTTGATATCCTGAAGAGATTGCTATTTGTATCAATTACTTGATGAAATAATATTAATTATTTTATCAACAAAATTGTGGGAGGATGTTATATTTGGTTGGGCTTCAAAAATATATTCTTAAAAATAAGAATAGACCTCAAAATCTAGATGAGAAATTTGTAGAGATAATCTTTGAACATGTAAGCTAAGTTATATAATTAGAAAAATATATTATTTTGCATATGATTTTTGATTGATGCTTAACAATCAATTTTAACTTCATCTCACTAGTTCTTTATTATGAAAAATCTTTACTATGAAAGAGAATGACCTTGAGCATATTATAAAAGGCTTGTTTTCATATTAGACTCCAATTCATACCCTTGCATCACATGCTTACATTTTCTAGATTTCTTAACTTAACCTTTTCATAGAGAAAACTTATGCACATCAAGTTCCCAATGCATCTACAAGTCATCCTTAGTTTTAGTTAATTGGGCCAAAATGGGATTGTAGAGTTTAGAATATAATTACAACTAATAATAGAGTTATATAAGGATAACACTAGCCATAAATAAATGAGAGCTGGAGTAATAACTCAAAAATGCAACTCCTAACTCAAGAATCTAGGAAAAATTACAACCATAGTACATTTGTGATAGGATAAGGATTCCTAGGATAAAGTGTGCATTTGTGATAGGGTATCTAGACAATAGGAAGTTCACATTAATGGATAAAAAATCAATGTTTATTGTGTTTATGTGTTGTTTATTACAAAAAATATGCTTATTTTTTTCACATTTTGTTCTCATTAATTAGAGGAGGAAACATATTCTAGGCCACTACTTCATTTTAGGATAATGACCCAACAAAAAAATTATTTGATAGTAAGACATCATTGTGGGATGCATTACAAGGGATAAGAATTGAATAAATCTTTTTTTTGAGACACTAGGATTTATGGTGAAGTTTTTAGATGGAATAGACCAGGACCAAAGGTAATTTCTCATCATGTTGTGATTTAATGAAGGCCTTAGTATGTTTTTGGTGGCATAATATAAGGAATTCTTGCATTAGTCCTCTCCTTGTTTAACTAACATTGTACCGACATGAAATGGTAAGGATAAAACATAACAGACGATGTCCTTATTAAAGAGAAGGGGGTTGAGAAGTGGTTCAAAGGTGAGTACAATTTTTGATGCTTGAAATGATTGTTGGGTTTTGTCATTTGATATTAATATGAGGACTTCACGAAAGAGGTGGAAAAATCCATGAGCATGCATGACATAATCAAGAATGAACTAGCCTAAGATGATGGAATTCCCTTGAAGGCTCTATAATTGGGTCAAATTCCATGGAAAGGGTACTTCAATGATGGCTTGGAATTTAAACGTCAATGATAATCACATACTTTGAGACAATGAATTATAAGAGGCATCTATATATGACAAAGGATATATACTTGAAGGTTTTGAAATGGATGTTACGTTGGAAGCACTTTAGAAAAAGGATGTGGATGGCTTGTATGTATTGTTATCATTGGTTGACTGAGTTATAGTACCTTTTAAGTAAGTTTTCATGATGTTAAAAATGTCATGAAACAAATATAACATCATGCACTAAACTACGTCTTTGACATTCTTAAGTCAAAGATGCATGATGTAATATGGAAATTTCCTCCAAGGGATGGTGAAGGAAATGTTCTACTTATCTTGTTGAAAAATATAATTTTGGTTATACTTATAGAATTATCTATGAAGGAGAAAAATTCATGTCTATTGCATACATTTATCACTTGGTCAATGAAGGAGTAAAGAAATTTATCACTAGGGCATGTTAGGTTAAGATAATGGAAGTCAATGCATACATGGATGATACCCTACTTTTAATTGATAGGAACAATATTTAATATCCATTAAGTATAAATGAATGGATAAATAAACACTTGTTTACAAAGTTTTCTAATTTATGCCTTTATCGGTGATGCATTTCTTTATGTGTTGATGTGATGCTCTATAATGTTAGAGTCAAGACTAGACATTTTTTAGTATGACCAATAAAATTTGTCAGAAAAATATTGGAAGAATGCTTTATAAGATAAAGCCTCCTTAGAAGAACATGCAACTCTAAGATACATATGTTTTCTAATTTCAATTGTAAAAAAAATCGAGCATGATGGTCGGTAAAATGTTTGCCATATTACCTTCCACAATGGTGTTCACGGTAAGTATGGGGGGTTTAAAATAGTATAAATGTCAATGGAAAATAAATCCTTGACCTCAACTATATACTATGTTTAGTGGGTTGGCTTCTTTAACTCAAAAATAATGATTAAACCCAAATATTGGGCCTAATTAGATTCCTACTTATTTGGTATGGAATAATCCTAATGGCTTACAAACCATTCAATGGGATTTAGTGGTTTTTAAATTTTATTCCTTTTGTTATTTTCATTCTTTATAATTTTATAATTATAAATCACAAAAAATATGATCTATTGAGTTTAAATACAATATGTATCAAGGGTAACTTACAAAAACATTCAATGTAATAGTTATCTAATATTTTTGATTCTTAAAGAAATAATTCCATTAAAAAAGTATCCTGAAAAATTAGTAATTACTACTAGGAAGAAATAAGACTTAACAATGAGACATCTAAAAATAATTCTATAATATCTAAACTAATAAAACATGAAACATGAAATACATTGAGAATGACATATTTTCTACACCCATTGGCCACCTTTTGATTTATTTTTTTTCCTATATTCATATCATCCTATATCCAATTTTTCTTATAATAAGAAACCATGAGAAAATCCCTAGATAAAATTGTGTAGGTATCTCTCGAGGCATTAGAAAAAGATACTTGAAACTATTTGGTTGATGAAACACTTTTTGGTGTTTCTATAATACCCCTTGTTAATAGTAGTTGTTGCAATAATTCTTTTATGTAGTTGCAACAACTTTGGTGCATTGCTTATTGATGATAGCTACCGTATCAACTCCTTCATGTCATTGTGACACCTTTGTGCATTAATTGCTAATGATATTTGTGAAAACATGAAAGAAACAACATCAGTCAATTGCCATTACCTAGCTATCATTGTTAGTTAAATTGTGTAAGAACTCACAACTAACAATTACCAAAAAAAGGAAATGAATAAAGAGTGGTCAACACCACTCAAAGTGGGATATTTGAGTGTAACCATTTCATTGTAAGGAGGAGAGAATACCCAAGAATTAGATATGCTAATGGCTGTCCTTAGTCTCCATATTAATTTGAAGAATTGAATCATGTATAAATATGCATGCTCCACTTGATCCAAAGGGGAAGAGAAAAGGAGAAGAAATGGGGATTTTATTAAATAAAATTTTTGATTTAAACTTAATTTTATTCATATGTATTGGTAGAGTAATATTTTGTTAGATGTTTAACTAATGCCTCACCTAAAGAGGTAACACATGCTTTTTAGTTAGGTACTTCTCGTACTTTAGCATAAGTTAATTTTTATTCTTTACTAAAAAATATTTATTTTGATTATTTGATTAATTTATTATATAACTATTATTTTTACGCTTGAAAACAACTTTCCTAGCTCCCACTCTGTCTTCTTTGGCACCATTAGATAAAATGTTAGACGATTAAAATATTTTAAGCCATCAGATTAATAGTTAATAAAAAAACTAATAATTAAGAAATTTAATGAACATGTTTAAAATTAATTGAAAGTGTTTAGTGAACCGTTTCTCCATGGATTAACTGCTTATTCTCCTTTAACCTTTGATTGTCCATCTAGATGCAAGTATTTACGTTGTGAAAAGTTAATTCCATAGTGATTATGATTAGTTTAATTGAAAGAAGAGGTATAAGCAGATATGCATTGTTATCTCATTTTTATGTTTCTTTTGGTACGATGCAATGATTTAGATTTTTGGAAGTTATTTCCATTGTAATACAGCAAATTGAAGGAGCAGCTATTAACTTATCTAAATTGTTTGAACTGCTGCTAAAAAAACAGTTTTGAATAAAACCTGGCCAACAAGCTCAGATGGGTTGCGATTGTTAAACTGGTAATGTTTCTTGGCCTTACAAAGAGCCTGATGATAGCTGATAAAAAGAGTAAGGCCTTCGCTAGTAGCACTGGGAAATAGAGTTAACATAGTAATTACAAACATTTATTTTAAACAGTTTGAAGTTTTGTCTAAAGATTTTTATAATATCATGTTGAACAGTTTGAGGCATTTCCCTGTAATAAATTGGAACAGGGATCTGGGGGCAGGAAATGGGAGCCGTAAAAGAGAGCCCTGAGAGATTTGATGAAGTTGTTGTCATCTTGATTAAAATTCTGAAACTCCCATTTCAATTTTTTCCCTTCCACTTTTCAGTGGTCTTTCGGAAAGGAAATTATTCTCCTGATTTCTTCCTAGGAGGGCGACTGCAGACCAATTTTGTAAATACCTTTCAGTATTTCATTTTGCTGCATTGTTGGTCTTTATTTTTTTCTCACACTTCTGTTCTCTGCAATCGAGCATTAAGAAAACAAGGCGAACAAATAAAACATGAAGTACAACAAATTATATATGAGAAACAGGAAACATATTTAGCTCGCAGATAAAATAAAAATGAGCAGAGAAATTAAAAAAAAAGACCTGCATTGTTTTTGTCCATAACATTTTCTCTGAACTGGCGATGGAATGACACCTATGAAGTGCAGGTGACAGTCTATGTGAAACAAACATATCTAAAATGGTTTAATGGACAATTACCAAGTTCCCTCAAATCATATAAAAAAAATTAAGGAAATTTGATAATTCGATTGGTAAGTCGAATAATTCGATAAGAATTGAGTTCGGTTCATGGAAGCTAATCATCGTGTGGGTGACTGAAAGTGTTTGTTTCATAGTGTTATGATTGAAGATACATGCAATACTGAATAAATACATTTTATTTAATTTTATTTCTTTTGAGGTCATCTACAAGAGCTCAATCATAATATGATATAAGTACAATCTTACTATGATTAAAATATATTATGTATAAATTTAATTTTGAGCATGGAAATAGTTCATTTAAAAGGAATTGAAATAAGTTTTATTCAATTTTAAAAGATGTCATGTAAACAAAAAATAAGTTTCATTCATTATTATTTTAACAAGAGCTTAGTAGCAACATGATATAAGTCAATCATATTCTAATTTAAATATAGGTAAAAAACAATATATGATATATAAATTTATATATTGTTACAAACTTTTCAAAATTTATTTAGATATCCAATTATGTCAATCAATTCCTTATGATTGAAATAAGTTTTATTGAATTTTAAAAGAGGTGGAGATGTAAAAGTTATAAATAAGTTTTATTTTATTGTATAGAATAGCCTAGTCATAACATGATATGTGTGTGTGTGTGTATTTTATCTGTTTCCCTTTTTACAAACCAATATGAAGCATGAAAAATGAGAATAATAAGAATATAGTTTATTACAAATACTTCACAGTTTCAAGAAGAAAACATTTCAATTAAGTGAAAAATTTATTTGAGATGAAAATTAGTGTATTTTATTTATGATTGAATTAAATCAATGCAGGTTGTTTTCAATGAAATCAATACACAATGTTAACCTAATTACCTTGAAATTAACTAAAATCAATACATCTAATACAAATTCAAATAGGATTATAAATTAACATCATTAATGAAATAAATACATCTAATACAAACGATCAAATAGAATTAACATCATTCATTTAATAGAATTTATATTAAGCCAATTACTATAAATGATTGGATTCATTAACCTCCAAAATATCTTCATAAAACTTCCAATTTTTGGAAGCTTAATGAATTAGTTAAGTCACTTCTCTTAATGAATTAGATCAAAATAGACCTTGAGAAATGTTGTTGCCTTTTAAATTCTTTTGAATTGTTCATAGTGTAAAGTTAATTTTCAACATTATTGAGACTTTTGATGTTATGATATATAAAACCATTTTCATATAATTTTAAAACAATTTATTTAAAAAAGAATAAGAGGTATATATTTTCATATAAAATTATACTATATTGTTTATCTTTGAAATTTTTAGTAAATACATTAGATAATTAAAATTACCATATATATATATATTTATTTATTTTTTAAATACTATTATGAATCATTTAAAAAAAATTAAAAATTGCTTATGATAAATAAGGAGAAGAACATATAGAGCAAAACATATACAACAAAATTGAAGCTCAATATGAGTCAAAATTAAGTATAGCATTGTTAAATTTGAACATAGTAATAGTAATAACAATGGAATTAATATTTGAAAGATGAAATTAAAGATAAATAATCAAATTGTTAAGTTGAAAATGTAGAAAATGAAAAATGAAAAAGAAACAAATGTTGCATGAATATTGCTATGCAATAAAAGAAATTGTTGAATTGTAGATATTCTGGTCAACCATAATTAATTAATTAGCAATATGCAATAAAATATGACAAGTTTTTCCATATAGATGCTAACTGAAACCATCTCCACATTGAGGCTGTAATAAGAATGAAATATATATTATCGTGCTCGCTCTATTATGACATCGATGCCCAACTCAGTGAGATCTGTGGCCTGCACTTCACGGTACACACCATCCAACTCCCTCCTAAACTTGTCTTTGGAGCTCGCATACACCATCTTTCTCCTCACCCTTGAAGAGTCAGGAGACCTGCAAATTTGTTTATGCACATCAAAACTTCCACCTTAATTCATCTGTCAATAAAATTACATTTTATAACTTGCTGAATGAGTATATATCCTGCCTAGTTATAAGCTATAAGGTCCTAGGGCTAAACCAACGATCTGCTGGAAGGTCTAAAAAAATCGGCTCCTCCCGGGTAAGGCGCCTTAAGGTAAAGTTTGAAAGGATATCCATAGGAGGGATGGATGGAGACGCATGTGCATATACTATAATTGGGAAGAATGCTCACTTTTAGGGAGGCCGAACGATTATTCACAAGCATGAAATTGAACATCAAATTAAGGACACGAAAAGTTAACTGATCAGAGTCTGCTATGGTCTGCTACAAATGCAATGCTACGTTGAGCTTGGAAGATTAAGTTGGTATGAAATAGGATAAGACAAGATTAAATAACAATTATTATCAATTATGTTTTTCTTTTACAGGGTATGTTGACATACTTACCATGAAATAAAGAATATCTTGCTCTTTTGGCAATTGTCATCAGTGACAAAATCAAAGTCATAGACCGCGTATCTACACTCTGTTCTGGGAAGAGAAGCCGTAAAGCTATCATAGTTCTCAGCAGGGCCACCTAGTTTATCTACGGTGACCTGATTTTGCTTCTAGTCAATCTTGAATATTATGAACCGATGCATCTTCTTATTCTTCAGCTCCAAGAATCTAGACTTGCATTCATGGCTGACAGCCATCCCAGAACATGCACTAGCCTGCCAGTATTTTAGATTTGTCAGAATTAAGAGAAAACCTTCAAGGAAAGATCAACATATAAATGTTTAGTTTCACAGCATATTCTACTTGAATGAAGCTATTTTCTAATTAAATGAAGCAGCAAGATTATAAAAATATGGCCAAATCTTAAAATTTAAATTCTTTTTGAAAAATCAAATAGATCTCAAAAGATAATAGCAACTCAAATTTTAATTTGCTGGAACTCTAATAGTACATTAGCAACTCAAATTTTAATTTGCTGGAACTCTAATACAACTTTTTAAGTGTGAATATTTTGAAGACTAAAGTACTCCAGCACAATAAGAACCAATAAAACCTGCAAAATGCGGCCAAACACAAATTTCACTGCTAACGTTTGAAGTATGACCAAACGGCTCAAACACTCCGTCATTCAAGACGCACCTACAGACTAGTTAAATAAAACCTGTCGTCCTATGTGAAATAAATTAAACAGTAAACTTTATATAAGGCAAGTCAAACAACAATGCAACCCTTCCAGACTTCATAATCTTTCATAAAACGACCTGGGCAACAAAATATTTGTGAAACAAAAATATCAAATATCTATCGAAAAAGCCCTAACAACACCGCAGACCAGAGTAAAAACATTGGATCTTCAAGTATTTGAAGGAAATCTCAAAGGAAGGCAGAATACTAACCATTTGAGAGAAAATTAAAATAAAAGGCAGATTGCCCTGAAGATATCGGAGGACTAGATGCAAGCCCGGCTCCCCGACAAATCCAAAAGATTTATTGGAAAATAACTAGGGTTTCTGTGGAGAAACACGTTCAAGAAAATCTATCAGTGCGGAGCGTAGCAAACTTGAATTTAATTCATTCAATAATGAAGAGGGGGTATTATTTTGATTCAATTCATATGGAAATGTTTTAAATGGTTTTGGTCGTTGTAATGTCGGTCAACATTTTACTTTTAAATCATTTAAAAAACTAATTAAAAATGTTATTTTAAATAAAATATAAAAATAAAATTTATATATTTTTAATTTTAAATTCCATTAAATTATTTTCCCTGGAAAACAAAAGTGGTGGATGCATATAAAAAGCCAATATCTTTCCTTTTATGTATCACACTTCTTTTGTTTTTACCAGACAAGGGGATAATTAATGAGCTTTTGATTAATTAATATTTAATTAGTAATTCATTTTTTTTATGTGAAGATTTCCACAATATGACATTTTTCTGAAAGAAAATTGCACCATTATTAAAACCATAAGCTAAATGATCTCAAATAATAAATAAAATGTTAACCCAAAACCTTGGACTCACTCTTCCATATAATTTCTTTCTCAAAAATATCATCAATAGTTTATTTTATTAAAATTTAATATAAAATAGTTTGTATGAAATATTAAATTTTAAAAAAGAGAGTTAACATATATTTTATTAATTTAATAATAATTTATAGTAATATGTAAATTTGTTAAATATGTATATATATTTTTATTTTTAACTTTTGTATTATTAATTTATTTATTATTGGTAATGTATTATTATTTAATATTAAAAATAAAAGTTAAAATAATATAGAATTTTCAAAATAAAGTTTTATATGGTTCAATTGATAATATAAAATTAAAATTAATAAAGTAATAAAATTCAATCGGTTATATTGTTTTTAATTTTGTTTGATCAAATTTCTCTAGGTGCAATTTTTTTAGAGTGTGTTCATGTCATTCTTTCATAGAACTCAATGACTTAGTAATGGTTTTTTCTTAATCTTATATATATATTATAGTTTAAATTGTATTTTTGAAAGCTAAAATAGACTATATTATACATAATCTCTCTATATATAAATTTCATAGTTTAAATTGTGTTTTGGAACTGTAAATAGACTACATTATACATAATATATATTTTATACTTTCACTTAATTTTTTATTTGAAAATTGAATATTTTAATAAGTACAATATTAAAATATTTTCTTTTAACATTTATATATGAAGTTAATATCGTCATAAATTAGTTTCATAGATGTTCAAATAGCTTATTTAAAACTTGTGTTGAAATATTTTCACACACACACACATACATGAACTTGATATCAACATAAATTATTTAAAATCTTTCTGAAATAATTTTGAAAAGTGTAAGGTTTAAACATCTTACTCACAATTTTTACTTAATTACATTATTTTATTTAAAATTAAGACTAAGTGAAATATTTTTAACACATTGAGCTGTAGTATCTTATTGATGTTTTATAATTCTTTTAATAATGATTTTAATTAAACTTAAGTAAAAATGCATATTCATTTATATTTTACATCCCTTTTCTATTTAGAGAATATCTTATTTTAATTTAAGAAGAACACTTGTGAACTCCAACACCCTCATACTTTGTTGAAAAAATAAAATTAAGAACAATTTTTTAGATAAAATAAAATCATAGTGTACATATCACATTAAAATATATAAATAGTAGCTATAGATTAAAATCCATTTCACTATATAAATTAAAAATGTTTCTCTAACCATATTTAAATTTAATTAGTAAGCACATAAAGAATGACCACTTACAATAATTGAATAATATCACAACATTATTAGCCATATATATTCACCCCCACATTTCCATGGATATTTTTAACATGTAAATATGGTTTCTTACAATATCATGAGCCAATACCAGGACTTATCACCACCACATGCCTAAAAGCCATAACTCATTTTCAAATCAAAACAAGCTATTTTAATTTAATTCTATAATATTTTTTAATTAATTTTGAGATATATCTAAACTCTCTATCCTCACTACTACTTAAAATATTCCATGGATATTCCATAGATATTAAATCCAGGTTCAAGGTTTCAATTAAATTGAAAATGAGAATACTTTATATACGAATAATATTATTAAGAATAAAAATAGGAGCATTTTAAATAAGGTTCTACCACTACTACATAAAGGGGGGTTTTAAGACAATATTTAAGACAATTTTTGGGTAAATTGTCTTAATTTGAGACAAAAGAAAACTTGTGTATTGTCTTAAATATTGTCTTTAAGCGGGTGTCTCAAACTAAATCGTCTTAAAAATAAATCGTCTTAAAATATTGTCTCTATAAAGACAATATATATCACAATCATTTTTGTCTTTCAAGAGACAATTTCATTTTTGTCTTTCCAAAGACAATAGGTGCACTACAACACAAAGGGGAGTTGTAAGACAATTTCTGGGTAAATTGTCTTAACTTGAGACAATTTAATTTTTGTCTCTCCAAAGACAATAGTTGGAATTAAAGACATATTGTCTTTATGGAGACAATGTCTTTAATCTTATCTATTGTCTCTGTAGAGACAATATAAAACAATGAATCCAGAAAAAATATCTCACCATTAAAATAAATCAATATAAAAAATTTAATTAAAAAAATCAACAATATCATTGAATAATTCATGTTAGGGTACAGTGGAATCGAACCACCAACCTCCTGCATGGCAGGTGCTTTTCCAATGAGCTAGAACCCTTTCAAGAATTATGTGAGGAGTTATAAGTCATGACAAGTATAGGACCAGGAGGCCAAGAATCTGCCATCAATAAGAGCTCCAACATCTTTACACCCACATAAGAATTCCCTGTTTATTCCATGGCCAGGCACACATATGCAGAAAAAAATAGGTCTAGAAAACTCAACAGAGATTTTCAATTTTTGCAGTTATTATGCACCCAATTAGGCAATTTCAATATGGGTATAATAGAATAGTGATCATAAGAGAAAAATGAAATTCTGCTAGGAGAAATTATGACTCTTGGAGCAGCATGCACAGAGCACAGAAAATCGGAAATACTTCAAAATGACAACCTAACATCAAGATTGGGTAACCAAGGCACCCTAAACTAGTATAACTAAAGATAAAACACATCAACAAACAATAGTTAGGCATATAAAATTGGAAATTAAAAAGGCAAAACCAAGAAGCACATAAATGAAGAATTGATATGCAAGTGACCGTTAAAGTGACAAACTTACTCCTGCTTAAATGAATACACATCCATATCTTATCATGGTTTATCTTTGGATTTTAATAGTTTGCATATGGACAAGCAGAAAAAGGTGGATAACACCTTCCATAAAATAAGTTTGAGTTTGTCTAGGGCCTAAAAGATTGGGGCTGATGTGCAGATTGATTATAACACTTAAAAATGAACTTCCGAGGCAATTAACAGTTTTCTGCATCTATCAAATATATCTCCAATTGTAAATGAAAACTGATAAGTTTCTCAGTTTTGAGCTCAGCATTTTATTATAAGGAAATGCAAGAATGCCTTACACTTGCCATAAGCTAAGCGAACAAGTTTGACAAAGCATAATACCTAAGAATTCAAGTACTGAAATGGAAGGAATAAAGGAAGCTCAGTGATCTGTAAATGTTTCAAAGTCGTAACCACAAAAGAAGCATCAACCTTTGTATTGCATTTCTACTCCAACCATTGCCCATCCCAAATAAAAAATGTGAGATGCCATCTATTACTTTTCTCATAATTTTGTCAAACCACATCAAAAGAGCAGGCCAAGACATCGGAGGATAACACTGTATTTGTCTTGTAATCAAGAAACATAACAAGTCAGCTCATTTTACTCCCCAACAATAAGACCACACTGTATGCAGTATGTCTGGTTGAAAGACTGTCTCAATAAATTACAAATGCATGATATCAGTAGTTAGGCATAACAATAGGTCACGCTGCAGAGTCATGTTAATGGGAAAAGGGATATATATAGAGAGAGAGATGTGGGGCCATTTCTCATACTGTTCATTGATTCTGTGAATAATTTGACCCTTTGGTTCCACTGAATAGTGATTTTGAACCAAGATAAAAACAAAAGATATGAAATATTTTTTTTCTTGATGACCGCCTCAATGGATCAAACTAGAAAATTAAAGCAGAATGTCCAATAGATGCAGCCAAAAAGCCTTAATGAATGTATACACTTCTAGGAGTTGAAACTAGCATACAATATATAGGCTATAGCCTGTCAACCAATTCCATTAATTTTACCAAACCATGTATATGCATCATCTAAAATCAACTTACCATATCAAACTAAAACGTTGATATTTGTGTCATCCACAAGGTCAATATCAGGGATCACTCGTATCAGTAAATGGAACATCAGTCAGGAGTTGATCTCATAAGAGAAATAAGAGCAAAAAAATTATTTTGGAAGTTGCTTTGAAATACATGCAATGAAGACATTCTTCAGATCGAGATCCAATGGTTGGACTGAAGGGTATCTATTTCGCAAAATCGCCCAGATCCAATGGTAATACTAAAGGCTATCTATTTGGAAAAATCACCCAAAGACTTGCACCCATCTCATACATTTTTTGCCATCACATTCAGGTGAGGCAAACAAGGCAAACTGTAGAGGGAATGGAAACCTGATGGATGACATAATATTCCGTTGACCTCACTTCTGAACCAAGGCCCCAGTGGTGAATTAGTGAGAAACTGTAGCATATAACAGATTATTGTAGTTCTCACACAAGTAAAGTAACGTTATTGGGAGATGTTTTCCTAATTCATAGAGTAACTCTTCATCACTCTTATCTATAGTACAATTTAGGTTCTAATATAGTTTTAAAGAACGGTAAAAAATAGTAATTTCACATAAATTGCAAATAACTTTTGATTGACTGAACATAATTCTGTGATATCTGATGCTATGGAAATAACACACTTGAGGCTACCAAAAGATAAAATTTCACAGTATTTGGTATGAAATTCTTAAAGCTACAATCCATACAAGTTTGACTTCTAAGAATGGTCAGTAATTATAGGTCTCTATATATTATGTACAACTCCAATTTCGTTTATCCAAATTAAGTGTGATTAGGAAGACATTTTAGAGTGTTTCTGGTGGAAATTTCGTAGGAATTGACATAGAAATTGGAGATTTACTATTAATAAATGCTGGCTACTTATCTAGAAATGTTATAAACAATACATCAGCTTAAATTAGCTATAGTTTTGATTGGAATATCCAAATTAAGTGATTCAAAGAATATTTTGACTGAATATTCTCATGTGTGTCAGCTGCTTGTCCAGTCATTGAAGACTTGTAAGCAATACGTCATCTTAAATTATGTCTACATTTTGAATGGGATTATCCAAATCAAATTATTTAAATTATGTTTGGAATAGGACACACATGAGAATAGTCAGTCAAAAACTTGGACCATTTTGTATGGAAATTACAACGATAATTAGAGGAACCTATTACAAAATGTGACAACCTAACATGAATACCAGACCATGGTTTTTATAAGTCATGACAAGTATAGGACCAGGAGGCAAAGAATCTGTCGTCAATAAGAGCTTAAACATCTTTACACCCACATAAGATTTCCTTGTTTATTCCATGGCTAGGCACACATATGCAGAAAAAAATAGGTCTAGAAAACTCAATAGAGATTGTCAATTTCTGCAGTTGTTATGCACCCAATTAGGCAATTTCAATATGGGTCTAATAGAATAGTGCTCATAAGAGAAAAATAAAATTCTGCTAGGAGAACTTATGACTCTTGGAGCAGCATGCACAGAGCACAGAAAATCGGAAATACTTCAAAATGACAACCTAACATGAAGATTGGGTAACCAAGGCACCCTAAACTAGTAGAACTAAAGATATATCATGTCAGCAAACAATAGTTAGGCATATAAAATTGGAAATTAAAAAGGCAAAACCAAGAAACACATAAATGAAGAGTTGATATGCAAGTGACCGTTAAAGTGACAAACTTGCTCCTGCTTAAATGAATACACATCCAGATGTTATCATGGTTTATCGTTGGATTTTAATAGTTTGAATATGGACAAGAAGAAAAAGGCTGATAACACCTTCCATAAAATAAGTTCTACTTTGTCTAGGGCCTAAAAGATTAGGGATGATGTTCAGATCGATTATACCACTTAAAAATGAACTTCTGAGGCAATTAACAGTTTTCTGCATCTATCAAATATATCTCCAATTGTAAATGAAAACTGATAGGTTTCTTAGTTTTGAGCTCAACATTTTATTAAGAGGAAATGCAGGAACACCTTACACTTGCCATAAGCTAAGCGCACAAGTTTGACAAAGCATAATACCTAAGCATTCAAGTACTGAAATGGAAGGAGAAAGGAAGCTCAGTGATTTGTAAATGTTTCAAAATCATAAACACAAAAGAAGCATCAACCTGTATATTGCATTTCTACTCCAACCATTGCCCATCCCAAATAAAAAATGTGAGAGGCCATGGTACAAAAACCTACAATGCCAGTGTGATATAAGGTGGAAAAATTAAGAAAGTTGTTATATCCACATATTAAACAGGTTTTGAGCATCTACTCAAATATATCAAAGCAGATGAATAAGAGACAACATACGAAAACTGTTCACAGAAGATATTCAAACATGTTCATGTAAAGACATAGATTAGATTATTTAATATCTAACAGAGAATGCAACCATACTTGCCATCGAAAGCTAGTTTGTGCATTTTAGGAGGTTCTGTTTTTTCTGTTGATATTGAACACTGTAATGGAAAAATTGATATTCAGATGAATTCACAACGTCATTGGAATTTATACACTAAAAGTGTCACTAAAACTTTATCCATTTCTTTGGAAAACTTACCCTAGTCTGGAATGCCAAAATGTAAGTCGCATATGTCTAGCAGCAGATGTAAAAGTTACTCCAACAATCAGCATCACTACTGCCAACAATGAATCATGGGAACTCTGAAAATAATATTTAATTGATGTCATTATTCAATAAAGTAAACACAAACTCCACTTAACCATGCCCTAACATAAACCAGAGAAGATTTGCAACAAAATGAAACAAGGGAACAGAATGTTAGTCAACTAACGATTACAATAATTCCTGCACTTATCAAATGAATAATATGCAAGGCATATGTTATAACTTGTTACTTTCAGTTCATAATGGACAAGAGGATAAAAATTGCAACCAGCAGTAGTATCTAGTCTCATATATGGTACTAAGTCTAGATGTTACTAGAAAGCACATGACCCCACTGAAGGTAGCTTCAGTGATGACCACAAGGGACACTGGCTTTCTTGCAGATACTATCTAAGATAAAACTAACTTCTGGTCCTTAAGTAATACCTCAAACTTCTTCTGACTTGCTAAGAAATCATTCTCCTCAGACATGAGGAAACAGGTTTAGACCCTATTACCCCTTCTTTTAGCAGGGGTACCCATAGTAAAAATTTTTCATTATCACTTGTTTTCTGATGAACATGGTAGATTGGTGACATATATTAGTATTACTTGATAGGTTGGTTGAGTTCTGATCTTTTGCCACTTTCACATTTCCAAAGGAAGTTCAGGTTGTTTGAGGCACCGATCACACCTCCCGAGGCAGTTTTGGGTCTGTTTGTGGACAATTGGACACCTCCTATGCATGCCATGCAGAATATCCTTTAGCACTGTTCTAGTTGTCACTTTATAAGTTGATGTGTCATATATTGAGGGCTAATTTGCACCTACAGCACATGTGACAAAAAATTTGGGTACTTTTGATGACTTGGAGGGGTTGTATGGATGATGTGTTAGTCTCTTAGTGTGCTTGGATGATGTGGATGTCACTTGGGAAATATATCTTGAAGAACAAGCAAGTTCAAATAAGGATTAATTCAGAAATATAGAGTTTTATGAAAAACTCTGATTTGTGTGTTTCAGGATGGTGAGGGGGCTTTTTTATTTGCAAAAGTTTGGGGTGTAGGTTTCCATTCCTTTTTACATTTAAAAAAAAAAAACTTTTATGTTTTCATTTGTTTATATATTATTTTTTAGAGGATGTGATGGCATGACATTTCCAACAAGCTACAAATTGATCTTGAGAAAAACCTCCAGTGCTTCCAAACTGAAATGTATCCCATGTGGATCTGGATCTATGGAAATGTTGATCCTGGATCCTCCACTAGTGGATCTTGTAACATAGGCTTTTAATGCTTAGTATGACAAGGCTGAATGCAACTGCCATTCAACCACTTATAATGAGAGAAACATGCTGGGCCTACTTAGTACCAAGGTTAGGCAGTTGCAATCCCTTTACTTAGTGACAAAAACCATACTAAATATCTATGACCTCTGATATGTGGCATTGACCTTTCCCTGTTAAGCTTCAATTGTCCTTTATGGTAATTTTGGTTGCAAGGATTTGTATTTACATTGCAACTGAACTTAAACGAAATGTAAAACATAAAATCATATGCAAACCACATAATAAAGCTACTATATAAATTGTATAGACACGAAACAGTGTTGGAGACAACAGGTTATAATAAATTATGGTTTATGGCATATGCACCTTTAATTAGTTATATTGTTAAGTACAAATGTGAAACACATTTAAAAATAAACCGGTAGTATACACTGAGATGTAAGGATGGTAATCCTGCATATCTCTTCATTTTGATTGTTTACTTTGCTCAACCTCTGTTATACCCAAGTTACAGGAATGGGAGACAGGGATTGAATTTCTAGCATGGCTGGGAGATTTCCCCCCAGTATTCGTTGGTTTGGAGAATGGTAATGGAAATAAACCCTTTTTTCTCTTCCCCCCACCTTGCAAGTCATACACTTGTTGACTGGAAAAAAAACAAAAATTACATCCTTAATACTTCCCTCTAAAGCTTAAATAGATCGACGAGGGTAATCATACTCTCGTTAGGCACAGGAGACAACCTCATCTAGATTCTATAATTCTATCCCCTGAATTAGACAGGTTTATAAAAATGCAGAAAATTATGACTATCCCAGCATGAGTTGTACAAAAACCAAAAACATAGAAAAAATATGGGCTGAGCCAGAATTGAAAGATACAGTTCCATAATAAATGTATTGATAAAGTCAAGCAATCATTGAACCAAACCATGTAAATAGGGTGTTCCAAATGGCAGAGTTTGAATCGAAAGATACAGTGCAAGAATTGCATTTAGGAATCTTTCAATATCGAGCTAATGTTACTCAAGCCCTTATGTTAGCATCCATGGAAAGAAAGGATTTGCATTTAAACAAGTTCATAAAGCTTGAAATAGCAAATGAAGAAAGGGTAATCATTGTGAGTATTCAAAAAAACATCGCGAAACCTGATTTGTTCATACCTGAGATTTAGAGAGTAGAACGGGGGAATCCAGCAAGGTAGTAGGGCTGAGACCAAGGGGATGGTCAAATAATAAGATCTCACCCCACCAAGTGAAGAAACAGACGGTAAGCACTTAAACCGATCTATATTCAATCTGGGTGCATTGAATCCCCCTCGGGTAGCCAATCTCTCTACAAAATTTCCGCTACCAGTCCTCGTAGGCAGTTTATGGTCTGCCCAAAACCTCTCGTCGACACCAATCCAGCCGTAAAATGCTTGAAATACTAAAAGGATCATTATCCTTACCACCCATGCTGCTGCTACCATTAAAGCCCGTAGGTGATGAGGGCTTCAGGTTTTGTTCTTGGCCCTGCGAGGTTTCAATATGCGGTCCTGCGAGAAGCTGAGAGAAGGACCGAGAACTAAAGTCCTTCGCCATCATAGACGCAATAAGCATTGTTGGCCTAGTCAAGCGACCCCAATCTAGAAACCCCATCTGTTATTTTCTTCATTCCTTCCATTTTGCCCAAAATTTGGCTTTTATTACAAGTTTCCCTCCATTTACTCAAAATTATCTAAAGTTACCCAAATAACATTAAATAATGGGTTTCCCCCTTTACAAATGGCTATATCCTACGGTGTTGAATAGGCTACTTTGTCAGAAATCCTCCCTTGGCAATACAAATTTAGTTAGAAGAGGACATTACAGGATGTATGCTTTTAGTCCCATTGCCCTACTTTTATGGTCATTTGTTGGAAATAAATAAGATTATTTTATCATATCTTCTTGCTTAGAGTAGTACCTTTTTTTCTTTATTCTGTATGGCTTCAACATGTAATAATTCAAGATGAAATTTTTGTCAAAAGTTGTCCAAGCCTAAAATATATGAAATTTAGTAAGGAACTTGCAATGTCTCCATTCAAGTACATCATGGTTTTAACTGGGTCTAAGTCTCTAAATGGACCCAGTTCACATTAAAAGTGGAACCCAAGTAGTTGACTCCTAAGTTTCTAATTTTTTTGAATTGGAGATTTATAGCATAATACTGTTTATTTAATATTGCTGGTATTCTGTTAAACTAATTTCTTTCTCAATTCAAAAATAAAGTATAAATGGGAGATAAACAGGCTGTTGATGAAAATATTTGATTATAAGAAAAAGAAAACCATTATTTAGAAGAAGAGTTTGTTTGCTGTACATTTCTTAGAAGTAGGAGACTCGAGCTTGTCTTGACCATACTTTGTAATTGTTTTGTTGATTTTTGGGGATGGATTTTATAGTAGAAATTGAATTGTCTTTTAATATGTAATGTTGTATTTAATTGCTTTGTTGGTTTTGTACATATTTGAGTGATGCTTCATGAATTCAGAACAAGTATTTAACTCTACATTCAACTCTATCAGATGAGAGTAACAGTTTCCAATATTATGCTTTTCTCCTGCATAGGAGATGCAGTGTTGCATATATGTTTGCATACTCATGCTAAAATACATTCAGGGATCCTATTATGACATGCATTATTAGCAATGTTGCCTGTGCCTTCTGACCACTCTTTTTATTGTTTCTTGCTGTGTCACAAGGTTCCCTCAACTTCAATCTCGAGGTTCAAAATTCAGTGAGCCTCAAGCTCATGGCTATTGACCAAGTCTATAGCTCAAGTGCATAACCTCATGTTACAGATCAAGCTTGTAATCTATCCTTTGTGTGTCCAAGTCCATTATAACATTCCTTATGTTTATTGATGTTGATTTTTACTTTATATATGTCATATTAAAGTTAATATATCTATATATATAGAAAATTTATATAGACAAACCTAGTGGTGAACCTTATTCGAACCTCATCAAAAAACTCAAACCAAATCTAATCATTCCATAACCTGAACCTGAACCCAAACTTTGTGACTTAGGTTTCTTGCTGATGTTTTGTTGTGGCCTAGATGTTTCAATTTTATATTTCTGCTACGTCAATTTATTTGGCTTACGTGTGTTTACTTGAGGAAATATTTGTCTTATTCCATTTGTGTAGACTGGAAAGTATAGGAATTTGTTCTCATTTAAGTAAAATGATTCTTTTGTCTGCTCTTGTGTTGCATTGTTACAGTTCTGCAGGGGCATCTTCTCCTGCTGTACCAGTGAATATTGGTAGTGCAGACCACTCTGGATTGGGGCAGGGTCCAAAGGGAGGTAGTTTATCAGAGGCTGGTTCTTGGTTACCATGGACTTCTGTAAGCACAAGTGCAGGAGAGTCAGCTCTGGGATCATCACAGCTTTCATGCAGGCCTTGAGAACGAGCAGATTTACTGAAACGACTGGCCACATTCAAGCCTGCAAATTGATCTGGGAAACCTAAGGTTTGTTTCCTCATCTTTTGCAACCATATCTTTTTTCGGCCATGATATTTTTCCTCGAGAGGCGTGAGAACTTTTGAACAACATATATTTGATGTTTTGGAATATGGATTAATCTATCTAAGGTTTCGACCCTCGTACTAGGGCATCTCCCAAAACGACTTGATATCATGAAGCCAATCTAGGTGGCGGCAACGAATTTTCTTTCAAATAGACATCGTAAAGCCCAAATTTCGGACCCTCTTTATAATGGTAAAGATGGGAGTCACTCTAGTGAATCTGGCAGTGACTTTACAGCTACCCTATCATGTGGCAATGTAAATTATTAATGATAGTAATTCGGTGGTTGAAGAACTATCTCCAACATAATCTCAAGCCTCTACATAGTAGTGATGTCTTTTACAGAACAGGAATTGTGATGACCCAAGATCTGTATTTGCATGATTATGCTTGAATCTGTCTCACCGTTCTAGAAATATGAAGGCACAATTTTGAGCATAATTCTCCTGCTAACAAAAGATAGAGGGACCTGTTCTTTATGTGGCACATCTTCTGCATGAGCTGAAGTATTTATCCTAGAGTTTTTAAGATTATTGAAGCTTGACCTTTGAGGAGTAATATCTATCATGCTGGTGACCCTGTTATACATTCTGATGCATGACAGAGATTCCATAACAGTGACCTGAGTTTGTTACAATATTTTTGGCAAAGTCATTAACATATCTGACTCTGATCTAATTTGATCTTGGATATCTATACCTCTGTTAAATCACCAGATCGTCTTCAAAATCTTCATCGTTCAGATGAAGTAGAACTTAGAAGTACTCATATCAAGGCTTCCATAAGACTTGTAATCATGAACTAATATTTCTATTTGGAATCTCATTGTTAAAAATCCTTAAGTGAACGATAATGTTGTGTACTGTTATTGTTAATTTTCTTTGAAGTGTTTGATGCACTGGTTGAAAATTTCAACACTAAGATATTAGGCAGAGCCTCAATTATTGAGTAGAGCATGTAAGACAAAATGTTAATGGATGCAAGTTTCTTAGGAAAATCTAAGGACTTATTGCATAAATTAGGCAGATCTAAGGATGTTAATGGATGGGTTTAATTATTGGTTGCACAAATCTCAATTTTTGGTGGGTTGGTGGGACCAGTACTATAAAAATTACTGGTCCGTGCATAGCGTCCATGCACAACATTAGACATCTCTGCCCTATCCAATGATAAACATATACATTATACAACCCCGCATTAATAATTTAACATCACCACTATAAATATTGGCACTGCCGCCTGACCTCTTTTTTTTATGGTAGGTGAAATAAAAGCACAGAACATGCAGGCATGAATGCCGATGGAATGGACCACATGCCACGACTCTGTACTGGCTGACATAACATAATACCTCCATGAATTCCCATGCCCATCGAATGGACCACTGACCAGATGCCACGATTCTTTACTTAGCGACACAAGACAGCTTATATTGGCCACTAAGCTGAGCTCCACTGTATATACCAATATATGTGGTCACAACACCACCAATTTACATTACAGTAAGCAAAGACTCCAATAGGTTTCAGGTTTCTCATTTTTGCATTGATCTCATTAAGCATCCAAATCTGGAGAGCATATTTACTCGCATGCAGTACTCACCAGATCTCATATAGCTCTACTGGAATAAAATTCCCCACTCCGTCCTCCCTCACTGGATTCTAATAAAGAAGTTAAGGGTTTTGCAAGTGACAGGGGAACAACCATTACAAACATTTTGGCAAAGTGAAAGTGAGGTACATCTGCATTTTAAAGCACAGTTTTGTGTTTATTTCTCAATGTTCCAATTTAAATTATCTGCTTGTACCAGCAAGCACACAATTAGTGGGGAGGTAGCCAGGTTTTCTGAATGAAAATAATCATATCTGAGAGTTAAGATTAATACCCACTCCGTCCTCCCTCACTGGCTTCCAATAAATAAGTTAAGGGTTTTGCAAGTGATAGGGGAACAACCATTACAAACATTTTGGCAAAGTGAAACTGAGGCACATCTGCATTTTAAATAAAAGCTTTGTGTCTATTTTTCAATGTTCCAAATTAAATTCTCTGCTTGTACCAGCAAGCACAAAATTAGTGGGGAGGTAGCCAGGTTTTCTAAATGAAAATAATGATATCTGAGAGTTAATATTAATATCCTTGTAGGCACCAATGCAGTTGAGGGAGTTGATTGTTAATGTTCCCATTTCACAGTTTCCCAAGTCTATGTGACAGTTGTAGCACCTAGAAAAGATTGAACTGAGAGATCAAAGAAACATGATATTTCTGCCAGACTCGTTTGGCAATCTTACAAACCTCCAATATATTGACTTGTATGGGAGCTACAGTTTGCAAAAGCTGCCTTTCATTTGGGAATTTAATTAGACTTGAGCATCTCTGTCTGGAAAATTGCTCCAAGTTGCAAACGCTGCCACATTCATTTGGAAATTTAATTAGACTTAAGCATCTGTCTGGCAGATTGCTCCAAATTGCAAGAGCTACAACATTCACTTGGGAATTTTATTCAACTTGAGCATCTCTGTTTGGAAAGCTCCTCTGAGTTGAGCATCCCTCAAGGAATGCTTGGAAATATCACCACACTTGTATCATTCGACCTTTCATTTTGTCTGAAAATGAAGGTATTTCCTCCTCAAGTAGCAATCCAATGATCCTTAGAAGACCTAAATTTGTTGGGCACAAGCTTAGAAGAGCTACAAAGAGATCATATCAGAGAGCTAGGCCATTTGAAAACATTAAAATTGGGAAGCCCTTTTTTGAAAAAGCTACCGCCTTCACTCCGTGATCTAATGACATTAAAGGAACTCACTCCCCTTGACAGCAAGAGTTTGGAATGTTTTCTCTATTCAGTTTAACAGTTGAAACAGAGGAAAAAGATGGAGATTCTTAATTTAGAAATAGGAATGGAGATATCAACAGAGTCTTTCATTAACAACTGCATGGTTTGGCTTGAAAACTTACAGCTTTACGAAACTCGGGTATTAGAGCTATCAATTTTTGAAGGTATTTGCCCCAACATTCAAAACCTGAAGATTGAGTATTGTAATTATCTGGTGGAGATTGGAGCATTGCCAGCATTAGTAATAATGCTACAGATGCAGTTCTTTGGTGTATTGAGAAAAATAGGAGGGCCTTTTGGTCTTGCAAAGCTTCAATAGCTGGACATAAGTGGTTGTCAGCAACTAGAGTAGCTCCCAAGCCTGGAGACATTGACATCTTTGGAGGAGTTGTATGCACGTGAATGCAAACAGCTCAGGAACATATGAGGGTTGGTGCAGCTGGTGAAGATTCGGGTATTATATGTTCAGGAGTGCTCTGAGATGGAAGAATTGGTGGGTATCGAAAATTTGAGGTTGGCGCTGAAGGAGTTTCATTACTCAGGCTGTCCGAAATTGCAGGCATGTGGAAAAATACTAGACCTGCCACGCGTAGGCATAGCACAAGAGAAAGCCCCAAATAAATTGTAGGCATGTGGAAAAATACAAGAGCTGCCACTCATAGGCATAGCAGAGGAGAAAGCCCCACTACTTGAGGATCCCAATAATTGTGGATTTTCATCTGATGCTACCAAGGATCACCTTATCAAATTGGAATCTGACCGCCTCAAAATCCTCAAATTCATGGAAGAAACTTGGAGACTCAAAGGCCGGGCCATATGGTTAAAAGTAGGGGATGAAAATACTAAATTCTTTAAGCAATATGCCAGAGGTAGACGGTCCATCAATACCATTTGGGAACTTGAAAATGTGGATGGTAATTCAGCTACATCCTTTGAACAGCTGGCCAACTTGGGCACTTCACACTTTAGGAACCTCTTTAAAGCCCCTCATGGAGCCACGCTGGTAGAAACCATCAAGGGCATTGGATAATTCCCTAGGTTTGTGGACCGGGACTCTGCAGAGGAACTTTTCAATCCAGTCACGATGGGAGAACTTGAGGAAGTTCTCAAATGGCTAAAGAAGGAAAAAATCCCTGGCCCTTATGGATGGTCAGTGGAATTTTACCTAGCTTTCTTTGATCTTCTGGGACAAGAGCTACTGGAGGTGGTGGAAGAAGCCAAGAGTACAGGTCACCTATATGATGCATTTAACTCTACTTTCATTACCCTCATCCCTAAGTCTGACCATCCCTCCTCCTTTAAGGACTTTCGCCCTATTTCCCTGTGTAACTGCATTTACAAGATCATGGCCAAAATTATTGCCAGCAGACTCAAGCCCATTCTATCTGAACATATCTCCCCTGAACAATTTGCATTTCTGGAAAATAGACAAATTCATGAGGCTATCGGGGTTGCACAAGAGGGACTTCACTCTATGCACACTAAGAAGATCAAAGGCATGATTCTTAAGATTGACCTTGCAAAATCCTTTGACCGGACTAGTTGGCTCTATATTAGAATGCTCCTCACTCACCTTGGCTTCCCCGTTTCGGTTATCAACTGGATCATGTGTTGCATCACCTCTGTCTCCTATAGTGTTCTCATTAATGGAGCAACAACCAAATTCTTCCATACAGAGAGGGGCCTCAGATATGGATGCCCACTCTCCCCTCTACTATTTTTACTTGTTATGGAAGGCCTGAGCAGGTTCCTGATTGATGAAAGGGAAAGGGGTAGGCTGAAAGGTATCAAAATCACAGAAAATTGTATATTAACACATCTGTTCTATGTGGACGATGTCTTCATATTTATGAATGGCTCCATAGGTGACATAATAGTTGTCAACTCAATGCTACAATTGTTCTGCAAAGAAACATGTATGTCTTGTAATAACTCCAAATCTACTATTACCATTCATGGATGCTCCCCACACGAGATTCACTATGCTTTGCAACAGTTCTCCTATATATGCCATGACGAGGAATAGGTTTTAAAAAAAAATCTTAGAAATAACAAATAACACATAAATCAATAATTTAAATAATTCCTAAAATCTATATGTTTTCAATAATTCCATGAAATTTTAAAATTCTAAGTCCCATGATCCATTAGAAAACAAACTTGGCTTTGTTAAATTGAACTTCGAATGTGTCCTTCATTGATCTCGAGAATTTATAAATGGAATAGAAACCACAATAACACACTTATTTTTTTAATGAAAAAATTAGCATTAAGTCAATAAATTATATTTTGTGAAAGATTCATCCACAAAATGATTTATCCAATTTGGATGAGGCAGTGTCCAATGAAATTTTTGATAAGAATTTTTTTAAGAAATTTAATTTTGGAATTGTATTTTATTATTGAAATTGATTCAGTGTTATCAAAAGTTGAGGTAATTCAAAATTTTGGAATTTTATAGTTGTAACCCAGATTAAAGTTTGTAATTGAGATTTCTAAAATTTTCTCACAAAAACACCAAAAATTCCATTATTTTCTAAAAGAAATTGTAGCATTAATTACATTTGTGAAATTGCGTCCTCGTTAGACTGCAGATTTGGACGATGGTGGTGTTGGGAGCCAGCCATCGAAGAGGGCTTTATAAATTCAATTTTATAAAGGTAAGTCCACAGTTGTGGCTTCAAAATTATAACTAGCTCCCCAAGATGGCTTCAAAATTTGAAGGTTTTGCATTTAGGTGTGCATTGAACAGCCAAGGCTTTACAGAGGCTATAATAATGAGGCTTGATAGGGGTAATTCTTCATTAATTTCACAGTTAGGCCACGGGATAGGTCACATATTTTCATACTGCCTCACTCCTGCAAATTCTACTGAATACAGCCCAATGTTTTTCGGCAAACATGCAGCTTGCAAGGGTAAGTATGTGGTAAACACACATCTCATATAGATGAAACAAACGCAGGTGTGAATTTTTATTATTTGGCTACCTAGAAAATAATCCATGGTACCCAGTTTAACCAAATGGCCTTCTAGGCTGAATCCATTGATAACAAAAAGCACATTCATGATTCCAATCAGATTGTTATGCTGAACATAGACTACTCTTCCTCTGTCTATCATGGAATAAGGAGAAGACCTCTGTTCTCCAAAGTGTATGACTGCCTCGGGTTCAAAGAACTCGAAAGTCTCTACAAGGAAATCAAAATCACAAAGAGGTCAAGCTGTTTGATAGAGACTTACTTCCATCTCTTTTGAATTGAGACAATGGAAGTTAGAGAGTCGATCCCAAGCTACTGGTCAAACAACAATGGAAGTTAGAGAGTCGATCCCAAGATAGTGGTCAAACAACCTGCAAACAAGGCTATCCACAACCGCAACCTAGTATCCTCTATTTGAAAGATGCAAAGTTGTCACCCATCCACAGTAACCATCCCCTCCTACGACCATTACTTTATTCCCCTTGCCGCATGGGATGTTGTTTTCACTTATTTCTCCTTCATGACAACGAGCATTTTTTACATGTTCCAGTACAAAAAATAAGATTTGGCTTGAGAGATATGGTCATTTGAATTGCTTTCATCGTGATGATCAGTATGCCATAAAAACAAGAAAGTATCAGTTTTTGTGAGGAAGATTTGGCAGGAAAGCAACATCAGCTTAAGTTTGAAGACAACAGGGCAAGATCCATGCACCCTCATTCCTCACATTCCCTCTGTCACATTCCTCACTCTCATCTGAAGGAGACACACAGAAGTATGTACTTGATAAGTGCCATGGAGAGTAGCCCCCTTTTTGCTCGCAGGGGGAGAAAACAGAAGATGCCTGCCCCCTGGAACAGCTCCAGGAGGAAATAATACCTCTGTAGCAGAATTTAGGCTCGTGCCTACAAGCTGTGGAGAAATCAGTTAAAAATAGTAGAATCAATATTGGAAAAAAATGGAGAGAAACAGAGAAAAATGGGATCAGGTAATTCTAGGGATGCAAAACACTGAGCTCAAGCTGGAACTGTTATCAAAATCTGAAAAAGAAGATCTGAGCGACCTGGAATTCAAGATGGATGATCAGAGAAAAAAACTGAATACCGACCTGTGTAACATCTGTAGCCAACTCTATTGGCAAAGGCATTGATAGTGCCATTCTAAGGCAACTGCAGGGTGAATTGTCCATCCTGAAAGCCTAACCGCTACCTGATGACGGAAAACCAGTGGCAAGAGCCACGGGAGAAGAGAGACACTTAGAATCATATGAGAGCTATCCCTGTGGCCCAAATAATGGCTTTGCCCCCTGGATTATACACACTATGTTTTCAGTAGAGACCATGAGTCTCTGGTTAAAATGGTCAGTTCTCTGTTTTGTAATGATTTGCGAGTATTTTCGAATTTAAAATTTTTGTAAATGAGGAGCTATGATGAATAGAGACAACCTGTATAAATGAGATTATAATTACATCAATGTCGATGGTACAGGGTTCTGTCACAAGGGCATCTACAAACTATGAGAAACTTTTATGAATCTATGCAAAACTGTATGTATCAGTTTGCAACAGAGGCTTTAGGAAAATACAGCTATTCTTATACAACATTAGAGGAAAAATAAAATCTGAATAACTAATAAAAACATCCATCAAAACAAAAAAGAGCCATGATCCAAACACAGGAACTGTCCCGGTCCTGAAAATTTTAGGGTAAAATACAGGCCAGTAAATTTTCAGACATGATCATGCTGAGATTTACTTCACTTAATGTCGTAAAGACCGGCAGGAAGAGCATTAGGATGTGTATGGAGACTTACTGGGTATGAGAGATAGGAGAGCTGAGAAGTGTAAATGCATAATCTCTGCCTGTCTGGGGATGACCCACATGCTTTTTCAACGCCTGCTCATTATTTTCATCCTTCCGAGCTGCTGCCAACATCTTTACAACTCTAACTAAGAGAGCTCAAAGAACTGTATCAGAATGGTTGCCGCCCAAAACTCAGATCAATAACTCGGAATCATAACTCAGAACTGTTGCTATGCACATTGCTCTTCTGCCAAGAAAACCCCAAATGCTCAAACAGTTTCCGCCAAAAAAACCCAAATGCTCAAACAGAAATGAAATAATGGTCATTCGCGCCCCTTTTTCTTTTCGAGACCTTTACAAATTTTGTTAATTTTTTTCTATTTATTTAATGAGCCCTATGTTTGGGTATGAATTTCGTGTGAAGATTCACGAAAAACCTTTTTCTTCGATTTACAGATGGATTCATTTTTATTTTCAGTTTAAAACTCGTTAACATAAAATCAAGGATTAAAATAAGTTTTTTTTGAAATATATTTAATTTTTTATGAATACATTCCATTTTTTTAATAAATATATTAAAAAGTTTCAGCCATATTCTAAAATCTATTGAAATATATTATAAATTTACATAAAGTGAAGCTTTGAAAATTTTGCACACCTCATTTGCTGCAGCGTCATTGAAATTTTTGTCATTTTCTAAATACCCAATATTCAAGTTTAAGTTTGCAACAGGAGTAACATTATGAGAAGTCGTGGTTGCATTTTATACTATGCCACATATTATAAGAATGATGATTGACTTATATCATGCATTGATTGAAGTTGAAACTCAATGGACATGCTAAAAAATAGAAATCCTCATGTGAATAACATTTCTATTTGCAGTAAGATAACCCATGTTGTTTGTTTTTTTTAGATTTGGGTGCAAGTAATGTCATGAATCGTCTTTTCTGGTTGGGATATTTTAGAAGTACCACTATAGTTCTTATTTAATAATTATTTAATATTATTCGTATTTAATGATTATTTAATAATATGAGCAATAATTAAATCGAATTATACTTAGATTATTAGATTATTAAATCTCAAACTTTAAATTTGGTTGGACTATAATTTTTTCTACTAATTGTATATGTTTTTTCATAAATTTCTTTATATTTATTTGAATTGCAATTATTATTACATTATTATTTTAAGTATTTTTTATACAATATTAATTCATCATAGTTCTCTTTGTGGGTGTATTATTTCTAGTGGTATGCTTTTGGAATCACAAACCAATAATAATATAATTTTTTATACAATTTCAATAAGCTTTGAGTTTTGGTGTCTTTGCTATAGTTTCAAGTGACACATGCATTGTCCTTAAAAAACTTGGGATACAAAACACTTTAATAGATGGTTACAATTTTTGCTTTAAATTGTACTCCATATATTTAATGATTTTTCCCATGTGAAATTCCATCTATTTAATTAAAATTAAAGTTTTTAAATAAATTTAAAAACTTTCATTAAAGAGAATTCTACAACCTAATTTATGGTTAGAGTTATCCATATGCTTATATTTTTTGGTTTAAATATATATAGATTTCCACCAGCATATAATAGGTTTTGTTTTAAATTTACATAAGAAAACAAAAAGTATTTACTTCTTTCATTCTATTATTTTTTTTCACTTATTTCATCATTTTGGATATTAGATGAAAAACCATAAATTTTCAATTGAAATATTTAAGTTTATGTTAGATATAAAATATATTAAAATTTTATTAATTTTTTTCACTTTTTCTAATAAATAGGAAACATATCATGTTGTATATTAATTTATAATGTATATTTAAAAAAACAAAAAAAACAATTGAAAATATATTTAAAGGAAAAAATAAATAAATTACTGATATATAATATGATGAACATGTGTACACGTTGGAAGAAATGAAATATTATATATTTTTTTATTTTTAAAGATACCTTATAAACAAAATACACATTAATATACAACATGATATGTTGCCTAGAAGTTGGAAAAAGTATTTAAAAAAATAGAAATAATTTATATAATTTATATCTTACATAAATTTACAATATTTAAATGACAATCCAGCCAGATGTAAATTTGTTTCTCCTCCGTAAGTGAAATACAAATGCATAAAAAGGGTTTTCATGACTGAAAAGGATCAAACCCTTCAAACGAAGGGTTTCAAAAATAACCTTGTATTTTAAGTCATCTAAACTAATTAGTAATCCAGGCAAGAAGATTTTTCCAATATTTTATGATTAGCTTGAGTTGAGTCACTAATGCATGTGATGGAAATTTCACACACTTATACACATTCTCAGTGTTAAAATTTCATTAATAATATTTCTTCACAACATTAATAGTTTCTATACCCACATAAAGTTGTCCTCCAGCTTTATAGCCAGGGAATTTATGAGCATAACCTCAAATTTCTTCTAAATCTAGCAAAAATGAGCCCTTTTAGGCATCAAAAATCAATGAAGACAAAGGGTATTTGCTAAGGAAAATGAGTAAGAGGTTACATGTCAAGAATAACTTAAGTAATATTAAGATAACTATAAGTTTCCTCCATATAGTAGCTTCAAGTGTACTCATCTCCCTTGCAACGTGACCCCATCCTAACCTTTTAGGACTTGGAACTATTTCTAACACACATGTCGCGTCACTTTGCCATGCATTTTGGCAAACCATTCACCATAAATCATTATTTTTTATCAACTCATAAAAGAATTTTCAAACTAATCCAAGAGATGCAACATCTCTAAGCGTCAACCACAACAAAAAATTTATGCTTAAACCTCATCACTCAGCTGGAAAATCCCATAGATTTCATAGTAGAAATATCCTTGTCCAATTACATTTGGAATGTATAGGAAAGGATCAAACAATGACTTATATGCACATCTAGTAGATGTATCCTTGTAAAAGGGTAATGACATAGGACTCAATTCAAAATTTTCTTTAGTGAAAAACTGAATTCATATAATGTGTGTGATCATCCCATAATCACTATGAATTGGAGTCAAGCAGAGCTTATTCATCAAGAGAGTCCCATCCCTTCTAAATTTCAACAACTCACCTTGAAATTCGACACCTTCATCAAGACACCTTCTGATTTCTGAAACCACCGTGGAGTCTACCATGGGATTCCTTCTTAACGCTAATGGGCCTATGTAATGTAGAAACCAGCTGAAAGACAAAAACAACAATGAACATCAACTCTTTTTGTTAATATCCCACTCTAATCACCAACTCTTTTTTTTAATATCCCACTCAAGGCACTTTACATGTGTCAAGGATGTATGACAAACATATGGTGGAGACACAATCACCAACTCTTTTTGTTAATATCCCACTCAAGGAACTTTACATGTGTCAAGGATGTGTGACAAAAATACGGTGGAGACATTAACCAGAGAAGCCCAGACATGAACAGAGACCTTCACTCTAATAAAGCAATGGTGAGCCTGGACTTGAACTGAAAAAATTTGCTCCAGCAAAATACAGAATCATTCCACTATTAATCTTTTGCGGAAAATTAATTGCACACACATGTGAAACATAAAACAATCACACATAACATGGTTGTTTAACGGGAAATCCTGAAGCTGAAAACCCCAACTATATATTATGTATCATGGAGATCATGTAACAATCTCATACAAAGCTTAGTACATCAAGCTCTTAGTACAATCAATCATCACACACTAACATAGAAGAAATTTGCAAATCCATGCACCAATCTCTGCTCTCCTGCTAGCCTGTCTCCACTGCGCAATCCAAGCTGATTACAAAGACCAATTCGATGTAATCCCACTCTCCTTGACACGTTTATCCTCATTGTCATCTCCACTGAGTGTGTGATGCAATCAATGCATCACTATAGTCACAATAGATAGTCTATCTTGCCCTTTCACCTATCTCTCCATTGATCTCCACTGAAACTACCATGCACTGTAGTTAACTGATGTATTATTTAGTTGATTAATGAGTTATTATTTGTGAATTAATTAACTAATTAGTTCACTCCACTCTCACTAGTGTATCAATCAGTTAGACTAGATACAACTAGCTCAACTGAGTCTAACTGAGTTAAACTAAATACAACTCCATGACTACTTCTTCCAACTTTGTCATAACTCTGCCACCTGAGTTCTAACTCAGTCCTCCATGCATTAGCTCCAGTAAACCCTTAGGAATAGCGTAATTCCTTCTGTCAGTTGATGTGCCACATTTGTGCACTGAACTGAAGTGCTCCAAGAGAATAAGTTGTTTTTTAGAGTCTGATTATTATTAAGAGCTAATAATAATCGACATGCATCTATTTTTAGATTGACGATCTATAAATAGACTTCGCCCAATATTCTAAAAATAGAATTTCATCTATTTTTCCAACTTGATCAACCATCCACAAATAGCCTCCTGCTACATATAGAATATGCTCACCATGTCTAAAAATAGACATACACCTAAAAATAGCCTGTGTGGGCCCCACCTAGTTTAGGTGATTCTTTTCCAACTAAGATCAAGGATGATGTTTCAGGATGCCTCCTTCAATGTTTCTTGTTGCAAACTTCAACAAGATCAAAGCATATGTAACTGTCAAGGCACTTGTTAAAACAAATGCTTATTATTTGAAATCAAATTACAACAACTTCAAATTAATACTTCATGTTAATACTCCTATCGACCTCTCTTTGCACCTTCTGGGGCAACTACTAGTTTAAAAGCTTTTAAATTAGTGTACATATATGTTAATTTATTTATGATATTATTATTTATTTGTTTTATTAAAAAATTTAAATGTTGTTATAGCGAATTATAGAGAAATTCGGTAAAATCCTACGGTTAGGAACATAAAGCATGTGGTAAAATCCTTGTATGGCCTCAAGAAAGCACCATGAGCCTGGTATAATAAGGGGTTAGAGGAATAGGGGCTTAGGGTTTAGAGGTTTAGGGTTTAGGGGAATAATGTGTTAGTGGTTAAGGGGTTAGGGATTGGGGGCTTAAGGGTTAGGGGATTTAGGCGCATTTAGGGGTTAGGGGCATAATGAGTTAGTATTTAAGGGATTAGGGATTCGGGTTAGGGGAATAATGAGTTAGTGGTTAAACGGTTATGGATTGGGGGGTTAGGGGTTAGGGGAATAATGAGTTAGTGGTTAAGGGATTAGGGATTGGGGGCTTAGAGGTTAGGGGATTTAGGCGCAGTTAGGGGTTAGGTGAATAATGAGCTAGTGGTTAAAGGATTAGGGATTAGGGACTTAGGGGATTTAGAAGTTAAGGATTTTAGGGGTTAGGGGTGAGGGGTTAATGGGTTAATGGTTAAGCGTTAACAATTTAGGGGTTAAGGGGTTAAGGGGTTAGGGATTTAGGTGTTAATGGTTTAGGGTTTAAGGGTTTAGAGGTTTAGGGTTTTGGGGGTTAAATGGGTTAGGGTTTTAGGGGTTTAGGGGGTTAAATGGGTTAGGGGTTGGGAATTAGGACTTAAGGGGTTAAGGGTTAGAAATTTAGGGTTTACAGGGTTAAATGGGTTTAGGGGGTTAGGGGATTTAGCAGTTAAGGATTTTAGGGGTTAAGGGTTAAGGGGTTAAGGGGTTAGATGTTTAGGTTGTTAAATGGGTTAGGGGTTTAAAGGTTTAGGGGGTTAGGGGATTTAGCAGTTAAGGATTTTAGAGGTTAGGGGTTAAAGGGGTTAGGGGTTAGGTTT
Source organism: Pinus albicaulis (assembly GCA_034641835.2). Classification (NCBI taxonomy): domain Eukaryota; kingdom Viridiplantae; phylum Streptophyta; class Pinopsida; order Pinales; family Pinaceae; genus Pinus; species Pinus albicaulis. The sequence goes on along the minus strand of JAXQQM020088449.1, from coordinate 95,328 downwards.
TGGGGGTTATATGGGTTAGGTTTTTAGGAGTTTAAGGGGTTAAATGGGTTAGGGTCGGGAATTAGGGTTTAAGGGGTTAGGGGTTAAAGGTTTAGAGGTTTAGGGTTTAGGGGGTTAAATGGGTTAGGGGTTTAGGGTTTAGGGGGTTAAATTGGTGAGGGGTTATAGCCATTTATTAGGTGAACAAGGCATAATATAGTTGTAGTAACAATAACTTGTTCAAGTTGTTATAGTCAAGGCAAGACTTGGTTGGGATCCCAAGTTCCAAAAAAGTAAGGGTAATTGTGAGGGCATGAGAACTAAGGAGTGTCAGTGTGTGCCAAGGAATGAAAATGCATGCTAACACATGCTAGAAAGTGTCAATGGATGTTGAGGAGTGTTAGGGAGTGCCAGGACATTGCAAGGGAGAACTAGGTCAAAATGCATGGAAATGAACGAATAAGAGTGTGTGCCAAGTAGTGTCAATGAAATCCAAGTGTCTCAAGTATAAAGTGTGTTAGGGGGAAGGTCGGAATAAGAATTTTAGGAGAGTAAGCCTATGGTTATATAAAGGTTTGCACAAAGTATTTTCGGGACAAAGAGAAACTTTAAGGTTGGGCACAACATTTATTTTCCAATGACTTGGTTGGGTTCCCAGAGTCACAAAAAAGGTAAGGTTATCTATGACGACGACATGAAAGCTAAGGAATAACAAGGTGTGTCGGGGAATTCCTAGAAGTACTTACACATGTGTAAAGTGCGGTTTACGAGGCATGATAGGCATGCCAAGATGTGGCAGGTGCTAGGGTGTGGCATGAATACATGCTATGGGAGTGTGAGGGCCAAGTGTCAAGGAAACACAAGGGAGAACTAGTTTCAAATTCATGGAAATGAAGTATCGGCGAGTTCCGGAGTGTGCTAAGAAGGGAGTAACATAGTATTCTAGGAACTACCAAGGCATCGTTAGAGTGCTAGGGAAGCATACAAAGATGTTCCAGGAGTGCACAAGGTGTGCCAATGCATGCTAAGGAGTGTTAGGGAGTGCCGAAGGAAAACATAACATAGCACTAGGTCAAAATTAATAAATGAATGAATAAGAGTGTGTGGAAGGGAGTGTTAGTGAGTTCTAGGTGTTGGGGATTCAACAAGATGATGAGCTTATTGAAAAGATTCACCTTCACTAAGTGGGCCGCGGAGCTATTTTTGGCGCAAATCTATTTTTAGACTATGTATAAAAGTTTTTAAACATGGAGACCATATTTCGAAGTTGCGGGATGTTATTTGTAGATGGTTGGTCAAGTTGGAAAAATAGATGGATTTCTATTTTTTAGACATATTGGCGCGAAGTCTATTTATAGATCGTTGATCTAAAAATAGAAGTGTCGATTATTATTAGGTCTTAATAATAATTAGACCCTAAATAACAAATTATTCTCTTGGAGCACTTAATTTCGGTTAACGAGTGTGGTAGATCGGCTAGGCGTGTGAAGGAATTACTGCAATTCCTAAGGTTTGCGGGTGTTCATGCATGGAGGACTTAAGAGTCGGCACTCGAGTGGCGAGTTATGATGGAGTTGGTGAAGTAGTTCATGTGGGGAGTTTGTTTCGGTTTAACTACATCCTTGGAGTTAAACTAAATTGAACTAATTGTGTCTATTTCTAACGGATTGATACATTGAGTGGGAGTGGAGTGAATTAATTAGTTAAATTAATTCACAAAATAATAACTCATTAATCAAGCTGAATAGAGAACCATGAGTTAACTACTTGCATGGGAGTTCCAATCGAGACTTAGTGGAGAGATAGGTGAAAGAGAGCGAGTGTGACTATCAGTTGTGACTATGTTGATGCATTCAATGCATCACACATCCATTGGAGATGCTGACCAATGAGGATTGACGCCGATCAAGGCAAGGGTAATTTGAAGTCATTCGGAAGCTATTCAAATCGGGGTCAACCCAAATAAAATTTGATTTGGGGGTTCCCACTATGACAACATTTTCCCCACAACAAGCACAAGATCAATCCCAACATGTGTGATGTGTGCGTTTAAAGAGATGGATAGGTAGGTTTACCCTTACGAGAATATCAGCACCTTAAAATGGACCCACGATTCTTTGAGTGCAAGCATTTGTGAAATGACTATTATAGAGTCGAGCCTTTTCTAGAAGAGATTATTCATTTACATTACTAATATATACTATACATCACGAGAGTAGTGTTCCATCCATGTTAGCGCACACACTTGATAGTATCGAAAATCATTAAACTAGTACAAAAAAAATGATTTTATATATTCACATACGGGATAGGTCACAAGATGTCAAAAAAATCACATACTTATCGAAATCCTCAACCGGGAATATGCTACATTGCTTCTTAATGTGCTTTCAACTAGGTAGGCATCAATGACAATCATTACAATGGGTTAAGGGGGATCTAAGAGAGAGAATTATGTAAGGAGTTCCTTCTAGGTAAAGGCCATTGGTATTACTATCATTAAAGGGGGTGGCCTACAAGGATACATTTGGTAGCTACTTGATGCAAGAGCATAATTTCAACAATTTATTTCAAAATTTGTATTTGTCCTCCATAAGGTCTTAGAGATTTATAGAAGAGGAAGTTGGTTTCCTTGTTGCCCTATAATTTTGTAGAATTTCTAACTTCATATTTGGGATAGGAAATTTTAGTAATTTTAGGCATAAGTTAAAGATATTTTTATTTTTATTTTTTAAGGCACTCTTGTCATTAGGAAAGTTGAGTCTTATGATTAGGATTACTTGTGGCATCCATATGTATTTTTCAAAGCTCCAATACACCAAGGCAAATATGTGGAGGACATTTTGGGGGAAATGTGATTGTCCATCAAATGTAGATCGGGATTTGGGGACTTGTAAAGCTCTTTTCCTTGAGACCCTACTGTAGTTCTTAGAGATTGTATTTGGAGCGGTTAGCGAGAAAAAGAGAATAATATGCCCAAGAATATTAGCGTTGGAGCTTGACTATGGTTTTGGGATAAAGGGATAAGGGGTTCTAGGAGTTAATGGGTTTAAGGGTTTAGGAGAAAGAGGTTAAGGGTAAAAAGGGTAAAGGGTTAGGGCTTATGGGATTTGAAGGTTAGGGGGTTTAAGGATTAGAGGTTAATGGATTAGTGGTTAAGGGATTTAGGGGTTAATATTGACCATCAAGGGCTTACATGTCGGGGGGGATTTAGGGGTTAAGTGCCTAAGGGTTATGTTGATTTAGGTGTCGGAAAGGTTAAGGGGTTAGGGGGTTAGGGGTTATGGGTCAAGAGGTCAAGCTTTAAGAGGATATGGGATTAGGGTTTATGGGGTTCAAGGATTCTAAGTTGAGAAATTGAGATTTAGGTGTTAAGGGGTTAATGGCTTTAGGTTTAAGGGATCAAGGGGTTAATTTGTTATGAGTTATGGGTGTAGGGATTAAGGGATTGTGGCTTCGAGGTTAAAGGGATAGGGAATTTAGTGGTTATGGGTTAAGTGCGTATGTGTTGTGATAATGTGGCCCCTAATCCCCTTGTCACAACTATGGGGGTTCCCACATATCAATTTCTCTCATTACCTTAACTATGGTTCCCTATCCCTTATGCCATAAGGCCCTAAGGCTCCTTCTCATTCTCTAATGTTAGGATTGTAGATCTCGATGAAACCATGCTCGAACCTCTCACTTCTACCCCATCCATGCTACCCTTATGTCCCCTTGCCCCAGCTCAATACACCCAAAATACCCCCCTCCCCCAAAATTCATGAGAATTGAACATTTGGAGGGCGATCATTTAACAACAACTTCACAACTACTCCATTTATAATGGTGTCTTGGAGCTATGTAGATGTCATTTCATTGAGCTACATTGATAGGTGAGAGCTATGCATAGCTCACTAAAGGTGTATCAAGAGCTACTAGTCTAGTCTGGCTATAGAATTTGACTCTTTTTTTTGTAACTTAGCGAAATGGAAAAGATGTGGAGACAATCTCCATTCTTCTTCTTTCATTGGGCCATGTAAAATAAATGAAGCAAATAGTCTCGACCCCTTGGAGAAGGAAAGTTGAGAACAATAATTAGCATGAACAGAAACCAAAGAATCCCAATGAGTTAAGCTTAGAGGGGGTCTCCCTTTTGTAAAAAGAAAGCATCCATAAAGACATTGTTAGAGTTAGTATGAATCTTTACTAGAGGTTGAGTAGTCTTCACATTGCCAACCACATCCAATAGAAAATTTTCCAACCCCTACAATAAAAATGATGTCTCCAAATAAGGTGTAGTTAATACCAATAATATCACCTTATGAATCTATTACAATATGATTTGGAGAAATACGTTTCCATACATGTGTGAAAGAAAAAAATCCATTTGGTTAGCAAAAGGAAGTCTTTTTTTAAGACCTCCATAAAACCCCCTTGAAGGAGACAAGAACGATTTGAAACCATATAATACAAGTCGATCTATGAAGCCTATTTACGATGTTTTCTATGCATGTGTTTGTTCACTCGATTTGACATGTGATAGACAATATATGAAGCCTTTTTTCCACATATCATCTTCATTAGATATCATGTTACTAAGAATATGAAGTGTCCGAGATTAGAGTTAAAGTTCCTATTTTAGTTTGTTGTCTTTTTTTGTCTTTTAGAGTACAAATCTTTTTACGGTATATTGTGCTAAGGGTAGTTTGGCTTTCAAATATTCAAGGAATATGTTAGGCTAACTATATAAGAAAATATTGTAATATTTGAAATAACATGATGAACTATTTAGCACTAATTTATGGTGGTGGATTGATTGAGATGTTTATTTTTTGGATGGATGGATGTACATCTCTTTAGCTAATAGACTAAAACTCATTAAGCATTGTTGCAAGTATGTTATTGACATGTTGAAGTGCCATTGAGACTTAGAGGTAGAAGATTTAGACTTGTATGTTTTCACCTATCCGGGTGTGATGATACCTTGTGGAGGTAAGAAAAATTTCCATTTTTTAAACTTTTGGATATATTCTATACGCTCTTGAGAGTATTTCAACCTTTTAAATAAAACTACAAACAAATTTACATTCATGCAATAATTACTAATTGATTTGCGAGTGACTCAAAAAATTGTAGCATGTTGGCTTGTTCAATTTGTTAGTAAGTTAATTAGGGCTTGATAAATTTGTAAGCTTCAGTGGGATTTATTGCGGTTGTATGTGTTTTCGAGAAGCGAGTTTGGAGTGGTGGTTGTGCTTTCTTTATTTAATTTGATTTCTTTGGTTCTTCTTCTTGTGCATACTTGCTGTGGTATATTCTCGTTAGTGGTTGAGGGTTAGGGATTGGGGGCTTAAGGGTTAGGGGGCATAATGAATTAGTATTTGGGGATTAGGGATTGGGGTTAGGGGAATAATGAGTTAGTGGTTAAGGGGTTATGGATTGGGGGTTTTACGAGGTTAGGGGATTTAGGTGCATTTAGGGGTTAGAGGAATAATGAGTTATTGGTTAAGGGATTAGGGATTGGGGGCTTGGGTGTTAGGGGATTTAGGCGGAATTGGGGTTAGGTGAATAATGAGCTAATGGTTAAGGGATTAGGGGCTTAATTAGTGGATTTAGCAGTTAAGGATTTTAGGGGTTAGGGTTGAGGGTTAATGGGTTAATGGTTAAGCATTAACGGTTTTAGAGTTAAGGGATTAGGGGTTTAGGTGTTAGTGGTTTAGGGGTTTAAGGGTTTAGAGGTTTAGGGTTTAGGAGTTAAATGGGTTAGGGTTTTAGGGGTTTAGGGGGTTAAATGGGTTAGGGGTTGGGAATTAGGGCTTAAGGGCTTAGGGTTAAAGAGGGTTAGACATTTAGGTTTTATGGGGTTTAATGGGTCTGGGGGTTTGGGGTTTATGGGGTTGGGGATTTAGCAGTTAAGGATTTTAGGGGTTTGGGGTTTGGGGGTTAAGGGGTTAATGGGTTAGAGGTTAAGGGGTTAGAGGTTTAGGGGGTTAAATGGGTTAGGGGTTAAGAGGTTTGGGGGTTGTGGGATTTGGCAATTAAGTATTTTAGGGGTTAGGGTTTGGGGTTAAATGGGTTAGGGTTTTAGGGGTTTATGGGGTTAAATGGGTTAGGGTCGGGGAATTAGGGTTTAAGGGTTAGGGGGTTAAATAGGTTAGGGGTTTAGCATTTAGGGGCCTAAATGGGTGAGGAGTTATAGTCATTTCTTAGGTGAACGAGGCACAATCTAGTTGTAGTAATCGTAACGTGGTCGAGTTGTTATATTCAAGGCAAGACTTGGGTGGGTTCCCAGTTCCAAAGTAGGGTAATTGTGAGAGCATGATAAATAAGTGTCGATGCATGCCGAATGAAAAGGCATGCTAACACATGCCGAGGGAAAGTGTCCGTGGATGTTGAGGGCGGTAGGGAGTGCCGAGGTTTGTTGCGAGAGAACTTAGGTCAAAATGCATGGAAATGAACGAATAAGAGTGTGCAGTAGTGTCAACGAATTCCAAGTGTCTCGGATAAAGTGTGTTGGGAGAAGGTCGAATAATACTTGTAGGAGGTAAGCCTATGGTTACATAAAGGGTTGGAAAAAATGGTTGAGACAAAGGAAACTTTGGGTTGGGCACAACATCGATTTTCCAATGACTTGGGCCGGGTTCCCAAGTCACACACAAAGGTTATCTATGACGACATGAAAGCTAAGGAATAACAAGGTGTGTCGAAATTCCTAGAAGTACTAAGACATATTGGCGGGTTCGAGGCATGATAGGCATGCCAAGATGTGGCAAGTGCCGAGGTGTGGCATGAACACATGCTAAGGAGTGTGAGGGACAAGTGTCGATTGAAACGCGAGGGGCACTAGTTTAAAATGCATGCAAATAGTATAAGGCAGGTTCGAGGTGTGTTAAGAAGGGTGACACGGTATTCTAGGAAGTTCCAAGGCATGTTAGAGTGATAGGGAAGCATACAAAGTTGTTCCAAGTGCACAGGTGTGCCAATGCGTGCTAAGGAGTGTTAGGGAGTGCCGAGGAAAACATGACAAAGGTGCACTAGGTCAAAATTCCTAAATGAATGAATAAGAGTGTGTGACGAGGTGTGTTAGCGAGTTCTAGGTGTCTCGAGGAGGGGAGTGACACGCTATGATAAGCCGATACTAAGTCATGTTATAGTGTCGGGCGACATGCATCCAAGATTAGATATTCACATATGAGATAGTTACAAGATGTCAACAAAATCACATACTTACTTCGAAATCCTCAACCGGTAATATGATACATTGCTTCTTAATGTGCTTGCAACTAGGTAGGCATCAAATACGGTCATTGCAATGGGTTAAGGGGATCTAGAGAGAATTATGTAAGGGAGTTCCTTCTAGGCTTTGGTAAAGGACATTGGTATTACTATTGTTAAAGGGGGTGGCCTACAAGGATACATTGGTAGGCTGATAGGTACGAAACATAATTTCAACAATTTATTTCAAAATTTGTATTTGTCCTCCATAAGGTCTTAGAGATTTTGGAAGGAAGTTGGTTTTCCTTGTTGTATAATTTTGTAGAATTTCTAATTTCATGTTTGGGATAGGAAATTTTAGTAATTTTAGGCATAAATTAAGATGTTTTCTTATTTTTAAGGTCTCTAGTCATTAGGAAAGTTGAGTCTTATGATTAGGATTACTTGTGGCATCCTATGCTTATTTTTCAAACTCCAATACACCAAAGGAAAAATAATATTGGAGGACATTTGGGGGAAATGTGGTTTTCCATGAAATGTAGATCGGATTTAAGAACTTGTATCTCTTTTCCTTGAGACCCTACTAGTTCTTAGAGATTGTATTTGGAGCGGTTAGCGGGGAAAAAACATAATATGCCCAAGAATATTAGTGTTGGAGCGATTATGGTTAAAACACGAAATTCAAAGTTCAAATCCCCTTAGGTTATAACCCTAAAAATAATATTTTTTTATCTTATTTATTTATTAAATTTTTAGAATGTGGTTTAATGAAAAAATAAAAATATAATATAAAAGAAATAAATATGACATGATTAAATTTCATGGTTGAATATCGATTTTCAAAAAATAAAAAATATAATTTTATCCGCTATCCACTCATGATATTTCAATGCAAACTTCCCAATGCTAATGATTTTGTCTTAATTGCTAATATCTTAAATGAGTTTTGTCTTAATTGTCATTGTCTTAGAAAGTCACCATTGTCTTAAATATAAAGTTATGTCTTAAATGTTTGTCTCAAAGTGCTTTTGTCTTAAATCTAAATTTTTGTCTTAAAATATTTTTGTCTCAAATTGCTTTTGTATTAAAATATATTTGTCTCCAAAGCTTGCTTTTGTCTTAAATATAAAGTTTTGTCTTAAAATATTTTTTGTCTCAAATTCGTTTTGTCTTGAATATAAATTTTGTCTTAAAATACTTTTGTCTTAAATTTTTTTGTCTTAATTTTTTTTGTCTCAAATTGTTTTTGTCTTAAATATTTTTGTCTCAAATTGTTTTTTTGTCTTAAATGAAAATTTTGTCTCAAATTATTTTTGTCTCATACTATATTTAAGACAATTCAGTTGATATTAAATTTTAATATAAAATAGCTAAAATAAAAGTGACTTTTTAAGACAAAAGATTTCTTTTGTCTTAAACAAATGTCTTAAAATGCCCTTCGTGTAGTAGTGTATTGGCTAATGATGTAAGTCGTTAACGGATGGGAGAGAAACTATTGCGTGATGTTAATGGCTCTCAAGGTACTATAATACAATTTGTATGGTGTGAATAAATGAGTTGATGTCGAACACCACACGAAAGTCTTTCGTTCGAAGGCCAAGGATGTAAACACGTCGTCGAGAGAAAACTTGTCATTGATGTATTTACGAACAGAGGCACCAAGGGTTGTTTCTAAGTCAACTTTCCTGAGATAATCAGCTGCTAATGTCCTGACGGAAGTGACCCCATCACAAGAGGGAATTGATTTATTCCCAATCAACGACATGAAATGGGTATCATGATTGAGATAAAATGATGTTGATACGGAATAGATTAGTTAAAGGAAAAAAAATAATGAAGGATTAAGAGTATTGTAATGGATATCAACTAAATGAATTCTCTTGAACACATCGATGGCACTAAATGAAGTTCGAAGCATTGACCCATAACTGAATTGGAGGCTCTAAAATATTATGATGAACCAAAACACAAGTAGATTACCTGACCCAACATCCATGGAAATTAAGTGGAAAAGTATCATGTTCAGGAGCGACTCGCTGCCACTAACAAATGGATTACCTTGTTTTCCCAATTTCCCCCAACCATACTAGTTAACGATGCTTGTTGGGCCTTAGTTTTGTCTCATTTTTCACTCAAAATATCTCATGCTACTGTTTGATTAAATGATTATTGTTGCGAGTATTTGATACTTTTTTTGTACCATTAACGTAAGTTTTAATAAAGGTTTGTATGTTGCGAGTTAAAGTTGATTTGATAATATTTTGAACCTACAATTGCTTACTGCACTATGCAACGAGATTCTTGTACCAAATTAGTTCTTACAATGTTCACGATTTGATGCGGGTAGTGTGCCCACACTCGGTGCAAGTTTACAAATGCTACAACCCGAATTTGTAGCGGTTTCTCGGATAGCCCGATTTACTCCTCGATTTTCACGCCCGATCATTTGCGAATCTCAAAATTTTGAAACATGGGTTTTTCCCGGTATAGGGAAATTGAGTATTTCACAAGCCGTTTTTCCAAAATGCGTAATAGTTGAGGAGATATGAAGGGGCGCTTTGGAGAGCAATTTGTTAAAAAAATACCAATTTTTCCGAGAATTCTAGAAAACATAGTCAACAAGTTTCCCGGTAACGCGACTGCTGCCTACCGATTTTTTGTGCGGATAAAGGGAAAATAAAGAAATTCCGCAACATGGGTTTTTATCTCAGTAACGAGAAAGTTGACTAAGCTCAAAATGGTTTTCCAAAATTCATAACGAGTTGAGGAGATACGAAGGAGGGCTTTTGGAGGGCGGAGTATTCACGATTACCAAATTTTCCGAAATTCTAGAAAATGCCCAGGATTTGGGAAATTCATTGTATATCTCCATAATTTTAGTGAGGAAACCATTGTACTAATATTATATTAATGATAATTAGTTTGGGATTCAATCCCCATGATTTTTGCAAAGGATTGGCTTGTTTTTATGCCAAGTTTGGAAAGTAAAAAAATTTATAAAGAAAGAGTCATGGCTCCAAGCCTGGGGGGAAATTTTTAGTCGATCAATTAAAGTACGAGAGACCACGCACGCACGAGCCTGACATAGCGCAGAAGGAGGAGAGATTGTTCCAATGTAGTAGCACATGGATTTTAGTGTGGAATGCTTCTCCTACTTGCTGGGATTGGCAATGTCTTCATCATGTAAAAAGACTCGTTTTTTTAATTAATTAAAGCAATTTTTTATTCATGCTTTGTGCTATTCATTTAGTGCATATAATGATTTTTATTTTTTGTGTGAACGAGGCACTTAAAGAGGGTGCAAGGATTGGGCGAGTTGGCCACCGGACCGATCTTAACACTAGATCTCATCTTTTTAAATAGCATTTCAATTCTTGTTTGTTTTGATTTTAAATTAATTCGATTTTTACCGCAATCCAATATTCCAATTTTTAAGATTAATCGAGTTTATGCAATTTGTTTCAATTTCATTTGTTGCATTATTAATTATACTTGCACTGAAATATTTTAAATGACGATTGCGCCACTCAGGATTGTCCAGAATCCATAAGATTATTTCTGCACGATTATGAGCTGCTAACTCTAATTTGCAGCAAATTAATCCGGATACTGTAATTTATATTTTAGTACATGATTTTTACATTTCATGAGTCGATATTTATAAATACGGAAACTAGATGTTTGAATTGATAAATTCTTCATTAATATTATGGTTTTCCTTTATTACCCGGATTGTTCTTACACATAATTAGTGAAAGGCAGATTTTACACTTTATACCGAAGTGCAAGCACATTATAATATCACGGTAGTGCGGGCGAGAATTAGTGCAAGCAGAAATAGTTTGAATTTATTTTGAATTTATTTATGACATTTACGGTGTCTTCATTATTGTGCCGACACCGCTTCGATTTCCAGTTATGATTTCTCTTCTGTTTACTTTCGAATTAGAGAATTTCCTTTTTGCATTGATTGCTTTTACTTTTACTGCATGATTTTAATTGTTTGGATTGGTGTTTCTCGCACTAGTGCATGATTACATTTATTTTCGAGATTAATCACAAGATAGACTAGAATTTGTTTTGCAGGTCACCAGGGACTCTCTCTAGCATTTCCAATGTTGTGCCTCGAAGTTCACAAACTCTCCAAATTGACAAATTAAATGTTCGTACATTTATAGACCCTATACTGCACCCAAAATTTTGGCGTCATTTCTGGAGAGGCACTTAGGGGATGGACCTTGGTGACTTGTTGCATTTGGTTTCTATTCCTTCACCTAGTTTCTCTTGCAATTTTATGTTCTTTGAATTTATTTCTTTCCTACATTTTTTTTTAAGGTTTCTCATTTTATTTAAGTGTTGTAATAGCCCCCCCCACACTCACCCTACACACACACACACACACACGGATATATATATATATATATATATATATATAGACACACACACACACACACACACTATTCATGTGCTAACAAATGTACCGGTGGTCTCATTGAAGATAGAAAAAATGGTATTTTGAGGGCATTATTCAATAAGCGTTTGAGGCTAACATCAATCATTCAATGCACCTATTTTACTGATTAGTCGGAAGAAACATTCAAAGAAGGAATCTCGAAAATAGTACATGGATAACCTCTTTTAGTTTGGTAAGAAATGGAAAACATTGTTACTTTTGAATTTCTGCATCAAAGATCTAGGAGTCGCTAAAATGCATAATGTTTCCCCATCTACACTACCAAAATTTCATGGTTTAGAGAAAATGAAGACCTAGATACATTCTTATTTGAGTTTGAGAAGTACTTTGTAGAGGATATGGTTATTGTACTAATTATCAAAGGTTGACAAGTGTTTCCTCTTACTCTTAAAGGAGAAACAGCTCTCCAATGGTTCATGAGCCTTGGTGGGAACTACATTCAAACATGGGAAGACATGAAGAATGTATTCTTGGAGAAATATCAAAACTATTGCAAGGTCGGTGAGAATATTTTGGAATAACACAAGGGGAAAATGAAAGCTTGGAGGATTATGTGGAGCGATTTAGATACAACCTCCAAAAAATCAAAACATAAGAATTTGGTAAAAGATACTTTGAAAACACTCCTACTCAAAGGAATCAAAGACAGAATTTTTTAGAACCTTTAAATCTTATAGGAGCAAGTGATGTTTCTCACATGTACCATATGATGATGTTTGTAAATTTGTGCATTAATTATTCAAGAGGAATCTCCAAGATTGGTAAGAATTCTCGAGAACTTTCTTACGAATTTTGGAATCTACCACAAAAAATAGGAGCTAAAAAAATCTTTTCTAAGAATTTACAATTGGATGATTTGCGGGAAGAATGGAAGCGATTGTAAGGAGAATCATTCAAAAAATTATTTTCCATCCTTTGCCAGGCTTTCAAGAGGTATTTAAGAAATCAAGTAAGAAATAAATCGACCGTCGAGGTATAACTCAAAACTCTTTATCGTTTAATACTTGGAATAATATTTATTGTCCCTCAACGGGTTCCTAAACACATCTACAACCCTACGGTACCATGGAAAACTCATAATCCTCCTTTGATTCAATACCCCCACCTTATGGCCGCAATGGCCCTCTCCTGTGGCCCTCATCCTCGAGGCAAATATCTCCATGGCCTCAAGAATCGTTTGGATATTTTCTCTGAGGAAAGCTCCCATGCAAATTAAATCATATGAGCACGAACAAAAAAATCAAAAATTTATTTCCAATACACCATTATTTTATCCTCCTCCATGTTCCCACATTTGCATGTGCACACCTTATCTTACACTCCGTAATCCAAACCATCAAGTTGCACAACATTTGTTTTAACTTCCTATTCTTTACTGCTTGATTCCCAGTTGAACGAGATGTTACACCTTCATATTGGGAGAGGGACAAATTTTGAAACTTCCCCTATTATCGTGAACATTTACCCCGGGGAAGATTTAATTCTAAGACAATTTGAGGATCAATCTTTCATTGGAACTTGTTACTGAAAATGTTGTTGAAACTCAAAGCCACTAGAATCTCTATCTCAACCTTTCTTGTGAATGCGAAAAATCAAATATTTTGAGCCTAAAATTGAGGCTTTATCTTTTTGTCCCTTCACCGATTTTTTGTGCTTACGGAGAATGACTATCGAAACTATGGAAGAAATGCATCGTTTGGAGAATCATAAATACATGGATTTCATTGAATCCATAGTTTCGAGAACAGCCATCAACCCATCTTATTTATTCATCATTCAAAAGCTCCACGGTACCATGTGAGTTAAAGAAACTGGTTTCTCACACTTTGGTATGTATTGAAGTTTATTCTTTAAAATAAGTGTGAGTATAGTCAGCATTTTTTTATGCACATGGTTTCATTGGAAGTACGCCTACACTTAAAGGTGATATTTCTCTCTTTAAAAATAGGGTAGGGTAATGAATTAAGATGAATAACAACACTCTTGAATTTGTGATTCCATAAAATCATAGCTTTTGAAACTTTTATTATTACGCATTCTCATGGTAAGACTTGTCAAAAGTACTTTACACTTAACGCTTCATATTTTTAAAGTGACTTTGATTGTGGATAAATATTTATTGTTATAAGTTACATGTAATACTTTTCTCTTATTCTAACAAATTATCATCCAGAAAATCTTTTTAAATTCCTCCTTCGAAGAGACCGGTGAAAAACCTCCTATGTTGGACCACGCCTACATAAAATCTAATAAGATTTCATAAAAAACCCTATCATGATAAACTCAAGGAATCTTTTTGGTCATTATACGAGATGTTATTTTACACAAGTCTTAGGGTAGCATGAACAACTGGTAAAGAATAGTAATCAAAAAATTTCACACCATCTTTTGCTGCGAAGGTAGATTTTCTTCCCCACCTATTAAGTAATCAATACGGGGTTAATCATAATCGAGTTAACATAAAAGAATTAATTGAGGGATAGGAGGTCTCATTGCGAGCCGACCTACTATGATCATGGGTCCTAAGGAGAATAACATTAACGCAGCGGTCACGAACGGGGTAATGGATTTTAGTTGGAAAATTAGAGAACGAGAGGTCTCATCGTGTGCCCATTCATTCTTTTTTATTTCTCGTGAATGGAATTTTCATTGAGCGGATTTACCGAACGAGTTCGCGTCCTTAAATTAACTTATAAAAAAGAGAAAAAGTAAATGCTCATAAATAAATCTGAATCTATATCTAATAGGTGGGACAAAATCATTTTGTAAGGTTAAAAGGTATCCGTTTTGTCGAGGCTATGGACGCTTGCGCGGTAGGGCCATGCATCAGTATTAAATTTGGCTCTAGAGTATAATTTACTTGGTTGATTTTTGCTTTAAGCAGACGCACTATCAATCTCTTCGAGAATGGTTAAATCCTTTCGTTGTTATACCTTGGAGTTCTATCTTTTTGAAATTACTTTTTATGGACATGAGGACCCTTAGTGCTTTGTGGTAATTCATGCTAGGAACAAGCTTAAATATACATGGATAATGGTAAAATAATCATTATGGGAAGGTATTACTATGTCTACCTGTAACACCATATCATTTAATCATGTCACTCATGTTTATAATGAGGATGTTAAAGTGACACTTTTGATCAAGGATGCCTCGAGGATATTATTTTTGAAAATTTTAAAAGTTGTCTATTTTTCTCAAGTAATAACACCATCCTTTTAATTTAGTTTTTCCATGGTAATTTTCATTTTAGGTTTCTTGAAGTGGATTTTAAGGAAATGAAGTCGCGGACACTACGGTTTTAGAGCAAGCTTTATCAAGTGTAGGAAATGTAATCATGCGAGAATTGCGGGAACATCATTATGAATGTTTATACATGTTTCTAAATGTAAAGGAGTCATGATGCCATATTTTTGTTGCATGAGGACATGCGAGATGTGAGTCGACATGGGGGATGTTGGGCCTCAATTTTGTCTCATTTTTTCACTCAAAATCTCCCATGCCTCTTTGTTTGATTAAATGATTATTGTTGCAAGTATTTGTTACTTCTTTTTGTACCATTAATGGAAGTTTAATAAGGGTTTGTATGTTGCGGGTTAAAGTTGATTTGATCATTTTTGAACCTACAATTGCTTGCACACCTTATGCAACGAATTCTGTGCAAATCAATTCTTATAGCGTTCTCGCACCGGTGCGAGTGGCGTGTCTGCACCGGTCGTGGCGTGTACGCACCGGTGCAAGTTTTACAAATGCTATAGCCCCGAATTTGTAGCAATTTGCCGACGATCAATTTACTCCTTGATTTCCACGTCGATGCGTTGTAGATCTCAAAATTACGAAACATGGGTTTTGTTCCAGAGTATAGGAAGTTGAGTAAGACATGGGCCATTTTACAAAATTCATAACAATTAAGGAGATATGAAGAAGATTGCTCTAGAGCGGGTTGTTAAAAATACCAATTTTTCCCGAAATTCTAGAAAACATGGTCGATAAGTTTTGATTGCCAAATTTTGCCTCGGTTTTTGTACGGATGAAGAAAATAAAGAAATTCGCAACATGGGTTTTTATCCCAGTATAGAAAATTGACTAATCTCGAAAACGGTTTTCAAATTGTAACAATTGAGGAGATGTGTGAAAGGGGGCTTTGGAGCGGTTTGTTATAATTGCAAATTTTCAGGAATTCGAAAATGCCCCGGTTGGAAATTCATGGTAAATCTCATTATTTTAGTAGAAGCTATTTGTGCGTGTATATTAATGATAATTAGTTGGGGATTCAATCCCCATGATGTTTGCAATGGATTGGCTTGTTGTGTGCCAAGTTTGGAATGTAAAAAAATTATAAAAGAAGAGTGTAGCTCCAAACTTTGCGAATTTTAGTCAATCGATTAAGCGAGGAGAGCGGAAACGTACGGAAAGCATAGCGCGAGAAGGGAGAAAAAGGTTTTTCCAATGTAGCAACACATGGATTTTAGTGTGGAATGTTTCTCCTACTTGTTGGGATTAACTAATGTCTGCATTATGTAAAAGGCTTACATTTTTAATTAATTAAAGCAATTTTTATTCATGCTTTGTCTTTATTCATTTATTGCATCTAATGATTTTTTGTTTTTGTGTAGACAGGCTTTCAAAAGAGGGTGCGGGATTGGGCTGGGTTGGCCGCCGAAACGACACGACCTTGCTCTCATCTTTTTAAATAGCATTTCAATTCTTGTTTGTTTGATTTTTAAATGAATTCAATTTTACGCAACCCATTATTCCAAGTTTTAAGATTAATTTGAGTTTTTGCAAATTTTTTGTATTTCATTTGTTGCATTATTAATTATACTTGCACACGAAATATTTTAAAAAATGATTGCACCCTCTAGATTTCCAAATCCATAAGATCGGCTACTTACCATTATGAGCTCTAACTCCAATTAAATAGAATTAATCCGGATCTATTAATTTATATTTAAGGCTGCGATTTTTACATTTGTTGAGCCGATATTTATAAATATGGAAGCTAGATGTTTGAATTAGTAAATTCTTCATTAATATTATGGTTTCCTTTAACCTTTGGATTGTTCTTACACATAATTAGTGCAAGAAGATTTGCTTGCACCGGTGCAAAGCATGTTATAATATACAATAGTGCGAGGGCATAATTAGTGCAAGAAGAATAGTTTGAATTGCTTTTTGAATTTATTCGGTATTTACGATCTTTTTCATTATTGTGCGGCATCGCTTGATTTCAGGATTATGATTTCTCTTACATTTGCTTTCTATTAGAATTTCCCTTTGCATTGATTGCTTTTACTTTTCCACATGCTCCTAATTGTTTGGATTGGTGTTTATCGCACTAGTGTAGGATTACATTTTATTTTGAGTTAATCGCAAGATAGACTAGAATTTGTTTTGCGGTTCACCGGGGACTCTCTGCGGCATTTCGAGTTGTGTCTCGGGGGCCTTCCACCGAACTCTCCGGATTGAAAAAATAAATGTTGGTACATTTATAGACCCTATCTTGCACCCAACATTTTGGCATCGTTTCGAGAGGAGCGCTTAGGGGATGGACCTTGGTGACTGTTGTTGCATTTGGTTTCTATTCCTTCACCTAGTTTCTCTTGAAATTTTATGTTGTTTGAATTTATTTCTTTCCTGCATTTTTTCTTTAAGGTTTGTCATTTTATTTAATGTTGTAATAACCCCCCACCCACCCTACATATATATATATATATATATATATATATATATATATATATATATATATATATATACACACACTATTCATGTGCTAACAATTGTACTAGTGGTCTCGTTGAAGATAGAAAAATGGTATTTTGAGGCATTTTTCAATGAAGAGGTTAAGGCTAACATCAATCATTGATATTTTATTTTCACAGATTAGTCGGAAGAAACATTCAAAGAAGAGTCTCAAAGTAGTACATGGAGAACCTCTTTTAGTTTGGTAAGAAATGGAAAACATTATTACTTTTTTGAATTTCCTATCAAAGATCTAGGAGTGGTAAAATGCATAATATTCCCCATACGCACTACCAAAGTTTCATGATTTGGTGTACTTTGTAGAGGATATGGTTGTTGTACTAATTACGAAAGGCTACAAGTGTTTCCTCTTACTCTTAAAGGGCCGACTCTCACGATGGTTCACCGAACCTTGGTGGGAACTACATTCATACATGGGAAGACATGAAGAATGTATTCTTGGAGAAATATCAAAACTATTGCGAAGTAGGTGAAGATATTTTGAAACACAAGGGAAAAATGAAAGCTTGGAGGATTATGTGGAGCGATTTAGATACAACTTCCAAAAATCAAAACATGAAATTTTGGTAAAAGATACTTTGAAAACACTCCTACTCGAAGGAATCAAAGACGAATTTCTCACGTACGAGTATGATGATGTGTGTAAATTGTGCATTAGTTATTAAAGAGGAATCTCCAAGATCGGTAAGAATTCTCGAGAACTTTCTTCGAATTTTTGGAATGTACCACAAATAGGAGCTAAAAAATATTTTCTAAATTTACAATTGGATGATTTTCGGGAAGAATGGAAGTAGTGTAAGGAGAATCATTCAACAAATTATTTCCCATCACTTCAGCGAGCTTTGAAATGGGTATTTAAGGAATCAAGTAAAAATAAATCGTAGTAAGGTATAACTCAAAACTCATCATCGTTTAATGCTTGGAATAATATTTATTGTCCCAAAAAGGTTCCTAAACACATATACAACCTACGGTTCCATGGAAAACTTATAATCCTCCTTTGATTCAATACCCCCACCTTATAGCCGCAATGGCCCTCTCCTTGGCCCTCATCCTCGAGCCGTATCTCCATGACCTCAAGAATCGTTTGGATATTTTTCTCTAGGGAAATATCCCTGCAAATTAAATCATATGAGCACCAACAACAATCACAATTTATTTCCAATACACCATTATGTTATCCTCCTCCATGTTCCAGCTACATGTGCAACCTTATAATAACCTAATCCAAACCATCAAGTTGCACAAAAATTTTTAACCTCCCTATTCTTTTGTTGATTCCCATATTGAACGAGATGTTACACCTTCCATATTGGGAAAGGGGAATGAATTCGGAAACTTCCCAAATTATCGCAGAATATTTACCCCAAGGAAGATTTAATTCAAAGACCACTTCGGGGATCGATCTTTCATTGGAACTTGTTAGAAAATGTTGTTGAAACTCAAAGCCACGGAATCTATCTCAACCTTTCTTGTGAATTTGAAAATCAAATATTTGAGCACGAAGTTGAGGATTTATCTTTTTGTCCTTCACTACGATTTTTTGTGCTTACGGAGAATGACTATCAAAATGTGGAAGACTTGCATCGGTTGGAGAATCATAAATACGTGGATTCCATTGAATCCTAGTTTTGAGAAAACGTACATCAACCCATCTTATTTCTTCATCATTCAAAAACTCTTGGTACCATGTCAATTAAAAATCTCAAATTAATTAACCCAATAGAAACCCACTGATACCCATTAACTGCGCGGAGTTGGGGCTTTGTTAAGCTGAACTAATAACTGGGGGAGTTAGGGCTTTGTTAAGCTGAACTAGAACGTCTAGAGAAATACTGACTTGCAGTAAACTCCCAGACGTCACACTCTCCCACACGTCATCAAAATATTATTTTTAACTTTCAAAACATTTGTTTTCAAAAATTTCTTACAATATCAATCATGCAGCTATTCAGAAGGCCGCTCACAACATTTTTAATGACAAAAAAAAAATATATAATTAAAAATGACCCACCACATTTTTAATGACAAAATCCATAGCTACAGTTTATTAAAAAAATGTTTTGTTATTCTTATCTATGAAAAAAAATTGAAAACCCTCAATTACTTTAATTACAATTTTGGAAAATGTATATCAAAATTTTAAAAATTAACTTTCATTAATTTTGGAAAATGTATAGCATGTATATCATGTGAGAGCATGTGAGAGAGTCAGTCTTTCAAATAATTTTGATCTGCTTGTATATATAGGCTTGTGATGAGCTTGAATTCTTGATGACCTCGGGTTGAGGCCTACTTGGTGTGGAGGTTCCATAATACATTTTTGACTCAATATTAAAGCTAATTACATTATTCAAAAGCCTAGGATGGGTCAATTTATATATGTAATGACTCTATAAACTCAGAGTAAATCCTATAAGTCCAAAATGTGGACTTTGACCCAAAATAAAGTGACCCAAGCATGAAACCCCTGCTTCAATAAGTCATTTGATAATAACATAAATTATTTTCTTTATTCTTTTGATAGGTATATTAAATAGAGAATTCAATATGATTTATGAAGATCGAACCTAGTTACAATCTTCAACACTCCCTCTTATCTAGGAAGGTATTCATAATACACAATTAAGATCTACTCTATGTGAACTATAAATATTTTTTAGACTTCTCAATGACATGGAATAGATTCTTGACCATGGAAATCTATACATTGGCATCAAAAAATTTAGGCAACGCAATTCCATGGACTATATTCCTGACAAATAAATCTATCCAAGTGGGACTAATATGGACTAAAAATTTCAGCCTATATAGGTACCTTTAGGATTACTTACTAACCATCAACGCAAGAAACTAGGTCCACATCCACCCAATGCCACCCTCCCTATGAGACATCAAAACAAAGTTTCACCTCAAATTCTTTCCAGGCATTGCTTCACTCACAAATCCCCAACAACAAATCTCCCCTGATCAAACTTATCAGTAACCATCATGCTTATCAAATATTTGAGAGATTTAACTGTGTAAACGCAATCCCAATCAATAATACACTTTTAAATATACAAACAAACCTTCGGGGTCTTGATGTTGATGTTAAACTAATCTCAATAGGACTATTAGTCGAATATTTGAGAGAAGATTCCTTTTCCTACTTCACATGTAGAAACATCTCTTTCAGAATGTATTCTCCAATCAAAAACTATGTTATGCCCTCCCTCTCATTCAAGGAGATTTATTTTATCTAGGATCCTTATTAATGTAGGGAGATTAACTTCTTCCTTAAGTGTTGGAGAATCTTTCATGGCTTCCATCCTTCTCATCATTCTTAATGTATCGTCATTTCTTATGGACATCTTCACCAACTTGAATATGGTGTACCTACACAACTTTATACTACAATTACAACCAAAATTATAGAAGCATGAAGTTATACATAACACAAACGTATAGTATTAGAAGCATTAGAATTTACAAACATAATTATCAAGAGAATATACTTCAATACTTCAACTTCTAGCCCAAGTTTTGTTAGAAACCCTAAATCACATCAGCGACTAAGTCAATATGACAGAAGGCAAGTTCTGTGATATAGTGATCCCTAGAAATAAGTCAAAATAAAATAAAAGTATATAATAACTTTCATATTTCACATGTTAGATCCCCTACAAGGATTTTATTTAAACCCTAGATTTCATACATGAGATTTTAACAAAAAAAAAATCATAACATGAATAGATTCTACTAGGGTTCGATCTAAACCCTAGATTTCCATTTATAAATTCTTAGCAATCGCCAGATAGATTCATAGATTCCGGATGATTGAAAAAACTAGATAATTTAACTACTACTAGGGTTTAGCTACAAAAACCTAGATTTTCTAAGAAACATCATCCTAGAAATTTAAACTTAGACTAGGGCTTGCTTCCAAACCCTAGGATTTATGACCATTAGTAATTAAGTAAACACACATATGTAGGAAATCATTTTGAAACATGAGCATTTCATATGTCAGGAAATATTAACACATTAGAGTTATATGAACCAAGCTAGGGTTTCAACAGAATGGACACATACCTAGGGCTTTATCCCTATGAGATTAATATAAAGGCAAAAGTATGTCTTAGAGATCCAACCAAACCCTAATAATTTAGGATTTTAGTTTATACTATAGAAAACCCTTCTCTATCAACACTTCAAGGGTTCGAGATTTCAGAAAACATCATTTCAATCGTCATAAATTAGAGTTTTCATGATCATAAAAGATCCCAAACATGACATCATCATAATAGCAATTACTTTATTAGTATCCCTAATTAGGTTTTAGGGTTTCACACATTCATAGAATACCCCTAAGTTAGGGTTTTTCAGAGAACCTTTTTAGGGTTATTTTATATAAACAATAAAATATATAAGGTGGGTAGATTTATCAGATGATGAATCATGCCCCACAAGAATCATTAAGATTCAAGAGAGCTAGACATAACAATTGTTAGTGATGTAGAATGGATATGCCAAAGAGAATAACAAAGCTTTATGATCTAAGGAATACCTTCGTTTCTTGACAAACCTTTTTAACTCCAATGCTTTTTCTTGTGAGGCATTCTTTCATACTCCTTGATATTTTACACTAGTACATATGGTCAATTTTCCTACACTTTAGTTATGATAGTTTTGACTTACTGTCAGAAAGTTCCCAACTTTTTATCAATTTTTTTTAATCCCCCCAAAAAGCATCGCTCTTGTGACACGAAACCTTCTGAAGGTCGAAATAGAGATGAAAATCTCCAAACATCGGAATAGCAAGGGGCGACTCGGGTTAGGTCGGGGCGTGTGAGGGTGGTTGTATCAAAATGCTAAGTTGTGACCGCCCGTGTATTTTTTGCACGTTTGTGCGATCCGACTTCCATTTTCTCCCTCATGCCTTTGCTCGGGTGGTTCAGGTCAAGCCGTTTGAGGGCACCATACGAAATGCATTCGGGAAAGATCGTGTGAGGAAGGTCATATAAAAAATGCTAAGTTGTGACCACCCATGTGCCTTGTGCACGTTCGTGTGACACGTTTTCCGTTTTCTCCCTCATGCATTAGACGTTCGGGTGGGTCAGGTTGGGTCATGCCGTACTGTGAGGGTGCCCAAGGAAATGTAGTCGGGTGGGTCGGATCAGGTTAGGTCGTGTGAGGGCGCCCAAGGAATGCATCCGAGTCAGGTCATGTCGGGTGGTGTGAGGGCGCCCAAGGAACTACATCCGAGTAGGTCCAATTGGGTCATGCTGTGTGAGGCTACCCAAGGAAACACATTCGGGAGGGTTGGGTTGGGTCGGGTCCTGTCGCGTGAAGGCATCTAGGAAAACATTTTCAGGTCGGTCGTTTCTGGTCTAGTCGGGTTGTGTCATGTGAGGGCACCCGAGGAAACATGTTCAGGGGGGTCAGTCGGGTCAGGTCATGTGAGGGCGCCCAAGGAAATGCGTTCGGTCAGGCTGGGTCAGTTTGGGTCATTTGAGGGCACCCAAGGAAACACGTTCGTGCGGGTCGGGTCAAGCTGTGTGAGGGCAGCGAAGGAAATGCGTTCGGGCAGGTTAGGTTGGGTCGTGTCGTGTGATGGCACCCAAGGAAATGTGTTTAGATGGGTCGGGGCGGGTCGGGTTAGGTCATGTGAGGGCAACCAGGTATGTATTGGATTTTCATGTGAGGGCAGGTTGGGTCATGTGAGCATCACCTAACATCTCCAAGAGGGATGTTTTGGATTTTAAACACAATCATAAGATCTACGTGTGAAAAAATACGCAACTAGATAGTTGCAAAATAAGAAATAAAAGAGAATAAAATTGTTGAGAAATTGAGTAATAAACCAAGGAGACACTCTAGGATGTCAACTAATTCAAATTTGGTTGGGATTCCATGTGCATGCACTTGGTATATTTTAAAATCACTTTCCCTAGTTTGCACATAAGTCAAATTAGATTGGGAGACCCAAAATTAGCAAAATATTCTAAAATAGAGTGAACTAGAAGTAAGTGGAGTTAAAAATCAATTAGAACCAATTAATGACTCTCGCATGCAAAATAATAACTAGGTAAACTTATTTGAACTCCAAAATAGGAATAAAAGTCAACTTAAGAAGGAGAGGAGAGATAAAAATGATGGCTAACTGCGGCAGGAAATGCATTCGGGCAGGTCGGGTCGAGCCATGTGAGGGTGCCATGGGAAATATGTTCGGTCGGATCGTGTGAGGGAGGTTTTATAAAAAATGCTAAGTCGTGACTATATGTGTGCCTTATGCATGTTCATGCAACCCGTTTTTCGTTTTCTCCCTCGTGCCTTCAATGCTCAGGCGGGTCGGGTCACGTCGTGTGATGGTGCCCAAGGAAACACGTTCGAGTCGGGTTGGGTCGGGTTGGGACGTGCCGTGTGAGGGCGCCCAAGTAAACGAATTCAGGCGGGTCGAGTTGGTTAGGGTCATGTGAGGGTGCCTAATGAACGCATGAGGTCGGTTGGGTCATGTCAGGTCGTGTGAGGGCGCCCAAGGAAACGCATTTGGGTGGGTCGGGTCTGGTCGTGCCATGTGAGGCCGCCCTAGGAAACACGTTCAACTGGGTCAAGTCAGGTTGTGTCGTGTTAGGGAACCCAAGGAAAAACATTCAGGCACGTTGGGTTGGGTCGGGTTGTGTCGTGTGAGGGCCCCCATGAAAATGCGTTCAGGTGGGTTGGTTCGGGTTGGGTTGTGTGAGAGCACCCAACGAAACACATTCGAGAAGGTCGGGTCGAGTCGGGTTGGGTTGTGTGAGGGCGAAAATAAAAGAATTGCTAAGTTGTGACTGCCCGTGTGCCTTGTGCATGTTCATGCGACCTGTTTTCCGTTTGCTCAAATTTTCCTTCGTTCAGGCGGGTCAAGTCGTGCTGTGTGAGGGTGCCGAAGAAAACATGTTTGCATCAGGTCAGGTTGGGTCAGGTCAGGTTAGGTCGTGTGAGGGAGCTCATATAAAAAATGCTATACTGTGACTACATGTGTGCCTTGTGCTTGTTCGTGTGACCTGTTTGCCGTTTTCTCCCTTGTGTATTCATTCGGGTGGGTTGGGTCGTGTGAGGGTGCCCAAGGAAACACGGTTGGGTCTAGTGAGGTCATGCCATTTGAGAGCGCCCAAGGAAACGCATTTGGCCAGGTCGGGTCGAGTTGGGCCATGTGAGAGTGCCCAAGGAAATGCGTTGAGTGTTGAGATTTTACCAAACTAAAAAAATAATTTTCTGAGTTTTTAGTATCAACTAATTCTTGAGTTTTCTTTGTCCATCGATCATCAAATTTAGAAGAAATATTTTAGATAAAAATGAATTTAATTATTTTATTTCAATTTTATCTTTCATTTCATTCCTATAATTTAGATTTTCAAAATAATTCTAAATTAACAAGGCTAAAATATTATTTTTAAACAACTGAAAGTAAATTCTTTCTTTATTTCACTCAGATTTTCAAAATATTTTGAAATGGACAATGTTATAAGAAAAAAATTGAAACAAATAACTTTTGAGAACTCAACTAGGGTTGAGTTTGTAAAGGATCTATAACTATAGAATTCCCCTAAATATATGCAATTAAATTTAATAATTTTTTTTTGTAATGTGTAATATAAACTAAAAAAATTCATCAACATATTTTCATTTTGGTGGGCTGCAGTTTCTTCGCCCTAGTGGTTTAACCAAATTTAACCAAACCGTGAGCTCCCAAGATTCTTCACCATAGTGGTTTAACCAAACGATGAGCTCAAAAACTTCTCCACTCATCAATGATTCATATTTCTCTTCGTCGTCAAAGAAAGTCACGCTAGGCTAGGCAAAGGCTTCAGAAGTAAATAACAATGTTCAACCCGCATACCTAAGCAATCACTTGAATCTCAAAATTTTTATTTTCATGTTATTTCTCTTGTCACACTTCTTCTTTTAGTTAACACACCCCACTAATAACATATTTGGGGTTGAGAACATATATAGAGCACATATCCAGACCCAAAAATAATTCCCCAAAACTTAGGTGAAAACCCCCTAGAGGTATTGGAGGATGTTGGACTGGCGATTTTTTTGGTAAAATTGGGGCTAGAGCATAGAGCCACAACCTTTGCCAATTATGGAGAGGTATTTATCCTACCTTTTGCAGAATTTCCCAATTTTATTTCTGATTCTATCTCACTAAAGTTTATTGTAAAAAGGTTGTGAATGGTCCTTTTATCTTTGAGAATGGTGCTTGTATCTTTGTGAATGGTGATTGTATATTTTTGTGGAACCCTAAAATTGATATCCTGAATGGAATTAGTGGAACCTAAAATTGATTTCAGGGTTTTGAATCACATCGATGAACCCCAGAACTGATAAGAAAAGGTGAAAAATAAGACATGGCCTTTCCATCCCTATCATGCCTTACTGTAATGTTAACCTGCCTTACCTTATTTTTCGATTGATTTCCAATGTCTTCTCGAATGCTGTAAAAATCCATCTATGGCATTAGGTCTATTATAGGATCATTCAGAGCCTACATTTTTTTCTTCTACCATATCTTCAGCAAACACATCCTTTATCAATTGCAAACCAAGAGAAAACTCTATGTTCCAATAAGTTTGAGCCATAGGTAGAAGATGAGCGCCAGTAAAAGTTGCATTATATCATTGAAACCTTATGTAATTAAGGTATTTCTATGAAAGAGCTGCAACTGTCAATGTAGATTTACTAAAATAACAACCATTAATTTCTAGCCTTTCTAGCTATGGGTCACCCTTGAAAGAATCGATAATACCTTAGTCAGTTTCACCCACAAAACCTAGAAGAATCCACCTAACATTAGTGTTGTACTTAGCAATATCAGCGATATATGTATCTATCGACCCTCCAGGCCTTACATAAAATGAAAACGTACCCAAATTTTGACATCCACGTAGAAATACCCTGACTCTATTTTTCATTGGTAAATTTGTGGTGTTATCTTCTTTATCTAATAATATAAACTGAAAATACTTGAGATTTTTGCAACATTGACCAAGAGTATCCAAGGTTGAGTTGCATATATCTGAAACATAGATGGAAATGTACTCAAGAAGGGGGAAACCTAGAGCTACTAAGGAAAGCCCTTTATGACAAACCCAACCTTGTTCATCCTCCCAAGTTGGCTCATATGCTCCTCGTTCCACTCTAAGTATTTCAACATTTTTCAAGTATTAACAACAATTTCTAACCCTTTGTCTACATTAACATTTCTAACTCTGTTTATAAGAAAATCATTTCACTCTTAAACTTCAAACATGTTATCTAAATTGGAAATATTTATGTTAATGGAATAGTATAATCTTCAATATATCCATGTCTCAAGTTTCAGGCCCACAACCCACTTATCCCACTTTAGAGAATAAAAATTCTCCAATGTATGTTATGTTCATTTAAACACTAATATGGTCCAGGGAAGTAATAATATAAGCTCCAACATTGTGATATGACTTGGATATTTTGATCTTCCTCTTAAGCATTGAAATATTACACTCATGATACCACACTAAGAAATTTCCTTGAAACCTTCATAAAAATAAAATAAACAATTATACCTTATCATATGTTCATGCAAATAGTGGACACCAGAGATTTTTCCATAGCCACTTCACCAGGATATTAAATTTTCATTCCCTCAATTTCTTGATTATGTAAAATATTTTCCCACAGTTTTCAAATGAAATTTTTATTTTGCATTATTACCTTTTAGCCCATCCAAAGTAAATATTTCATAAGCACCGTAGAAATATTCTAGGGGATATCACCACTACAAACTTCAGCACGAAAGTGTAGATAATAAATTACATCCATGCCTTGAGTTACAACTTTATATAAAGTGTAATTGTGAAGGAAAATGCTACAATTATATAAGTATCACCAATAATTCTTGCATGAACATATTCCATCCTAGAAATCCTCATTTCCCAAAGCCTACGCCTGCGAGTCTTCACATAGAAAGAATACCAACAAAAGTAATAACATCTAGCTTTGTCCCTGCCAGCTGCATTTTTCTTAAAGAACTTAAGGGATTTTTTCCTAGACCATGCTAGGCACATCCAGTAATCATAGCATTCCCTAAGACCACATTTCATTTTTGAATCTTATCAAAAAATTGTTGTGAATATTATATACTACTGCACTTGGTGTACATGTCAACAAGAATATTTCCAGGAAATAAATTGTCCTCAAACGGAGATTTGATTAAATGGGAATGTGCCTGCCTGCCACATGTCAAGGCAACTAATCTTGCACATGCCCTCTCAACATTGAAAAAGGGAAATGGTTTGGTTCAAGCCAGACCATTGCATTTCTTCAAGGAGAAATGGAGCTTCTTTAACAAATCCATGTTGTGCATAGCCAATAATCAATGTTGTCCACAATACCTCATTTGGCTCATTCTTTCATTTTTTTTCAAACACTTTGTGTGCATCCTCTAAGTTCCCACATTTGCCTTACATGTCAATGAGGGCACTTATAAAAAAAAATAAAGTTTAAATTCGACTATTATAAGCTTAGAATGGACCTTTGATGCCATATTCCAAGGTGACAAGATCAACACACACCTTTTGGAGTTCCATAAGATATAAATCTGCCAGGCTGCACATCAACAATTTCCATCTGACTAAATAATGAAAATTCCTCTACCTAGTTCACATACCTTACAAAAATGACATAAAACTATAATTAATTACATTCATGCATCCATTCAATGCATCAAGCATATATACCAATATAATTCATAATTGTAGAATCATTATTTGTATAATTTCATAGTTTATATATGCATATTCACATAATGCATTCTCATACAGTCAAAATTCCATAATTCAGGCTCATGTGTTTTACCAAGATAAGTTGGAGTTACCAACCATCACCTCTACACAACATCTAGACACTTCCTTATTGTATTTTCAACCATTTGGATACCTTCCTTATCAACCCAAACACAACACCAGAAATATGATTATTTAGTGCTTTTAAATGTTGGCCAAGAGGTTGTATTATAAAACATTAATTACAAGTATGAATACTTATTAGATACTTGTGTACTGTTATAGCCTTTTCCAATTTCAACACATTATGGTGTCACACATAGTTGTCTCACATGGCGTGCATTTTCACATTGTATACAAAATTTGTAACATGATTATCATTGCCCAATCACTCTAGCTATAACTTATAACTACTAACCAAATCAATCACATCGTACCAATTCATTAATGCATCATAAAGATTCTAACAATCTTTGCAAGGCTCATTATTCTAATATTACATAGCTACCCATACTTATATAACTGCAAGCTCAAGACTACTGGAAGAAAAGTAAGAAAGAGTATTCCATTTAGAAATTATTGACCAAAATTTATTTGAGATGATAAACTCTTTCCTACAAACTATTTACACATAATTTCCAAAATTTTATCCTTTAAATATTATTATGTGATGCAAGACACACCTAAAGTGGAAAGCACTCAACTTTTGCTCCCAAAATAGTGAAGAATCACATCTCCCATCCACATAGTGAACAAAATGATCATGCATAGTACTTGCCATTGTGATGGGGGATATAAAGCATTTCTTTGAAGAACACTTTTCTATATCCAAAAGAAAAATTATGCAAAGTAATGGTTATGTGCCATTTAATTTTTTTTGGAACTATATCCAATTCCACATTTAATAAAAAACAATTACACAAATATTTGGCCATGTTTGGTTGGCCAACTAGGCTGTACATCCATGAACAACCCAAAGGCCAAGCAACAATAGTACAGAAGATGCTACAGTATCATCAGTTGGCCTTGCAATTCCTCCCACCAAACTTATTGTCTATCCATTCAGGTCATTCTAATATTATTTTGCAGAATTGCATCCTCTAGTAATTCTACCTATGAATTTGGTGCAAAATCTTTAATTGTTGGTAAATCTTGGCCTTCCTACAAATTTGGTGCAAAATATTTATTCGTTGGTAAATCCTAGCCTTCTTCATCCTCAATGATCATGGATGGTTCATACAGTTTTAGGTTCTCTAAATTTACTATCAATTAAATGCACATATAAGGTGGATCAATGAGTTTCTATAGATTATTTCCTACCTTCTCCAATATTTCAAAACGTTCCATATCTTAGGGGCTTTAATTTTATTCCCTAGTCCTTATAACTTTTCTTTATTAACGTGTAACCAAAATCTATCTCCTATTTGGAGGGCCGGAATTATATAAACTCTTAGTTTTTATTCATATTGGAGTTGATAGTAAAATAATTTTCATTTATCTAAGGAGCATTGTACATGCATCAGAGTTGTGAAGTAGATGAAATTTAATTTATTTTCGAAAACCATAGTTTAAAGGGAGCTATACTATGAATAATTTATGGTTATTTATTTGGATATTTGTATATAGGGTGTTTGTGACTTGTTTTCCCATGAAGAAGAAGAAATTAAAACTTAAAATATTGGGTATAGATGCATAAGATATCGTTTGAATTTCAAATTTGTGGCTTATTATTCCATTGGAATTTGAAGTTTCTAAATAAAAAATATGTTGTATAATTATTATACGTTTTAGAGTTTTTGGACGGAATGTGATGAAATAATTTAACTTTCTAAACATGCAAAACAAAAGGAGATGACCATAGAATTCCTATTATACTTACCTGCTCTATGAATGTGTCTCTTTTAGTCACCTTCCGACAACCCAAAAGTGTCTTTTGGACAATACCCATAACTGGCCTATTCGACTTAGGAGAGACAATGCACTTTGGCACCATCATTAGTTCCAATAGCTCTGCTCTCATCTCAAATGACTGAGGTATGTGCATATTCATTTCATATCCATCAAAATCACAATTATATGGTGATGTAACTGACAAGTTTAGTTGAAATGTTGAATATGGCATGATTTTGATCATATGCCCCATGATAGACATATTATGAATACTAGGTTTTCGATTGAAAAGAAAAAAGTCACCATCATTCAAATGCCTCTCCACCTATGAATAAATTTTCAATATAAGTATATCATTTAAGAATGTTAGAAAAAAAATGGAACACAATCTTATGCATATTTTCACAATTATTTATATTGTAAGATAATTTTTTGCAAAATGACTGTGTTTTTTAATTTAGTTTGTGGAAAAATTTAATGGATACTCCATAGGGACATAAAATATTTAATATAGGTGGAGTGTCATCTAAAAAAATAGATTCACAAACACAATACCTTTCCAAAAAATCATCTTACAAAAATAAAACAATCACAGAAATTGATACTACCTTATAACCCAACTCTAAATGATGGTCGTTGGTCTTCTTCATGAATCGAAGATTAAGCCTCTTGCGATCATCCATGACAATGTATCTAGCACAAGTTTTCCCTGGAGAGGATGAGGCCCATATTCAACAAGTTCTCTTAATATTTTTGACCCATGCACATACAATTAGTCTAAGTTCTAAAATAATTCCAGTGAAGCAACAGAGTTTAAAATTTAAAGAGGATATCTTAATGTCATTCAGGTCAAACAGGGCCATGTTATATGGAGTCACGGTTTCTGGATATGTCATATTCAGTGCAATACTCCATGGAACTCCTAACTCAGCGATGTTTATATTTTGATCAGGAGTGATAACACTACGTGTAGAAAAATCTACGCGTTTTCCCATTAAATTCCGTCTGATGCAACCCTCCTTGGCCTTCAGTCTAGTGTATATAGAATTAATAGGTTGTCCTGATCAATTATTTTTCCGATGGCCACAACATAGATCATTACTTTAGTTCATAAAACAAAGTTATAAACCAGTTGTGTTAACTATATCAACAGCAATCAGGATGAAGGAATATTTACCCTTGGCTGAATAGGGAGCTCATTTTCAAAATAGGTAGCAACGTTGAATTGCAAAATTTGAGAAAATTCTATGATTCCTCTCGCTATCTATTTTCATTAATAAGTAGAGCCCATGAATGTTGTAGACCCATGTTTTGTTCTTGTCTAATTGGTTTTTATTGTTTTCTATGGCCTGGCATATGTATATGTGGGCTTTTGTAGGGTTCCTTATTGTAGTTTATAGTCTATTTTTAGAATAAGCTACATAAAGATACTTGTAAAATAGCTTCTGGTCAAGTGGTTAAATCAAACAACTTTTCAGTGTTAAGACCTAGGTTGAAACTCCTAGAGAACATGTTTTTATGCCAATATAATGTGGCCAACAGAGCCATACTCCATCTGAGACCAGGTGAAAGTCCTAGAGACCTTAATAACTCATGGATGTAGCTTATCTCAGTGGGAGAGGTCAGGTGAAAATCCTGGTTGAAATTGGTGAAATAGAATAAATTTTGGACATGGAATCTAAGGCAATGGTAGACCCACTTCCTTAACAAAGGGTCATTTACCAACCCAAAGGTTGCAGAAATGACACAAAATGAGGAACAATAAAACCTATTTCTTTGTTGTGCCACTAAAGGATTTTCAATGGCGATAGTGTTCCATACATGAGGCCACATTGATTTAGTGTCATGTAAGAATACGATGCTTTAATACACACATACTAAAATTGGGAAAAGGGAGAAGTTTGAATCATATTCTGATAATCAGTTAATGAAGTAAATGGTCAGTTCAGGTGTTCCCCAATATATAATGGGGGAATATAACATAGTTCCAATGATATCGCCAATGGTTTCTCATTAGATCACTATAAGTAGTGAAATCGTAATAGATAAACCATGATTATCAGAGATATATAAGTGGCTAGTGTAGATGTCTCAAGCCATGGTGAGAATGTGGGTGTCTGATAAGCACAAAGCTATCTAATCTAAAGGTGGACCAATTTCCTTTAATCAATGGACTACTAAAATAAAAGTTCCAAAAAGAAACTTGATATTTATGTGGAAAAAACACACTAGATCTCTTTGATATAGCACCATGTAAGAATAAAATATGTTAATATGCAGAGGCTAAAACAAGTTCAAGGGAAATTTTGAATCATATTATGATAATCAATTAATGAAAAACATGATTCAATTAGGTGCTCTGCATAAGGCATAGGGAGGGAATATTATATAGTGCTAACTCTAGCCAAACTCAATCGTCTGATTTGACAAAGCACACAAAGGATCTGAAGACTTTAGTGAAAGAGTGCGCCCTTATTGAATATTTTGATGCATCACAATATGAATTTTTTGGAAAGTATGTTACGCAAAAGGTATATCTAATTGAACTATTAACCATCATTGTTTCTAGAAATGATAAATGTGATATTATTATATGACAGAGTTGATTTCATAAGTTGCAAGTGACCCAAAACATTGTGCCTTTCTATATTATCTGATTTTAGGAAGTTATTTGTTTTTTAAGTACTAGTTAGAGTTTCATTTTAAATTGAAAGGGAATCTTCAAATATCACCTTAAAGTTTGATCAATGCCTTCTTCAAATCTGGTCTAAGGTCTGCACCAAAGATCACTTCAACTCTGCTACAAAGGTCTACACCAACTAATTTTTAGGTCCCTATATTTATAGTGTAGTCCCTTATTATGTTAGTGTAGCCCCCCTTATTGTTAATTTTTTACCCCTGTAACCCCAATATTTTTATTATTGTGCCCTTAAATTATTATTGTTAGGTCAGCTAGGATTACATTGTGGCCCCACTAGGATTACATTGTGGCCCCATGGACTCCTATATATAGAAGGAGGTTTTGGTCATCTGTATCATCCAAGAATTATTCATTCATGTAATGTATTGGAGGTTTCCCCCTCGAAGTTCCTTATTTCTAAGGCGTTGATATCTCTTTTCTTCTATTTTTGGAGCTGGTTTCACAACATTTGGTATAAGAGTTTTGGATTCTAGGGTTTCGCTGCTCTAAATAAGTCATCGTGGAATTTTCGCTTTAACCTTTTTTCTACGAAGGTTGAGAAACTAAAATTTTTAGGGTGCGAAGCTGAAATCCTGAGGAAACTCGTTGAAAAATTTCAGAGCTTGGTTCGCAATATTTTTGGAGATATGTTTTGTGGAAGGTAGTGCTTTTTCACGTTCCCGAATTTCATCTCAAAGAGGTGATCGTGGGAAAAGCTTCATAACTCTCTCTCTGAGCATCGGATTGGAGTGTCGTAAAAAGTGCTCACAAGTACATGGACTTTAGTTTTTTTTCTATCAATTTTAGAGCCGAAGGATGAAACAGTGACACGTGGCAATTCATAGAAGTTCGATCTACTAAACCAGTCCATAATTAGGTCATTGTGGGATATTGGACATAAATTTGACTCTGCGAATCCAAATCAGGTCAGACCTGTGGCATTCAAAATATAATTCAGAGGGATACCTCAGTGCCGAATTTTAGATATTGAAGAGCCGCAATCACATAGATAATCCAATTTCAATATCGAGCTCCTCAAAAGCAAGAAAAAGGTGTGTATTTTTTGTTTTCGAATTGCATAAGTCTTGTTTGAAGAATCAATTTGAATTGATTACAAGGGTGTATTGTAGAATAGATATCAGTAATGGGTTCTAAAAAATGCCTCGTAAAAATAATTCAACACCCATTAAGAATTCAGAAGGCTCTACTATGACTCATGAAGATGAAGAATTGCAACATGATGTATCAAAATTAGAAGAGCAAGTGCACCAAATTTTTCTCTTGCAAAGAGCAGCAAAAAATGAAATGGAAGTTTTGAAGAAAGTCATGGAAGCGAATATGGATGGTTTGAATAATAATATAGATGGTTTGAAGAAAGGCGTGGAATATAAGATAGATGGCATGGAAGCTGGCATGGAATCTAAGATGGATGACATGGAAGCTAAGATCGATGAAAAAATGGAAAACATGAAGAATGATCTAAAAGCAGACATGGAAGGTTTAACAAAGTTGATACAAGAAATGTTTCCTAATGGTGAAAAGATAGTAGAGGAAACTCATGATGAGAACAAAATAAATGTTAATCGTGATTTCATAAACTCTAATGTTGGAGGGAAGAACCACCATATTCCAAAAATGAATATGAGGAAGTTTGATGGAAAGGATCCTGTAACATGGATACTACAGATGGAGCAATATTTTGATCTCCATAACGTGCAAAACACACAAAAGGTACGCATTGCAACTTTACATTTAGAACAAAATACATTTGTATGGTATCAATGGCTTTGCTCCCGTAAAGAAATTGTCACTTGGTCAATTTTTACGGAGGAAATGATAGCACATTATGAGGATACAAAGAGCAACACCTTCTTTAGCCAATTGATAAATCTCAAACAAAGGGTTTAGTGGGGCAGCACATTGAGGACTTCCAAAAATTGAATATAAGGGTAACTGATATTCCAGAGGAACACAGGATTGATCTCTTCATAGGCACTTTAAAGGATAACATCCAACATGAAGTTCGCGTTTTGGAACCTGATTCATTGGAGAAGGCATTCGGGTTGGCAAGAAAAATTGAATGTAAAATTATGGCGACAAGGAAGCCTACCACTCACTTCTATAAAGAAGGAAGTGTTGCTATGCCTAGATTTCCACAACCTACAAGGTTGACATCACAACAATTGGAAGAAAAAAGAGAAAAAGGGCTTTGCTACAGTTGTGATAGAAAATACACTAAAGGTCATAGGTGTGCTGAGAAGAAATTATTTTACATAGATTGTGAAGAGGAAGAAGAAAATGAACAAGGAGAGGATATACACCAGGAACCAACCCTAGAAGAAGAATAAATGAGTCCGACCATATCATTTAATGCAATGGTAGGAATTACCACTCCTCAAACTCTCAAGATAGAAGGACATATCAAGAAGAAAAAGGTAATAGTGTTGATTGATTCGGGTAGTACCCATAATTTTATTCATTGTAAGGTAGCCAAGGAATTGAATTGTTTCCTATACCCAGCACGAGAATGTCAAGTGATGGTTGCAAATGGAGGAACTATAAATTGCTCTGGAAAATGCCATAATATCAAGCTAACCATGGGGGAATATGTATTGACTAGTCCAATGCTTTCCATTCCTATGGGAGGTGCTGATGTTGTACTAGGGGTACAATGGTTACAATCTTTGGGGACGGTAGCTTTTAATTTTCAAGAACTTTTCTTGAAATTCTTTTCAGAAGGAAAGGAAGTCGAACTACGGGGTATTGAAGGGAAGCCAGGAAGGATAATAAGCTCTAATGGCATGACAAAGCTTCTAAAGAAAGAACAACGAGGCGTAATTGCACAATTATGCTTACTAGAAGTTCCAACATCAAAATCATCTATTTCTGCAGATCTCCAACAAGTCTTGGACAATCATTCCAAGGTGTTTGAAACTCCCAAAGGACTCCCACCTATTCGTGATCATGATCATGCTATTCATTTGATTTCGGGAAGTGTTCCTCCAAACATCAGGCCTTATAGATATCCTTATGTCCAAAAGAGCGAAATTGAACGTATGATTGCAGAAATGTTAGAGGCGGGTATAATTCAACCTAGTCAAAGTTCTTTCTCTGCTCCGGTAGTATTGGTACACAAGAAGGATGGATCATGGCGAATGTGTCCGGATTATAGGGAGCTCAATAAGCTCACCATTAAAGACAAATTTCCCATTCCTGTGATTGATGAATTATTGGATGGATTACATGGAGCAATTTATTTTACCAAGTTGGATCTTCGTTCAGGATATCATCAAATTAGAATGAAGACTGAAGATATTCCAAAAACAACATTTCGAACTCATGAGGGTCATTATGAATTTTTATTCATGCCTTTTGGCCTTACCAATGCACCTTCTACATTTCAAGGGTTGATGAATTCCATTTTCAAACCCTTCCTTAGAAAATTTGTGCTAGTATTTTTTGATGATATACTAATCTATAGCGGGTCTTGGAAGGATCATGTTGAACATGTTGACAGGGTGCTTAAACTATTGCAGGAGAAACAATTATATGCAAAAAAATCCAAATGTTTCTTTGGAGTACAAGATGTGGAATATCTGGGTCATATTGTATCTCACGAGGGTGTTAAAGTAGACCCTAAAAAAATTAAAGCCATTAAGGAATGGAAAGTCCCCACAACCATAAAGCAGTTGCGAGGATTTCTCGGGTTAACGGGGTATTATCGCAAGTTTTTTAAGAATTATGGGAGAATAGCAGCACCTCTAACAACACTATTGAAGAAAGATGCATTTTCATGGACTCCTGAAGCAACTAAGGCCTTTGAACGTCTTAAAGAGGCAATGTGCCTAGCACCGGTCTTAGCTACACCAGACTTCACAAAAACCTTTATTGTGGAATGTGATGCCTCAGGAAATGGAATTGGTGCAGTTTTAATGCAGAAAGGAAGACCCATTTCTTTTGAAAGTCGTCCAATCAAAGGAAAGTATTTACAGAAACCTATTTATGAGAAGGAAATGTTAGCAATACTGCATGCACTAAAGAAATGGCGAACTTACCTAATGGGAAGACACTTCAAGGTAAAAACTGATCATGATAGTCTTAAACACTTTTTGGAACAAAGACTATCTTAAGAAGAGCAGCAAAAATGGGTCACAAAGATGTTGGGTTATGACTTTGAAATTGTCTACAAAAAAGGGAAGCTAAATGTTGTTGCAGATGCACTCTCAAGAAAGGATGAATAGGTGGAAGCATTGCTCTGTACCATTTCAATTATCCAACCAGATTGGATAAGAGAATCAAGGGATGAATGGAAGAAGGCCAAAGAAGTGTTGACTATCATTCAAAAGTTGCATCAAGATCCTAGTACATTTGGTACATTTAGTTGGAAAAATTATTCCTTATGGTACAAAGATCGCTTATATATTTGCAAGAATTCCAAACTAGAACAAAATATTCTTTTGGAATTGCACACTTCTCCTTTAGGAGGACACTCAAGATTTTTAAAAACTTACCATAGGGTGAAGAAATATTTTTTTTGGGATCACCTTAAATATGATATTCAAAATTTTGTGGCAGAATGTTTGGTTTTCCAGCAAAATAAAGTTGAGACAATTAAGACCTCGGGTCTTCTACAACCTTTATCCATTCCAAGTCAACGTTGGGAGGAAATTTCAATGGATTTTATCACAGGTTTACCTAAGTCTGAAGGAAGGAGCGTCATCATGGTGGTAGTTGATATAATTACCAAGTATGCACACTTTTGTTCATTATCTCATCCATTTAAAGCGAGTACAGTTGCTACTGCATTTATGGAAACAATTCAAAAGCTACATGGAAACCTGAAGATTATTTTAAGTGACAGAGATCCCATTTTTTCAGGAAATTTTTGGACGGAATTATTTTCTTGTTTGGGTACTCAACTAGCTCATAGCTCATCTTATCATCCTCAATCCAATGGTCAAACAGAGATAGTGAATAAATGTTTGGAAGGATATCTTCGTTGTTTTGTATCTGATAAGCAAGCACAGTGGGCTTATGGTCAGCATCTCACCAATGGCCTAACACTCTTCCATATCAGAGCAAAACAGACCCCATTTATGGCACTTTATGGATACTAACCCCACCATCCATCACATCTGTCAAGGAAAATTCTAGGGTTCAAGTAGTGGAGGATCACATCGAGCATAAAAAAGAAGTTCTCAAACTCTTAAAGGATAACCTAAATTTGGCACAAAATCGAATGAAACAATAGGCATATCAACATAGCAGTGTGAGAAGTTTTGATGTGGAAGACTGGGTATTTTTACGGCTACAACCATACAAACAAATGTCCCTCAAGAAAGCTAAGAAGGATAATAAATTATTGCCAAAGTACTATGGTCCTTACAAGGTTCTGCAAAATATTGGTACTATGGCATACAAATTGGAGCTTCCTGCTTCTTCGCGAGTGCATCTAGTTTTCCATGTTTCATGCTTAAAAAAGGTTATAGGGGACAAACTTCCAATTCAAACAATATTGCCAGAACTTGATGAAGAAGGAAAAACATATTCGAACCTGAATCAGTCACAGAAACAAGAACTCGACGAGTACGAAATCAATCAATTTCAGAGTATCTCATCAAATGGAAGAACTTACCCACTGAAGATTCTACATGGGAGGATGAGAATTTTATACAAAAGCACCTGGAGCTACTGAAGCATTGAGTGCAACACTTTTTTGAAGGAGAGGGGCATGTTAGGTCCCTATATTAATATTTTAGTCCCTTATTATGTTAGTGTAGCCCCCCTTATCGTTATTGTTGTACCCCTGTAACCCGAATATTGTTATTATTATGCCCTTATATTATTATTGTTGGGTTGGCTAGAATTACATTGTGGCCCTAATAGGATTACATTGTGGCCCCATGGAATCCTATATATAGAAGGAGGTTTTGGTCATTTGTATCATCCAAGAATTTTTCATTCATGTAATGTATTGGAGGTTTCCCCCTCGAAGTGGCTTATTTCTGAGGTGTTGATATCTCTTCTCTTCTATTTTTGGAACTAGTTTCACAACACTAATGGTCAAGGATTCTTCAAACAAGGGGTCCAAAATTAGCTTTAATTTTGCTACCAGTCTGCTACAAGGGAAACTAAAAATACTCAAATAAGCTTCTTAAATTAGGCCAAAAATTTATTCAACTTAGCTCCTTAATCTGCTTCAAGAAATTTGCATCAATATCAAATTCGGATCTCAACTTCAAACTATCAAGAATTGGAATCTTGTTCACAATTTGTATCTATCTTAGAAACCGCAGAATCGAACCCTCTTCATTAGTGAACTTCTAGTTTGGTCCTTTGGATTATATTTTAGACCATGAATTTCATCATGAGAACTTTGGATTACTTCGGTTCTTTCATAAATGCTTGACCTCGTGCACATGAGATTATAAGGAGGAATTTTGCACAGTCCACTCTTTAGTCAATTATCCTTGTAGTGGGTTCATTCAATTTCACTTTCAACCAAACCATGGTTTCAATCATTTTACTTATGATTTCTCCATAACTATAACAATCTTGAGGGAGAACAATCTTTACAACATTGCTTAGTTCTAATCTGTATTTTACTGCCAAACTCGTGATTAAGTTAGGTGCCAACACATTGTCACAAACCTTCACTGGTGAAACCCATGTTTTATACAATTATCGATTCTATTATTTACAAAACCTATCACAAATAAAAACGAAAATAGTTCCCACTATGGTAGAAAATGTCATGCATTTTGGCCGCACTACATTCTTATGCAGTTCCAGAGACATTTTTTCTTTGTTTTTGAGTTGATTTTTTGGAAAAATAAAGGTTTATATTTGAAAATATAGTACTATAAGAAGTTCCACATGTGATACATGAAGCTCCCCAATAGGCTAAAAATGTCCTTCATGCAAGTCAGAGGCAAGCCTCACTTTGGTTTTCTTTACTCCTATCCTATAAGATGAAGCTCCCTTGTTCTATTTGAGATGAGAGTCTATAATGGAATGCTCTGTTGTTTCTATTTCCATTCTTGCAGGATATAGTTTTGTTACTTATTGTATTAACCCATATTAGTTTCTTGAAGCATATTTATTGTGTTTTATCTACATCATCGATGATATTTAATAAATTATTAATTTTAAACACTGGATACCAAAGAATTCCTTTGGAAATTTAGGTTCATAGAATAACTGTGTAAATATCACAAGTTGAACTTTTTAGATGTTACATATTCTACGTCATATGATTTTGGGAACTTTAATTATTAACTAGAACTTGTGGTTTAGTTTGAATTAATATATTATGCTAAGCTTTGATTCAATCATAGAAATAATATTCTTGCAAAGCATTATATATAGTGCATATTTTGTTTATTGAGAGTATGGAGGTTTTTTTTTCAGATGTGGCCTACGAAGCGGCAGTTTGTTGGTTCTACTTATATCCTTGCCAAACACTTGGAGGAGCTCTTTTCAAAGGTACAAATTATATATACCATCTAATTAATATCTTGTTTGGAATGTTCTCTTTTTAATATGTTGAATTACAAAATGCTTGCCTTTTAGTATACATGCATTCTAATGGTAATTGAGATAATTGCATATCCCAATTACTCATACTTCCCTTCCTATTGCAGAGATATATTGCGATGTTTGACAAGAATTATCTATTACCATTAGCATCTGAACTATTTCCAAATCTATATGACTTATCAGACCAAGGAATAGCTAGGTCTCTCTTAGTAGATCAAGCAATGATTTTTAGCTTATCATCACCTCTTGTAGAAATACCCAAGGATCAGACTATTTAGAAGATTCCATTGAACTCCATTCCTAATGATATCAATCTTCTAAAGAATAATGAACTAAATTTCAAACCAAGTACAATGAAAGACGTGGAAGCTACAAAATCTAGTTTCCTTGCCATTGCGACCGCAGAGCCTGTTGAAAGCCCAAAGCGTGTTGTCGGTGTTTTCTTGCCAGTATATTTAAGTTTATTTTGTGACTTGATATTTTTTCAATTTTTGAGAAGTTTTGATGTAGTATTTGATTGAGATCTTTCAATTATTAGTTCACAAAATAAAGTGCTCTACTGGCTTATTATTGCATATGGTGTTTTCTTGAAATTGTTCTTTCCGTGGCGATAAGAAAATTATTGATGGGCCTACAAAGGACTGTGGAAAAGGCTCCAATAATACACCAAATGGAGAGTAGCCATTTTTATACCTTTTCAGAAAAGCATTATGAAGATAATTTCATCTTGTGGTGAAGCTATTTTTGACATTTGATTTTAACCATGCATTATCATAATAACTGGGAAAATGAAATTATCTCCTACCTCTCATAGATTATTTTGTGGAAATACATTGTTGAACTCTCGAAACCTAGAGAGAGGCGTGTATGCCCTTAATTTATGTGAACTCATTATAATTATCCTTGATATTTGAAACATTTTTCTGGATATAAGACACTGGTTTAGTTGGATTTTTACTATTCAATGCAATCAGTGCACCATCTAGATTCATTGTGTTGTTATCCTTTAGCTTTGGAACTTATCTAGATATGAGACACTGATTTAGTTGGATTTGTAGTAGTGTCTATATTTAATGCAACCAATTCCCCATTTATATTCAATGTACCGTTATCCTTGAGCTTTGGAAGTTGGAACTATGATATGAATATCAGACGCTACTCTAGATGGATTTGTACTATTGTCTATATTCAATGAAACCAATGGCCATTTAGATTCAGTATAATGTTACACAAGAGTTATAAATCACTACAGTTCCACCCCAACCTCCAGCCTTATATGAGCTATTGAATGCACCAGCTAATTTCATGGTTGATTGGGTTTGACTTCACCCCACCTTGACCTACGCTTTAGACTACACCAGTAAAGTGTTCAGATACCCTAACGACTGAACCTCCTTCATTTAAATGATGGGTCTATACTAGCTTCAATACTCAGTAAATACAATGCACCTTCATCTGCACTATAACTTTTCCTTGTTGGATTCATAATGGATTACTGCCACACTGATCGTGACCCCACCGAAACCTACATTGTAGAATGCACCTGTTGACTTTAGGGATGTATTTTTATTTCAACCATCATAGCATATTATGAATTCAAGGAAAAGTAATAATATTTACGTTGAATACAAGGATAAGTGAATAAACATGACCAAGGCCCTACTGATTGTATAATAGTGCTATCCCCTTCATTGGATGGTATTGGCCTATGTTGACTTACTTAGGTAGTTTATTTACATTTAATATGAAGTGAACAATCATAATTTCTACCCCTTTCATATACAAATAATCAGCTACGCTCATGCATAATCCACTTGCATAAGCGAATTCCCTTATCTGGAAATTGATATGTTGGAATTTTGTTTCAACAAAGGCTCTTATGTAAGAGGAGCATTATCGTACTCATAAATTTATAATAAAGGATGCATATTTATTTCTTATGTATGGACACAAGATTTAGCTTCCTTTAAAGATCTTCATTTTGGATCTCAACGCTCATTCATTGAAAGGTGTACCTTTGAGCTTGATTTTATTGGCCTGTGTGTTTAATTTCATTGCATTATTAGCAAGAGAAAACAAAATGGATTGATAACTACATTCAACCATGCTCCAACTATTATCAAACACATAAATAGAAAATAATTAATGAATCACTCTGCTACAAAGAGATATTACCACTAGAGCTCCCCTTTCTCCATTTGATCGAAATGCATAGAGCATAAGGGGATTCATTTAGTAGTCATCAATTTATGCACAGTTGTGATGGTACAAAAATATTTTGGTTTCTTTATAGATGCAATGATTCCCATGCTCCAAAGGTTTTCCCGAATTTTTTTTTTCCATCTACCATTTTTTTTGTCAGAATTCTGACGATGGTTTCTGTTGGAACTCCGACAAGAGTTTCTGTCAGACTTGTGATGCTTGTTTATAGCTGCAATGATGCATATGCTCCAAAGTTTTTCCTTGTGTTTTTTTTTTCATTGGAACTACGATGAGAGTTTTCTTTAGAAGTGCGACTCTTGTGTACTATGAAGCGTCAGAGGTGCGACACTATTAAGTGTCAGAAATACGACGATATGAAGCGTTGTAACTGCTACAATATTAAGTGATGGGAGTGCGAAAATATTAAGCGTCGTAATAGCGAAAATATGAAACGTCAAAATAGCGTCAGAAGTGAGACGATATTAAGCATCGGAATTGCGATGATGTTGTCTGTCAGACTTGTGAAGATTCTTTCATTTGCGACGACAAAAGAAATGAAAATTTTCCCAACCACAAAGTGTCACTCTTGGGACACCTATGTGTCGCAATAGTGACATTTTGGCCATCAGAAATTGGCCCAAATGTGCTAGTGTTAACAATCATTTCATAGAAAAAGAAATATAGGTAGAAAGGTGATTAGTATTTAATATAATTAGAACTTTAAACAAGTATATGAAACCAAAAACTGAGAGGGAATGAGATAATTATATTGAATAGTTCTTGTGGGCTCCTTCCAAGTCTTTGAGGGATGCCTAAAAATTATAAAACAATAAAATGTATTTTTCCAAAAATATGTTAAACCTAAAAATAAATATAAAATACATAAATGAAATATCTAAAGCTAAGACCAAAGGATTTAGTACTATAAGTCCGTTATGTCATTCTCTTTTGGTTTCACTCTCTTGGAAGATCCTTCTTCAGCCACATTTGCATGATATCTTTCTCTTTTCTTATTTCTAGGATTCTTGGGACACTCACTTCTATAGTGACCCATTTTATGATAATTATATCATTCTATATTGGACATGTCAAACTTCTTTCTTGGCCCCTTCTTCTTGAAGTTTACCTTGTGATGAGCAATGTAGGCATTTGAGACTTATTCATTGTTATTTACTAATGATATTATTAACTCTTCTTGACTGCATGATGTCCATAGTTCCTCAAAAGTGGGATATTCTTTCCATATGTTGATAGTTGAAGCAAAATCACTCCAAGAAGTTAGAAACCGTAATAAGGATGTGATCACAAGTTCCTTGTCTGGAAATATTTCATAAATGACAAGAATATCATCTCTTATTCTTTCTATCTTCACAAATAAAGTGGCCACATAATCTTCCTTAGTCTTCTTAGGGGTCGTTAGTTCATTTTTCAAGTTTGCTACTTTCACAATGTTCTTGATTGTAAACAGTTTTGACAAGGCTTCATACATTTCTTGAGCATCGTCAATGTTAGCTATGTAAGGGACAAGTTTTTCCTTTATGCCTTCAACAATTGGAGCCATGGCCACTAATTCCAATTCCCTGTATTTCACCTTATCTGCATCAATGTAGTATTTTGTGGGCTTCTTTACTTTTCCCTTCACCAAATCTGATACTTTGTTCCTTTCAAGGGTGAGGTCAATCATCTTCTTCCAAGATATGTATTTTGACGCTCCTTTAATATTTTTATCTAAATTGATTGTGTTAGACATATTTATTGAAGATAGTGAAACATATTTCCTTAAAGATATTCCTCTTATGATGTTTTTATAATTCAATGATCAATTCCTTGAGACTATTTTTTCCTTCTTTCTTCACCGAAGCTCTGATACCATAAAATGAGAAAGGCATAATGATTTTCATTTTCTTCGATATTTACTTGTGATGCTCTTTAATTATTATTAGATTATTATTGTATTCTTTCTTCTTAGTTCATCAAGAAAATATAAAATAAGTAACACATAGATCGGGGACACCAGATATAGGCCATAAGCCAAGGAAAAAACCCACTCGAAGGGAAAACTCAATTAGTAATTATTCCTTAAATAGTTTTCCTGAGACTATATAACTTGACTTAGCATTCC
The DNA here is from genome assembly GCA_034641835.2 of Pinus albicaulis. Taxonomy (NCBI): domain Eukaryota; kingdom Viridiplantae; phylum Streptophyta; class Pinopsida; order Pinales; family Pinaceae; genus Pinus; species Pinus albicaulis. The sequence continues at coordinate 50,689 of JAXQQM020088449.1, read as the reverse complement.
TCCACACCAAGTCAAACTCCCTTTTGATCCTACTTAGACCTGGTAGTAATAGTAGCAGCATCACTATGCAACATTTCCTTCTACCTAGAAACTTTGATCCTTCTTCTGAGACTTCGATCTTGGAGAAAATAATTCGATCTTACTTCTAGGACTTTGATTCTAATCCAATACAACTTCTTATGGCACTAACACCCAACAAAATAGACTTCAAACTATTCTTCATTTGGCAGCAGCAACATTCAGTAACTGGCAGCAACTAGCAACAACAAAATAATGAGGGACTTCCATCTTCTAATCTAGAGAATGTGTGTGTGTGTGTGTGTGTGTGTGTGTGTGAGAGAGAGAGAGAGAGAGAGAGAGAGAGAGAGAGAGAAAGAGAAAGAGATAGGGACCAAAAATTTGATTTTTATTCACTCCTCTATCTTTTCCAAACTCACACTCCTTTTGAACCCTTTATTCACTTCACTGTTTTTCCCTATGCAGTAGTAGATATCGGTTTTTTGTGTGTGAGAGAGATTCTTTCAAATGAGTTTGAATTTCTTGTATATATAGGTTCGTGATGAGCTTGAATTCCTGTGATTGAATATGGACTAAACCTTTCATCCTCTATAGGTACCCTTAAGATCACTTACTAACCATCAACCCAAGGAACTAGGTTCACATCCACCAAATGCAATGTTATGAAACCAACTCCAAAAATAGAAGAAAAGGGAGATCAACGCCTTATAAATCAACCACTTTGAGGGGGAAACCTCCAATACATTACATAAATGAACAATTCTTCGATAATAAAAATGACCAAAACCTCCTTCTATATATAGGAGTCCATGGGGTCATAATATAATCCTAGCCGACCTAACAATAATAATGTAAGGGCACAATAATAACAATATTGGGGCTACAGGGGTACAACAATAATAGTAAGGGGGTTACACTAACAATAATAAGGGACTATACTAGTAATATAAGGACCTAAAATGCCCATCTCCTTCAAAAAAGTGTTGTCCTCAATGCTTGAGTACATCCAAATTTTTAGTGGGTGAAAATGCGAAGTTGGGTTACACTTTTTGCCATTTTTTGAGAAAAAAATTTCATTTTTTTCGGTTCTTCAACTTTCTACAAACTATAACAATTTTTCTGTTTAGAATTTCATTTTGCGATAAAAATAAAAGTTGTTAAAAATTTTGTTAGCTTTCTATTACTTATCTTTTGGAATTTTTTTATGCACATTTGATATGTCAAATTAGCATTTATTTGAGTGTGTGTTTTTTAACAATCAAAGGATTCATAAGAAGTCATGTTAATACGCAATGTTGTATTCTTTGAAAATTTATGTTTTTGGGAAAACAAAATGTGTTACAACAATATATATAGAGTCTACTTCGGTTTCATCATATTTACAAAGCCAATGGATGCATATCATAATTACTAGAATTTTTTGAACTGGTCCAATATGAAAAAATTGCATATTTTGAGTATGTTTCGCGATGCAAGAAATTTCTTAACATATAAGTTATAAAATATAAATCTAAAAGCACCCCATTAGAGATGACGGACCAATGTAATGCCCCATAATTTTTTAATTTTTTTTTACAATGTATTTTGGAAGGTACAGAATTTTGATTTCACTAAATCACAATGACCCTCAGAAATTCTTTGCACCCGTTTTATTATAAAATTAATTAAAATTAGTAAATATCGATGAAAGTCCATAAAAGTTATATTTCTCGAAAGTAGATTCAATTCTGAAAATCCTTGTCTTGGTTTCGACAGTTAATTCAGAATGTTAAATGAAGTTTAATCAATCCAAATTTGCAGAAACGTATTCAAAGCTTGGATCTGCGTAACTGGTGATGTGTTAGTTCGGCTGAATTTTTAAAAAAAGTTCGACCGAACTATTTTTTGCACAAATGGGCTGTTAAGTCTCACACCTTAATAGTTCGGCCAAACTTCTGCCTACTTTTTTTTCGGCTATAAAATTTCGCAGAGCCCCTCCAAAAAAACATTTCACGGCAATATAAATTGCTGCGAAATCATTCATAATTTTCACACATTTCGCACATTTGGTTTGATTTTACAAAGGTCTTGGTTTGGGTTTAAAGAATTTTCTTGGAGATTTGGGTTTAAGGACATTTCTTGGAGGCGGTCTAATTTTGCAAAGAATTGTTTTGGGTTTAAGGACTTTTCTTGGAAGACATTTCTTGTAGGTGGTCTGATTTTGCAAAGAACAGTTTTGGGTTTAAGGAATTTTCTTGGACGTACATTCAAAGGACATTTCTTGGAGGTATGTGATACATTTTTTTGGATGTTTTTTGTTCTCCATTTTTTTTGAAAGTATAGATTTGGGCTTAATTTTGAATTCTTGGAGGCGGTCTGATTTTGCAAAGAATTGTTTTAGGTTTAAAAATTTTTCTTGGAGGACATTTTTTGGAGGTGGTCTAATTTTGCAAAGAATTGTTATGGGTTTAAGGAATTTTCTTGGACGTACATTAAAAGGAAATTTTTTGGAGGTATGTAATGCATTTTTTTGGATATTTTTTGTGCTTCATTTTTTTTGAAAGTATGGATTTGGGCTTAATTTCGAAAAGATATTTTCTGGAAGTATTTTTTAAAGTGACGTTTTTATTTTTTTTAAGTTGGAGGCATTTTTTGAAGTGGCGTTTTTTTAGAGTACGTGTTTTGAGTTGAAGTAAATATTTTGAGCTTCGTTTCATTTTTATAAGACATTTTTTTCTTAGATTTTTTAAAGTAAGTGTTTTGGATTGGAGCATGTATTTTTTGAAAAAATTTTAAAATGAGTTTTTTTTTAAAATTAAATCTTTTGTGCTGCTTTTTCTAATTGAGTTATTGTCTAAATTTTTGAAGGAATTTTTTTGAACTTCATACTCTATTATCATGGGAAATCAAATGAATTGTGCGAGAAAATATGATCGAAAAAGAGACCCTAAGGAATGTAGAGAAGAGATGAGACAATCTCACAAAAGAAAGATAGAAGCACTCTTAAATATTGAAGGGGAAAATCAACCTCAACTAGAAATTGAAGTAGGTATGTAAATGTAAATATTATGATCTATTGATATATTTAAAATTTTCCTAGTGTAAAATGTGAAACTTAATTTTTATTTGATGAGCTAATTTGAAAAATATTTTGCAATGTAGACAGAGAGAGATATTCCTCAAAACATTGATGATGAGATACAAAATTTTGAAAGAGAAAGTGAAAGAGATATTGAACCCATGATTGAAGATGGTGAAAATATTGAAAGAAATTCAAGTGAAGAAATCAAATCACAAGGTATATATATATATATATATATATATATATATATATATAGATTGAACACATGCACGTATTATTGAAATTATACATATATTTATTAATTTAGTTATTTATTGAATATGTAAACTTATTATATACTATGTATTCGAATATGTATAGATGAAATCAGTGTTGATGATGAGATGTTAGAAAATGTTGACACTCACACATATGGAGATAAAAAACCTGACCATTATATACGATATCATGTTAACCGCATTTTTGAAACGTATTTCATAAAGGAGAAGGTGACAGTTCAAGCTTGAATGTTAAAAGGTATCCTATCATTAAGGAAATTAAAAGAAGCTACAACACTACTGGGTATTTGAAAATCAACCAAAGATAAAAAAATGAAGGAAAATGTGATAAAAAATTTAAGTAGTGCTATAAATTCAATTAGGATATCTAGACAGAAAAATGTTTCGTAGAGGAATAAATATGGCAATGGTTTAATAATGTACTAAAGAGATCATTTGGTAACATCTATGGCATGAGCATTAGGAACCTCGCGAAAAAATTTGCACAAACATCGGAAATTTCGGTTGCAAATAGATGTAAATGATGAAATCACTTGTTGGAGAGCTATTTGTAGGCAACCATACAAATATAGAATTGGAGAAAATGTTAAACAAATAATATATAAAAATTGGAAGAACAATTTGCGTGCTTCGCCAACTGCAAAGCTTGTGATGCCAAGAAGAATATCACGAAATCAGTACGAAGAACATGAAAAATATTTCTTGGAAACCACTCAGATAGAGTTATTCAACAAGTTCAAAGAAGAGAATCGTGAAATTCATGTTTCAATCAGTGCTTTTGTTCAACAAAAACCATGGTATGTAAAACCTATCACCGTACGTGACACTTGTTGTTGTCGTTATCATGTGGAATTTGAGTTATATTATGACACATTCCTTGATTTTGGTAGAACATTATGGAAGGATTCACCTCCTCCTTCCACTATTCGTGATTTCATATCTCAAATTCTATGTGAAAGAGAAAGTGATGAACTATTTTACAAAAAGAAATGTGTTGGTGGTAAAAAATGCGATGATTGTGGAAATTTGACTAAATTTCAAAACAAATATCGTACTGATATAAATGATCAATCATTTTCCAACATGAAAGTGAAATGGAAGAGATATGAATATATCCATACATTGATTCAAGGTGAAAATAGTGTTAAAAGAATTGAATTACGAGAAGAAGAAATTTTTGTGATAGACTTTTTGAGAAAGTTTGAGGTAGAAATTTACAAATACACCAAGCATTCCCATAGAGCTCGATGGCAAGACTTGCAATTCAAAAAATCTCGTGAAGTTTTTCCACCAGGGACCATTTTGTCAGTGATTGATTTTGTAGAAAACTACACATTTGTTCCACAAAAAGAAATTCAGAGTGAATACTATCATTCTGACCAAGTCTCCATGCTCTTCCATATTCTATATAGACATTCTGAACAAAATGTCGATCATATAGAAAGCACGAGTGAAAATCGACATATCATTAAAGAATATCACTTTTATATCAGTGACAATCGTACACATGATACATGTTTTGTACAACATTGTTTTGGAAAAAATTATGATTCATTGAAAAATCGTGGAATAACATTCAATGAACATTGGATATGGTCAGATGGATGCGCAGGTCAATTCAAATCTGCACGATCATTCTTTTGGTTGTGTTGTCTTCATAAGAAAACCTACATTAAACATTGTTGGAATTTCTTTGAGACTGGCCATGGAAAAGGAGAACATGACGGTGCAGGAGCATGCATAAAATGAGCACTTCAAAGATATCAAATGAACCACTCTGCAAGCCGACTTGTGAACGCTAAAGAAGTTGTTCAATGGTGCATCGCTGCTCTAAGCCATGAGACTAACCCATCAAGGGAAGTGCGAAGGTACATTCAATTTAATTTTTATTGGAAATCTAATTTTAAACATTGTACATTTATCATGCAATGATTATCTTTGATTGTATTTTGATATCATATTTACAAATTCTTCTTCTAATTTTCCATATAAATGTTTTTCTGGCATATTGGAATCTAAGACATAGATAGATCAATTGGAAATGATGTTGAAACAATAAAAGGGACTCGAAAATTGCATTCAATTCAAACAAAGTCATCCAGAAATGTGTTTGCATTGGATAAAAGAAAATATTCTTGTTTTTGTGATGTTTGCATAGACAACACAAAATCCAATGACGTTTGTGAAAACAAAATGTATGTAAATGATTGGAAACATACAGAGCTAAATACAAAGGGAAAAATGTCTGTTGCAATGTTTGAAGAAATGCAATCAGAGGAAACTACAATATCATCCGATGGTGATCGAGTTTCTGATCTTGTTAGAGAAGGTAACATTTGAATTGCTTTCTAATGATTTAAAGATCTAGAAATAAATTTAAATATGTATATAATTTTGTTAAGTTTGTTTTATTGTGTAGGAGATGTTTTTGCTGTAATTGCACCTATTGACAACGATGAAAATGTGAAGTATTATTTGATGCATTGCACTGAACGAAAAATGAAATTATTAGAAAACTATAATGATCACGGATTTCAATATGAAAGAGGATCTATTATACTGAAAGGTTATTTTTTCAGACAAACTAATCAAAGTGGGGATTTTGTTTACTTTGAAGACTATGAACCTAATTTCATAAGTTGTCAATATAGTCACTTGGTGTGTGCAGCACGCATAAAGTTGATAGAGGTTCAATCAAAGAAAAAAACGAAAATTAAGAAATGGAAAATGTCAAAATCCGATCATGAACGAATTATTGAAGATGGCATTCCATTGGAATTTTTTTGATTGAACTGCCCAACAATTTATTCTCTTTGGATTAAATATGTTTTAGAACTTCCAGTACTCAACTAAAAATTGAGTTGCTTATGTTATTTGTGCAAGTGTTTGCACATGTACAAATTGTTTTGGTACATGCACGTGCTCTAGTATCAACTGAAAGTAGCTTTTCTATACATGTGCATTGATGAAAAATGTTACATGTATTGGATATATATATATATGTTCTAGAATGCAATTAATTGTTCAAGTAGTTTTACTATGTGCATTGATGAAAAATGATTCACGTACTCAATATATATGTTCTAGAATGCAATTAACTGGAACTAGTTTTTCTATGTGCATTGATGAAAAATGTTGCATGCACTGGATACATACACGAACTGAATACATGTCCAGATTTTCTTGTGGAATTTTCTAGTAAAAAGTATCCACAATGTAAATAAATCATCCACAGTATAGTTTTGTACGAAGATTCCTTTCAGACAAGAGACTCGGAGCACTTCTTTGACTTTTGGTGGGATTTGACCCACATCTCTATTCCTGATTGAAAATCTAGTACAAAATTTGTCTGTCCAATGGTCGGATATGTTCAATGTGCATTGATGAAAAATGTTACATGTATTGGATATATATGTTCTAGAATGCAATTAATTGTTCAAGTAGTTTTACTATGTGCATTGATGAAAAATGATTCACATACTCAATATATATGTTCTAGAATGCAATTAATTGAAAGTAGTTTTTCTATGTGCATTGATGAAAAATGTTGCACGTACTAGATATATACATGAACTGAATGTGCCCAATTTTTCTTGTGGGATTTTCTGGTAAAAAGTATCCACAATGTAAATAAATCATCCACAGTATAATTTTGTATGAAGATTCCTTTCAGACAAGAGACTCAGAGCACTTCTCCGACTTTTGGTGGGATTTGACCCACATCTCTATTCCTAATTGAAAATCTAGTACAAAATTTGTTTGTCCAATGGTCAGATATGTTCTATGTTCTAGAATGCAATTAACTAAGTGTCATCAATTTACCAATTTATAAATCAACAAGGCTACCTACTTGAGTGCATTAATGACATTGGGCCGAATTCAACAAACATATATGTACTTCTTATATTTCCAATCAAAATTAAAGGGATTTACATATATCTACTTTTTTACTTTTTTTTCAATTAGAGCTCAATTGATATGGTTAGTTGCATTGAAAAGCTATGTTCTTTCTATTGGAAATTTTTTCACTCAAACAAGAGTATGTAGAGATCAAAAGCAATCTTAAGATGCCAAATGTACTTCAACCATCCAAAACTTGAGTTTTAAAAACTTTTTTATTAAATCAAAACAATACTTCACATGGGAGTCTTCCATCTAGGCCAAATGTAGATTGAAACCATCCAAAACTTAGATCAAAACATTTAACATTATATCAAAACATTTAAATTTTAACATTAAATCAAAATTAAAGGGATAATGTACAACTTCTTTACTCTTTTTTATTAAATCAAAACAATAATTTGTATGGGAGTCTTCCATAGGCCAAATGTACATTGAAACCATCCAAAACTTAGATCAAAACATTTAACATTATATCAAAACATTTAATATTTAAAATTAATCAAAATTAAAGGGATTTACATATAACTACTTCTTTACTCTTTTTGATTAAATCAAAACAATACTTCACATGGGAGTCTTCCATAGGCCAAATGTAGATTGAAACCATCCAAAACTTAGATCAAAACATTTAACATTATATCAAAACATTTAAAATTTAACATTAAATCAAAATTAAAGGGATTTACATATAACTACTTCTTTACTCTTTTTGATTAAATCAAAACAATACTTCACATGGGAGTCTTGCATCTAGGCCAAATGTAGATTGAAACCATCCAAAACTTAGATCAAAACATTTAACATTATATATATTTTTTTCTAAGTTGGTTTAATCTATTGATATTGAACATAATCTACATAGTGAGACCCATCTCCTGGGTTTCCTAACTAGCCAACACCAGAGGGGGTCTGAATCAAAAAAATAGAAAAGGGGTTGCCCATAACCGGTAAACCAACCCAGAAGATACTCTCAATATCGGGAAACCAGTAGACATAGAGTGTTCAGAAGCACAGTGATTGGAAAACATGACAAAAGTTCAAAAAAGCTAAAGAGGACATGACATCAGGCTAGCTATCGATGTGTGTAGGAGGATTCTCATCCACAATTGGACAACTGTAGTCCTCCGAATCATCATCTACTCCCTTGGAGTGCTTGGAGGAGCTCTCCAAAGTGGAAGAGGAGCCAGAGTCGTCCTTGAGATTTTTCTCCACACAGGACGAGTTGCCACTACTTGTGCCATCGCTTCTGGGGCTCATAAAGTTGGATTTGACTGGAAGAGCTACTGACTTCCTGGTGTCTTGGGGCTGATTGGTTGGGATGGTGGAATTTCTCTGCCACTTCCTCGAACTAGAGGCACCTTCATCTTATGACTCCTCCTGCAAAAAGATAGAAATGGTCGTCGTAATTTGAGGTTTGACCATAGTGCTGGTGAAGTGAAATTGTGCGACACTGCTTGCCGGAGGAGGGTGGCTATCTGTGTCATGGATTGAAAGAGGCAGGCAAGAGCCAGCACTCCTGCCCCCTCCACCCCTACCCCCACCTCCCCTTCTGCAACGCATCCGATGTCTACGCATGGGAGTCTTCCATAGGCCAAATGTAGATTGAAACCATCCAAAACTTAGATCAAAACATTTAAATAATTTAACAATAAATCAAAATTAAAGGGATTTACATATAACTACTTCTTTACTCTTTTTGATTAAATCAAAACAATAATTCACATGGGAGTCTTCCATAGGCCAAATATATATTTAAACCATCCAAAACTTAGATCAAAACATTTAACATTTAACATTAAATCAAAATTAAAAGGATTTACATATAACTACTTCTTTACTCTTTTTGATTAAATCAAAACAATACTTCACATGGTAGTCTTTCATAGGCCAAATGTATAGATTGAAACCATCCAAAACTTAGATCAAAACATTTAACATTTAACATAAAATAAAAATGTTGATTGAAACCATCCAAAACTTAAGTTTTAAATTTTTTTTGATTATATATCGTGCAACATTACTTCACATGCCATGCCAATTATAGTTCAACTATCCAATAAAAACATTTGACATTATATCACATGCCAAATGTAGATTGAAACCATCCAAAATTATAGATCACAACATTACTTCACATGCACGTATTACTTCACATGCCATGCCAATTGTAGTTCTTGACTATCCAATAAAAACATTAAACATTTAACATTAAATATCACATGCCAAATGTAGATTGAAACCATCCAAAACTCGAGTTTTAAAAACTTTTTGATTATATCATACATAAAATTACTTCACATGTCATGCCAATTATAGTTCAACTATCCAATAAAAACATTTAACATTATATCACATGCCAAATGTAGATTGAAACCATCCAAAAATTAACTTTTAATTTAACAAAAAATTATAGATCACGACATTACTTCACATGCCAAATGTACGTCAAGCATCCAAAACTTAAATTTTAAAAACAAAACAAATTATAACACATCATTACATAACATGGAAAATGTAGTTAAGAAGAAAAACAAAACTTAAATTTTAAAAACAAAACAAAATATAACACATCATTACAAAACATGCCAAATGTAGTTCAGAAGCAAAACATTAATTTATAGCTGACAACATTACTAGTAGTTCAATTATCCAAAACTTAAAAGTTTTAAAAACCAAACAAATTATATAACAACATTACTTCACATTCACATGCCAAAAGTACTAAAACCATCCAAAACTTAACTTTTTGGAACAAAACAAATTATATTAACATTGTAATAAAATATGTCCAAAAATTGTAGATCTCATAAAATATGACCAAAAATTGTAGATCTCACAAGTATCAAACTGTATCAAGTTATATATATATATATGACAGTGCATCTAGATAATATATAAAAAAAGTAAATTTAAGACTATCTAAATCTTGAAATCAAATCTACAAATCATGTCCATCAAATAGAGATGGATGTAGTGTCTTTCCTATCAGGGTCTCAATCCGCGCACTATCATGTGAAGCATGGGAAACCTGTACACAATGCACATGTACAAACATTAAAATTTGATGTTTTAAAAATGAATGAGAATATATATAGAACTTCATGTAAAAAACAAAATATAAAAAAAAATCATGCAATACCTCGAGGTTCCCTCTCCATTTGTTCACGTGCTACAAGTTCCCCCCCCATGGGAACATCTGCAACGGTAAACTGTACAATATACATGTACAGTTATATATATATATATATTAAAAAATTTCAGATGAAAATGCACGTATACATATATAAACTTAATTTCAATAATATTAAAAAAAAAGTTAGACAACTTGTTCAAATGGTTGAAATCGTGTGGATGTTCCTATCTCTGTTGCTAGAGTCTGTGGATTAAAGAAATCTTCTATAGGAACCTAAAATTCAAAATTTTAAAAGTATAAAATAACTCAAGATCAAGATCTCAATTTATAATAAAACTTAAATAAACAACAATTTATAAATTATAACTAAATTAAGAAAACACACACACACAGATATATATATATATATATATATATAAGTGAAAAATTGAATACTTTTGTAGGTGAATTTGGGACATCTCCTAAGAGAGGCTCCAAATGAAAATCTCCAAGAACCTAAAATTCAAAAAATTTAAAATAACTCAAGATATAGATATATATATCTCAATTTTTAATGGAACTTTTTGAGGTGGAATATATATATATATATATATATATATAACTTAAACATAATTTTTAAAAGTGAGGAATTGTCCATACTTGTTGTGGATGTGGCACATCTCCTAAGGAAGTAGAAGGTACATCTCCCAAGGAAGAATAAGGTACTGCCATCCCAAAAAAATTGGATGGAATCAGAATCTGTTAAAACATTTTATCATTATATATACATACATGTACATGTGTGCACAATTATTTATTTTAAAAATATCACTTAAAAAACACTAACATTTTCCAACATATCTTGATGGTGAGACCCATCTGCATTGTTTGAACCAGAGGTCTCGAATGTGATATTAAAATTTTCATCATTCATCATGCGTGACAACTGCAAATGGTGTTTTAACATATAATGATACATTTTTGTTAGATTAATGTAAATACAAATAAATGTATACATGTACATACACATGTATTTTTACAAATTGTACATATGTGTACATGTTAAAATAATTGAACCCTAAGGTCATTAACGCATACCATTCCTATGCCCTCTTCCTCATGAAGAATTAGGTCTTGAAAACCATTGCAACAATTCTTTGCATATATTCGGAGATCTTCAACATTCATGTTGTCAATTTCTTCATCTGTACAATACAAAAAATTGGCACGTGCATTTTTCACGTGCTCTTTTTCGATTTAGACAAACATCGACTCCACCCAATCCACTGTAAACATTGTCGATCATGACATCCCTTGCTTCTCAACTTATTTGAGAAGTTGCATCCATCTCTGACCGCAGAGTTTCGACCCGAAAAGGTTGACTCACCAATGGCGGCTCATGGTGAGGCAACTCCACATCTTGCTTAGTGCCTTTATGGTCATACAATCTACCTTTCCCTGGACCAAAAAATTCTGACGGAAGGTCATTGTAGTAAGGTTTCATATTCAAATTTTTTTTTGTGTAAAACAATTGTGAAAAATAAACAAGAACCTCGTTGTTCCATGGGAGCCTTCCATAGCCCACAAGATGCCTACCATACAAATAGTGAGCTATATTTGGGTGCTTGAAATATTGCACCTTCAACATTTTTCTTTTTGGCCCTTCTTTGAAATTAAACATTGACTTCCCCATATCTTTTGTAACTCTTTGTTTTACATCCTCCCATTTATGGAGACCCATTACTGTTTCCTTTTTCTTTCTCATGACTTCTACAAATGTATCAGTCGTTGGCCCAAGATTTTTGTACACATTTACAATTTCACCCAATGAATGTGTAACTATTTCGAGGCTTTTTTGACTCTCAGTAGGTAGAGTCAAAGCCATGAGATATCTCTTCAATTTTGCATGAAGTTGTTGACACCTTTATAAGGTGCATTGCACCATGTTTCTTTCCCACGGTATATCAGAAATGTCAGCCGGATAAGTTGTGGTGGGTAGCCAACCTTCTTCTTGAATGTAGCATTCTGCCCTGCATCTATTTTGACTAATATTTGGAACATTTTCAGCCTTTGCATCAATATATATATATATATATATATATATATATATATATATATATATAATTTTTTATATTATAAAAAACACATGTAAACAATTTTTTACAAATTCAATGAAAAAAATATTGAAATTGATGGCAACCTTGATGTGGTTGGTTGGCATCTTCTCCACCCTGAAACTGTTGAGACCCAAAATGACCTTGCTAAGAACCAGACCCAGAACGACCCTGCTGAGAACTAGCACCACTAGCCGTTGATTGGCCTACGTGAGAATAAATATCACCCCCTTCACGCAACCTTCTACCACTCATTGATGGCCCTCTAAGGGGATTTGAACCACCACCAACCTCTCGAGAGGATTGAAAAGATTCATAAACAAATACGAGTTTATAATCAATTGAAAAATACATACATACATATAAATACACGTGTACATATTTAGTGACTAAATTTTGTTAAAGCCATACCACCACTTGGTGAAACATGGGCATCCATGGATGGAGTAGAGACCCTTCTCTTCTTATTAGCTCCTAAAAAATAAAAAAATAAAACTTATTAACAACTAATTTAACTCACAAGTTGACAAAAAATCAATTCCATATGTACACACATGTATGGTGATTTAAGATTATATTTAAATTTACCATCAACAGCTCTTGATCCTGATCCCTGATCCTCCCCTCTCATAGAGATATGGGATTATGTTGATATTCGTCGTTCATCCTCCATGATATATATATATATCTACGGTGGACATTTACAATTAATTTTTTAAATAGCTAATTTAAATTAAATTCAAGATAAAGTTAATGAATTTGTTTAATTTAGCATAAACAAATTATGTAAAACACAACTTTCAAAGAACTAATTTTTCTTCTTGGTATATTCATTTTCCTTTGGATGACTTTGCTAGTCGCAATATTGGAAAGCACATATGTAATCAATGCATTCCCTGGACTGGGATAGCAAGAAACTTCTATGCATAATTTCCATTTTCCAACCATATTTCATGGTTTTCTTATCCCTAAAAAAAAAAAATTCTATATATATATATTAAATTGACATTTATTGCAAATGCATGGAAGAAATGAAAAACTTATATTTAGATCTATTCCAGAGATTGACTGTAGGGACATTTACTAGATATGTCACCTTTTATAAAAGATGAGATCCAGAGGCTACTTGGCCCTTTACAAACTCTGCCTATAGAACTACCATGGAAATGAAAATGAAAAAATTCTAATTAGATCTATTCTAGAGATTGAATGTAGGGGCATTTACTGTTAGGTTAAAACCTATGTTTTGTATCAAATCACTTTTGGTTTCAATGGGAAACTTTTATGGCTAATTTTTGTTGTACATGTTGAATATAAAATGTTTTTTCTCTCTCATTTTTTGAGACCATGGATATGAAAATGAAAAACTATATACTTGGTTAAAACCTATGTTTTGTCCGGATGCGGGTGATCACAGATGACATAGGGATGCGCGGAGGCTTGGTTGGTGCGTGGCAAGGCCACAAGGCAGCCGGCCGACTGCATTCACTCCGCCCTGATCGCATTAACTCTCTGGCCCTTCACACTACTCGGCATTCAAGCCGGTGGGGAGGACGAGGCCATTGCCATAACTTGACGCCGTCCTCCATTCGCATTTTCTCTCCCGCCTTCTCGATGCTTCCTCGCTACGCTCTGCATATCATTTGGATAGTCACCATGTCTCCGCTCATTGTTCCTCTCGGCTTTGTGTGCCCACCGGAAGCCAAGCTCGCCAGCTCCAGAACGGCTCTTGGCCGGAGGTGCACCCTATACTGCTGCGTGGAATTCGACCCCGGTTTTCATCACTGTCAAGGCAATCTGCGCCCCTGGCTTCTTGCTGATCAGCCCCAGATTTTCTCTCCTGGTCTGTCGTCGTCCCCTCAGCCTGCTTCGTCTCTCTTCTTCCCTCGACGCCTGCACTCTCCTAGCAAGATCATGCCTCGGCTTCGGCACAGGCTCAGATGCCGCAGAGGCAGCACCCGAGCCAGACCTGCCTCCAGGCGTCGCTCATCCTCTAGCCCCTCGAGCTCTCCGGATTCTGAATGCCTTCGTCGCCCTTCCACTCGAGCCTCGCGCAGAAGTAGAGCTCCGCCGGTCCACCACCCTCCCTCTTCTCCGCGTGGCGTCTCTCCCCTTCCGCCTCCTACTGAACCTCGCAATCCTGAGTCTGCTCTTTTGGCCAACCCGTCCACAGCTCTTTTCCACTTCCCTTGTGTCATGAACCAGCCCATGGTAGTGGCGACCATCTCAGTGCAATTCAAGGAGCTCCCTCAATTCAGTTCGGGGCCCCCTCCTCCGGTGCCTCCAGGGATTCGTCCACAAGCGCCCGAGTCTGTTCCGGATCTTCGCACAGTTCAGCTGAACTGCCCACGCACCACGGAGAGAGGTGCGCTCGGAGGTGGCAGCATCAATCTCTCAGGCGCGCTCCCGAAGCAGAACGACGCAGGCGAGGCAGCAATTCCCATGCAGGATGATGAAGACTGCGGCTATGGATGCCGAATTGTGGAAGAATCCCCCTCTGATGATTATGGTCTCTAAATTTTCCAGTTTTACTGCATTTTCCAGGTTAGAGTTCTTGTATGGTTGGAGTCTTCTAAATTTTTGGCCTGCGGGCTTGTCCAATCTCTGTTATAGTTATTGTTCATACTGCTACAGTTTTAAGACTTACTGTGTAATGCTGGTTTCCTCTCTTGAGGCAGCAACTAATCTCTCCTTGCGCTGGTTTCCCTATGAGGGCAGCGCTTTTTCTGTCATTTTGCTGAAACTCGTCCTACTGCTAAAAGCGCAGCTCTGTATGTACCATATTTTATCACAGTAATAGAATTTAGTCTTATTTAGAAAAAAAAAAAAAACAAAAAAACTATGTTTTGTATCAAATTAATTTTTGCTTCTAAATACTATATACATTTTTATTGTAAGGGCATTTATTGTAGGGGCATTTAGATCTATTCCAGAGATTAACTGTAGGGGAATTTACTAGATATGCCACCTTTCATAAAAGATGAGATATAGAGGCTACCTGGCCCTTTATAGACTCTGCTTATAGAACTACCATGGATATGAAAAATGAAAAATTTCTAATTATATCTATTCTAAAGATTGAATGTCGGGGCATTTACTAGAATAGGTTAAAACCTATGTTTTGTATCATATCACTTTTGGTTTCACTTTTATGGCTAATTTGTCTTTTACATGTTGAATATAAAATCTTTTTTCTTTCTCATTGCTTGAGACCATGGATATGAAAATGAAAATCTATATACTTGGTTAAACCTATGTTTTGTATCAAATTACTTTTTGTTTCTAAATACTATTGACATGTTGATTGTAGGGGCATTTACTATAGGGGCATTTAGATATATTCCAGAGATTGACTGTAGGGGCATTTACTAGATATGTTACCTTTCATAAAAGATGAGATCCAGAGGCTACCTGGCCCTTTATAGACTTGTTGTGCTATACAACAACCCCCCATTTCATAAAATTTTACTTTAGAAAATTATAATATGAAATGGGTCCTTTTTTTTAGATTAAATTGGTATTAACTTATCATTCCTCTAAAAATCTTAAAACAAACAAAAAATCATTTTAAAACCTTTGGAGTTCATAAAACATCGGCAATCAGAAATAAAACAATCACCAATAAAGACCCCTCTCCTTGCTCCGATGCGATATCACTATCGGCAATCGGGGATTGCGATATGAATGCAATAGAACTTTGCCTTAAAATCTCCCGATGCGAGTTAAGAGATATCGCTAATCGGCGATCGGGGATTGTTCGAAGACTCAAAAAGCTGCTTAAGTTCTCCTCCGATCGCCGATAGCGATAAAGATAAGCGCGACTTTCAAAAAGGATTGTTATGGCGGCTCAGCATATTATGTTAATTATTATTAAAAAGCCTTCTCACTATACAATGGTAATGGACTTAAGCCCAACCGCCAAATAAAAATCAAATCCACGTTTAATGAGGCTATTCGGGAGAATAAAGGACAGGATGAGCATTTAATAGATTGGCAGGTTCAAACGGCCAATTAATGGAGCAGTTACGCCTAAAATCCCTTCAGAGATTACATACGCGAGAGTCTTATGATTATTTTCCATTATTTATTGATTGACATAAGACTTCTGTACCAGTTTTCGCCGTCTATTCTCCGCATTACGTTCATTTTATCTTTTGTGCAGAGCTTCTCCGCAGAAACAAGTTCAGACCAAATGGGGAAGAAATCTAAGAAACCAAGCACAGCTGCAACTTCTGTAGTAACAGAACAACATGCCGTCGATCCAGGACCAAGAAAAAAAGGATTGATCTCAGATACTACATGTCTTGGTCTTGGAAATACTACTTGGCAGAGCATTTACAACCTGGTTGAAGCCGAGGAACCTCGGCAAACAATGGTAGAAGCTTCAGCGGATGCAAGCCAGAAATCTGACGCTACTCTGAAAGATTTGGCTGATTCCTACCTACACAGAATAGCGGCTCGGGAGCAAATTCTTCCATATACAGATGTGGTAAGATGGGCCATTGAAGAAATTCCAATTACGAACAGAGTATTCTGCACTATTGATGGGAGAGTTTTTGGTTCGTTTCAGCCTGATGATTTGAGGAAAATGTACCATTTGCCCGAACCAGAGAAGAAGTATAATAAAGCATTCCTGGAGAAGTTTATAGATGAAAATGAAATTGATTCAGAACCTATACGAGAATGGAGACAAAACCCGGCAAAACACAAACATGAGTCTTCGGGTAAGTACTCCGTCAGTTCCTTATGTTCTCCTTATTGTTATGCAGGAGCTATGATGTGTCGAATATGGGGATTGCATGATTCTTCAAAATTTTCCATAGAGATGGTACCTTTAATGGAAGCGGCATGTAATAGTGAAATTATGGACTGGGGAAATATATTATCGGATAAGTTAGCAAATGCTATTCTTGACTTCAGAGGCAAATCCCGTGCTACTGATAGAATTATCCCTCCATTTTACTATAGTGCCTACATTTTAGATACCCTTTGTTTTAATTCCGAGTTTCCCGTGTTAGGTTGGAGATGGACTCCACAAGACCCCATGCCCATTCATATATACCATCAGAAATTATGGAAAGCCCATTATAAACACCACCTATATCAACTCTGTAATGGACTTATGCTACCTATTTACTATGCGATTTTTGCTAGACCTACTCCTAAGATCTCCTCTCAAGCAGAGATTGACTTGACAGCCCTAGGAACCTGGTTCGGAGAGCAAAAATTTACTTATGTAAGAGTTTTTGGCAGCCATGCTAAGCCCCATGTCCTTCCCTTGTATATACCAGACAAACTTTTAGCTCAAGAGATAGCATATCAGCTTACATCCGCATCAGCTACAAAGACTCTCAGAAATTCAAAGAAGCAAGTCTGGCCTCCTTTCCCTCTAAGGTGCGGTGTCTATACTCTGCGTGATTATAAACATGCAGAAAAAGAAGCAGAAAAGATTAATATGTTAAAACTCGCCTCTCTACCTAATAGACGTTTTGATCCGAAAAAGATTGTCTATAATGTTCTAGATCAGGCCAAACTCACTAAATTTGAACATAAAGAAGATGAGTTTGATGACCTTTTCTCCTCAGGTTCAAGAGATAGCTAAGATTAGATACCATGATGACGGGTTAGTTGAATTTAAAAAACTTAGAGATCAGAGGTTGCAAACTCTACCTCTAGATTTGTTAGCCACTGCCCCGATGATACAATCAAGCGAGTCTGAGCAGCAGCTTACCAGCAAAAATCCTACTACATCCAAAATTTCTGATGAAGTTAAAAGAAGAGAGCAAGAGGAACTCCAGAGGAAAGAACAGGAAGAGGCAAAAAGGAAAGAACAAGAGGAAGCACAGAGAATACGTGATCAGGAACAGGAAAGGCAGCAAGAGCAGAGCAGCAAGAAGAAGGTTGACACTCAGATTGACCCAAGATTGCTCCAGGAATGGCAGCAATTCGATTCAATTATAAGCAATCTTGAGAGCTCGAAGAATGCCGATACATCCAAAGCGGCCAATACACAGGATACAATATCAAAAAGGGTTTCAAGCAAAGAAACCAGCGGTCTACCCCCTACAGGATTAGAAATAATTCCAAAAGATCCCTCAGATCAAATTATTTTGCAGGTAGAAGATATTCCTCCATGGGATGTTTTCTATAGCCCAAAACACAAGGCTGTAATAAAGCAACAACGAAAAAGGAGAAGGATTGATCAACCTTCCCTGTTTCCTGAACAAACAGTAATAGCCAATGTAGTGTGGAAGGAAGAATGCAACCCCTCCGATGACCTGACAAAGTTGTCCCAATATGCTGGTGCCTATTCGGCGGCCACCATGGACAAGGCATCGGAGGTGAGCAATTTGTTGAAAGAAAAGGATCAAGTGATCGCTTCACTACAAACACAACTATTGGAGGCACAACAGAAAGCAGATTCAGAAGCGATTCAGAAACAGAAAGAATTATCGGAGGCATTAGCAAAATTGAAAGCAATGAATGAACAGATGGTAAAAACAAAAGATGAGCAAATTGCTCAATTAACAGCTCAATTAGAGAAGTTCAAGAGTCTTCCCCAGCCTGCCAATTTCAGAGCAGAGGCAATACAGATTAATAAGGCACTAATAACACAAATAAGATTGTTGTGTCATCAAATTTCCCAAGTTGAACCTCTGTGCGACATAACAACATCTATAATAAACAAATCAGTTGATGCCAGGTAGGACTTAGAGCAAGCCGATGAGACTTTAACGGATTTTCTTACTTGGCAGAACACTAATGAGGGACAGGCAGCAAACTTGCCTAAAATCTTAGAATCCCATAAAGAAATTATATTCATGGAGTGGCAGTCCCAATTGATGAAAGCAGAAAGAGAGGTTTCTAGATGCAAATTATCTACGAACAATTTGATTGACCTGATTAACAATACTCTCTATTTATCTAACATGATCTCTCAATGTACACCGGGTAAATTATTATCAGCCAAGACATTGGAACAATCATGTTGTCAAGAGCTAGAAAAGAATGGGAAATTGATCACAGGAATTGAAAGTTTAACTTGGGACACCTATTGGTTGTTCCTAGTAAAACCATACAGCCAGAAAGCTGCCCTCAAATGCTTAACGGATGCAATCGGGTGTATCATTCCCGATATACACGATGCCACCTATGCTGCTCAAATCAATTCTCGTCTCAGACGCCCTCAAGAAGTGGAACCAATGCTGGCAATATGCCGACTCAAGACAAAAGGCAAATAGCCAGAGTGATGAATCATGCTGCTAATTACCAGATTGCTGTGGGGGAGATATTCAAGATCGGGTTATACCAATTTAGTAGCATTTTAATTTTGTAGTTTGTTAGTTTAATTTAGTATTCATAGACCCTTTCATGTATTTAGAAAGGGTCGTAAGTTTTTGTATATGACTGAAACCTGAAGTTGCACTACTGTACTTCAGGCATATTTTTTTATGAAAACTGGACCAATTTTTCCAAATTTTGATAACGAAGCTTTTATGTGGATGTGCACTACTGCCTTTATTTAAAAGTATTTCTGATTCGGAAGAACGAATTCAAATTGCGATTGACGTTGAGAAAGATTTGCAGCTCATATGGTACTATTATCTATGTCTGAATTCATTCTTTTTATGAAAATTGTTGTTTGATTACTTTTGCTATTATTGAATATTTAAATGTGTTTTAACAGCAATCTTTATACTTTCCACTACTGGATGTTTACAATTTGCTATTCTTTCAATCATTTACGTATCAGTAATATAAATTAAGATAAGTGTAACAATTGTTTTATCAATTACTTCATTCAACTAATTGAATGAAGTAATTATTATTTAAATAAATATCTTTGTTTATTGAATAGTGTCATCTATATGCCTATTGACAAACACAGATCATCAAACGTTGCACTTAAGAATAGAAGCTTCCCGGGATAAAATAGTCATTTACGTTTTCGCTTATAGATTAAGTACTCCATTCATTATCACTTATTATTAAACCAATCACTCATTCACCCCTTTCTATTCTTTATCGGGAAACTGGTCCCATTATATCCAGTCGGAGCCACCATCCCAAACGGAAAAGGAGTTGTTTAAGGTCCGGACCGGGTGGTTATCCCCCAATGTTGATGTAACGATTTTCGGGGCATCAACATTTTTGGCGCTAGAAGGAGGGCCTTGTCAACTATGAATGGCGAGTAAATCAAAACCTATAGACCATTCTCAGAGTAAATCACCCTCCACCTCACCTCAGACCTCCCGTTTGCATTCTGAATTACCAGTGTCCAAACGAGAAGAAGAGGGATCAACTATCACTGCTCAATCACACCATACTTCAGAACATTTAAGTCTGGAGTCCCCTGAAGTTCAGTCTATCATCCAGAAAATTCAAGGCTTCTCCATATCACCTCAAAGATCTGAAGTATCTCAAGGCAGTCAGACTTCGCAATTCCACCTACCTCATCATCTCACGAGACTTCAAAGCGAAAAACTTGGCATTGAACCCGCTGAGTTACCATTACCCCGAAGGAAAAAGGCAAAAAAGAACGCTGAAGGTTCTGATAGTGAGACCTTTTCTCCATCATCTTCCATCTCATCATCCCCAGTGCGAAGTCAAACACCCACTTCCCCATTACATATTACTGTTCACCAGGGGTCACCACCTTCAACATCACAACCTTTACAGTCTTTATTACTACCTCCTCCCCAATCACCTGGAACATCACAGTCAAACGTTGGTACTCACAAGATGGCTCAAAACCCATGGAATAGTCCTGGTGCAGTCACTATGCCTGCACCATTACATCCATTACCAGATTATCCTGAGAAATGGTTACCAAAGTTTAATCCAGATGCTGGAACATTAGCTGAGGAACACATAAATAATTTCATGTTGTCAGTTAATCTAAAAGGAGTAACACAAGAAGATGTTGTAGTGAGACTTTTTCCCTACACGTTACAAGGATCAGCTGGGTCTTGGTATTTTTCCTTACCCTCTAGATCCATTACCAGTTGGAATATCTTTCAGGAACAGTTTCTTACCAAATATGGCGACGATAGATCCTTGGCCACGCTCATTAATGATCTTTCAAATCTAAGAATTGAGTCAAGAGAACCAATTAAGGAGTTTAACTCCCGATTCAATAAGCTCTTGAACAAAATTCCCACCGACTCTAAGCCAAGTGAACAAGTTAGAAGCGAATGGTATATCACAGCCTTACCTTCAAATATAGCCATTTTTGTTGATAGGGCTGCGAAACCAACTCTGCCCGAAAACATGAAAGAGGCCATCGCTGTGGAAAAACGTATAACCCCTTTGGAAAAGAAAGCTGCTCTCGAAGATAGGAAATCCAAGAAAGTGTCTTTCAAGGACGATTCAAAGAAGAAAAACACCAAAGATCCATACGATATGGAGGGTCTTCAAAAGGTCCTCAAAACAATGTCAAATGAAATGGTTGAAATCAAAAAGCAAGTAGCAGAAACTTCAACAAAGAAACCATTTAGGAATTTTAAGAAGAATGAGTCAAAACCACCAAATGTTATATCCAATGCAGATTCAGACCCTGAGGAAGAAGAAGATGAAACAATTACATCATCCAATGAAATTGAAGAAGAGGAAATCGTTGAATGCCATGGAATGTGGGACTTCATATTGCCAAACTCCGACACCGAGACTGAACAAGAAGCTTTTCCTGTGACTACTAGGAGTAAAAGTACCCCTGAACCTATCCAAGCAAGTTCCAAGAAAAGGAGTGCAGGTACTAATACTGCAAAGGAAAATTCACGTACAAGGAAGCCGGCTGCAACAGTCCCTCAAAACCAACCATCGTCTTCAAATATACCTTCAACATCAAAGACGTTGGTAATATCGGATTCAATGGATTACAATATTATTGATGACATGAAAAAGACTAAGGCAAACATCACCATGTTTGAACTTAGTAAATTAAAAAATCAACAGAAATTTCTTCTTAAGGAACTAAATGCAGTACCTTCCTCGCCTCTTCCTAGTGCTAAAGCTGCAAATGATTCAGGACAACCACCTTCTGGTAGAATTGAGGCTACTGATACGATTCTAATCGGAGACAGATCAAATTCCCATACCCCACCTTTCCTCTTAACCTTTGAAATTTACAATCGAAATCTACACAACTGTTTAATTGACTCGGGGGCATCATCTAATATAATGCCAGCTTCAGTTTGTTCTAAACTGAACATAGAACCCCAAAAGTCTTCAATTCACATTGTGCAGTTAGATAGAACCAAAGTCCAAGTCTTAGGGGAAATAAATTCTGTTACTATCAGGTTAGCGTCTGATCCACGAGTAGTTCAAAGAATTGATATCCTAATCGCTGATATACCTGAGTTTTATGGTTTAATCTTGAGTAGGGATTGGTCTGAGAAACTCCATGGATATATTTCTACCGATTGGTCTCATATGTGGCTTCCCTACAGGGGAAAGCCAAATCAAATAAAAATTAATCGGGAGAAACACATGACCCATACTGTTACAGAGTTTGAACAAGAGAATCAACCAATTGCATTTAATAATAACATATTGGGAAATTAATTTTCTGAATCATTCTTCGGCAATTATATTGCCCAACCATCTCCGTTCTTAGTAAACAATTTCACATCACAAATTGAAATTTTTTCACAAACTGACAGTTCAAGATGTGTTAATGTTACTGAGAATTTTGTAAATAAAATTGTTGATAATTCTTTATTTTGGTCTTTATATTTTGACGGCTCTAAATCTAGTGAAGGATCAGGAGCAGGGTGTATTCTAGTCAGCCCTGAGGGAGAAAAAACAATGCTTTCTTGTAGGTTAGAATTTGAATGCACAAATAATACAGCTGAGTATGAGGCTCTGGTACAAGGACTATATAAAGCTATTGGCCTAAAAGTCCAATATTTGAAAGTGTTCGGCGATTCAGAGATTGTTATAAAACAAGTTCGAAATACAATCCATTGTCTCTCTAATCACCTCAAACACTATCAATCTTTAGTCCAGGAACTTATATCTCATTTCTTAGCATTCAATATTTCGCCTATTCCCAGATCCCAGAATGCAACAGCTGACTTGTTAGCCAATGTTGCTTCTAAGCTCCTACCTTCCGTAGATTTTAGCCCAGATAGATTTTCAGTAGAGTTGATTTTTAGGCCATCAATTCCTGACAATATCACCAATTGGCGAGTGTTTAATCACGATGAAGACATTTTACATTTCTTAACTTCCGATGAGTCCTACAATGATCAGATCATTGATGAAAATAATCATGATCTTCAGATGAAAGAAAAGCATGAGGAAAACTCAATACCAAAACCTGTGGTCAAACTGGAAGATCTCTATGATATTAAATATAGGTTTAAATAGGTAACCAATTCAAAACTTCAAAGTTCTACTTTAAGATTTGAATTGATAAATCTCGGTACTGAGCAGAATCCTCAAAATGTCAATTTAGGACTAGGGCTTTCTGTCAAAGAAAGGATAGCATTCATTAGATTATTGAGAAAAAATAAACATGTCTTCACTTGGAAGTATGATGACTTAAAAACTTATGATACATCAATCATCCAACATACCATTCCAATGCTTTCTGAACAAAAACCAGTTCAGCAAAAATTGAGGAAAATACATCCAAACTTAGAGAGTCAGATAAAATCAGAACTCAATAAACTCTTGAAAGCAAAGATTATTTTTCCGGTCCGGCATTCAAACTGGGTCTCCAATATGGTGCCTGTTAGAAAGAAAAATGGTGACATCAGGATTTGTATAGATTTCAGAAATCTGAATAAGGCAAGCCAAAAAGATAATTTTCCATTACCTACCATGGAGCAGATACTCCATTCGGTAGCAGGTTCTGAGCTAATGTCCTTTCTAGACGGTTTTTCAGGATACAACCAAATTCTGGTCCACCCTGATGACAGACTCAAAACTACTTTCAGAACAAAATGGGGAACTTACGCCTATCAGAAAATGCCTTTGGACTTATTAATGCAGGAGCTACATTCCAAAGAGAAATGGATATAGCCTTCAAAGGATTGATCAACAAAACTATGGTCGTCTATTTAGATGACATTACTGTGTTTTCTAAAAAGAGGTCCAACCATTTACATGATTTGAATCAAATTTTTGAACGCTGTAGAAAATATGGTATTTCACTCAATCCCAAAAAATCCTTCTTTGCTCTAAATCAAGGAAAGCTCTTGGGCTTTATTGTTTCCAAAGATGGTATTTATATTGATCCTGACAGGATTAAAGAAATTTCTGAAATCCCATTTCCTCATAACAAAAAATCCATGCAGTCTTTTTTAGGTCAGATCAACTTTGTCAAAAGATTTGTTCCTGATTTTTCTCAGATCATTTTACCATTACAAAGCATGATTAAGAAAAATTCAGTGTTTAAATGGGGATCTGTGGAAAAGGAAGCATTTGATTTAATCAAACAATCAATAATCAATGCCCCCGCTTTAAACACTCCCAATTTTTCTAATCATTTCACATTGTATACTATCGCATCCGATTCATCTTATGCAGCAGTACTCACTCAGATTAATGATCAAGACCTTGAAGCACCGATTTCATTTTTTAGTTCAAATTTCCAGGGTGCAGAACTAAATTACTCCGAAGTTGAATAACAAGCCTTTGCTGTGTATAAAGCCATTAAACACTATAGGCCCTTCCTTTTAAAAGCTCATACAAAGGTTATAGTTCCTTTTTCTGCAGTAAGACAATTACTGATCCAAAGGGAATTAGGTGAGAAAAGGGCCAATTGGGTTACAGCACTTCAAGAGTATGACTTGGAAATCAAGCCAAAAAAGATTGTGAGGGGTCAAGGTTTTTGCAGGTTGTTAGCAGGAGCATCCAACATTCCAGAATCAGGTGATACATAACATATGGAAGAAATCAATCAGATAAGTATTACCAATTCTGAATCTCAATACGCAGATTTAATCTTTTATTTGAAAAATGGATATGCACCTCCTAATATTTCTTATAAAAAAAAACGGGCCATTAGATTAAAAGCAAAAAACTTCATAATCATTGATGATGTACTTTTTAGACAAAACTATGATTCAGTTTTATTAAGATGCCTAGAGAAACTTGAAGCACAAAAGGTTTTGCGGGAGCTACATGATGGGCCAGCCGGAGGACATTTTGGAGCTGACACAACAGCTCACAAAATCATTCATGCTGGGTATTATTGGCCCACTTTATTCAGAGATACTCACGAATATGTAAGGAAATGCCAAAGTTGTCAAACCTCCAGTGGAAGACAAAGAAAATCAGCTTTCCCTTTGCAACCAGTCAACATTGAGCAACCTTTTGAACAATGGGGATTGGATATCATTGGGGAAATAACTCCACAGTCCTCCAAACAACATAAGTATATTCTTACTGCTACTGATTACTTTACCAAGTGGGTTGAAGCAATTCCGTTAAAGACAACAAACTCTGAAGGAATTATAGAATTTATAGATCAATTCATTATTACCAGGTTTGGTGTCCCAAATGCTCTTGTTTTTGATAATGCATCTTATTTTTCTGGTAATGCCATGTTTGAGTTCGCTATTAAAAGAGGTTTTAAACTAAAATATTCTGCAAATTATTATCCCCGGGGTAATGGTCTAGCAGAATCTACCAATAAAAATCTCCTTAAAATCATTAAGCGAACTATTGAACAGAATCATAAAAATTGGCATAAATCTTTAATATTCGCACTATGGGCAGATAGAATAACACAGAAGGCCTCCATAGGTACTTCTCCATTCAATCTTGTATATGGGAAAGAAGCAATACTACCAACCAATCTAGCACTTCCTTCTCTTGCCCTAGCACAGTTTATTGAAGAAATCCCCTCTTCTTCTATCCAACTTAGACATGATCAAATTTTAAAATTAGAAGAAGAAAGAGAAAAGGCCAAAATTACTCATACAAAACATCAGCAGATAATCAAAAAATCATTTGATTCAGCTTCATCTAGTTCTAAACAGTTGCAGGTTGGTGATCTAGTTCTGAAATGGGATAAAGCCCATGAGGATAAAGGTAAACACACAAAGTTCCAAAAGATGTGGCTTGGACCATTTCAGATCAGCGAGAAGATAGGCCATTCGACATTCATGTTACAAGATCTATCAGGAAAGAGGGACTCTCTTCCTGTTAATGGCCTCATCTTAAAGAAATTCTTCAATTGAGAAGGTAACCCCTTCTTCTTTAGTTTTAGTAGGATTTATGTTTTTAGGACCATTAGGAAATAAAGTTGTAAAATAGCTTCTATTGGCCTTTTGATACATTAAAAAGTTGCTCTTAAGAAGTTCTTTTAATATTTACTTTTGAAAATAGAAGCCTTTAAAGAAAAAAAGGGAAGACAATTTCTATGAAATTAGTTATATTCACATTTCTGAAAAACTTATTTTATTTTTGTGAAATCTCCTCAAGATTTAGAAGTACTGTAAATCATTTTAATGTTTTAAAATGGCCTCAAAAAAGGTTATCAATATCAAAACAGAAACTGATTCAATCTTAGTATCTTCAAACTCTTTCCTTGTCATCCATTTTCTCTTAAGGAGAAAATTGTCCATCCCATTCATCCAAGTTTATGATTACTCAGAGTGTAATTCTAAAAAATATATGATATAAAGATAAGGGGTCTTATCACAAGCCTGCTTACCATGATCATTGGAAAATAGTTTAATCGACATTACCAACACTGCATACCAAAACAGGGTAATGGCTTATAAGCATAAGACAAGGGGTCTCATCACGAGCCAGCTTGTTCGATTAGATTACAACCAGTGAATGGAATTGTCTAACAGCTGGCAACCAAACCAAGACAATGACTTTTTATCTTACAAAATAATGTAAAAGAAAAATAAATACAAAATATGAAAACATATTTTGAATTCATTCTTTTAATCATACTCTGAGATGGGAGGGATCATGGATAATCAAATGGTTAAAAGGTATCCCTGTCGAAACTATGAACGTTTGCTGGCAGTAGAGGCTCTACCTATGACAAAGGAGTTAATCAAAAAGGCTAAGTTGAAAAGGTGTTTTGTTTTATCATTATCAACCAATAGAAGCCAATTTAAAACTTAGAATGTATTTAATTTTAACAAGAGGAGAAATTAGCAAATTATCCTTTATTATATTCAGAATGTATGTATACTTAGTTATATTAGAATCTTCCTTTCTTTTTTATCAAAGTTTCTATATAAATAAAGTTTAAATATTCCAATATTTCTTAGAGATAACTGTTTCTTCCAGCGAATCGCCTATTGTTGTGCTATACAACAACCCCCCATTTCATAAAATTTTACTTTAGAAAATTATAATATGAAATGGGTCCCTTTTTTAGATTAAATTGGTATTAACTCATCATTCCTATAAAAATCCAAAAACAAACAAAAAATCATTATAAAACCTTTGGAGTTCATAAAACATCAGCAATCGGAAATAAAACAATCACCAATAAAGACCCCTCTCCTTGCTCCGATGCGATATCACTATCGGCAATCGGGGATTGCGATATGAATGCAATAGAACTTTGCCTTAAAATCTCCCGATGCGAGTTAAGCGATATCGCTATCGGCGATTGGGGATTGTTCGAAAACTCAAAAAACTGCTTAAGTTCTCCTCCGATCGCCGATAGCGATAAAGATAAGCGCGACTTTCAAAAAGGATTGTTATGGTAGCTCAGCATATTATGTTAATTATTATTAAAAAGCCTTCTCACTATACAATTGTAATTGACTTAAGCCAAACCGCCAAATAAAAATCAAATCCACGTTTAATGAGGCTATTCGGGAAAATAAAGGACAGGATGAGCATTTAATAGATTGGCAGGTTCAAACGGCCAATTAATGGAGCAGTTACGCCTAAAATCCCTTCAGAGATTACATACGCGAGAGTCTTATGATTATTTTCCATTATTTATTGATTGACATAAGTCTTCTGTACCAGTTTTCGTCGTCTATTCTCCGCATTACGATCATTTTATCTTTTGTGCAGAGCTTCTCCGCAGAAACAAGTTCAGACCAAATGGGGAAGAAATCTAAGAAACCAAGCACAGCTGTGAAACACGTAGTAAACGATATCTTAAAATAGATCGAGGACCAACAAAAGGATTGATCCTCGGATACTACATGTCTTGGTCTTGGAAATACTACTAGCCCGACATTTACAACACAGTTGAAGCCAGAGGAACCTCAACGAAACAACGGTAGAAGCCCCGGCGAGCCTTGAAGCCCGAAATCAGCTACTACGAGAAAGATTTGAGTACATTCCACACCTGAGAATAGCGGCTCGGGAGCAAATTCTTCCATTTACAGATGTAGTAAGATGGGCCATTGAACAAATTCCAATTACGAACAGAATATTCTGCACTATTGATGGGATAGTTTTTGGTTCATTTCAGCCTGATGATTTGAGACAAATGTACCATTTGCCCGAACCAGAGAAGAAGTATAATAAAGCATTCCTGGAGAATTTTAGAGATGAAAATGAAATTGATTCAGAACCTATACGAGAATGGAGACAAAACCCATGAAAACAAAAACATAGAAGTCTTGTGGGTAAGTGCACAAAGATTAGGTTCCCTTATCTTCTGCCATGTTATCTGGAGCTATGATGTCGAATATGGGGATTACATGGATTCTTCAAAATTTTCTGAGGTGGTACCCTTTAATGAAGACGACATGTAATAGTGAAATTATGGACTGGGGAAATATATTATCAGATAAGTTAGCAAATGCTATTCTTGACTTCAGAGGCAAATCCCGTGCTACTGATAGAATTATCCCTCCATTTTACTATAGTGCCTACATTTTAGATACCCTCTGTTTTAATTCCGAGTTTCCTGTGCTAGGTTGGAGATGGACTCCACAAGACCCCATGCCCATTCATATATACCATCAGAAATTATGGAAAGCCCATTATAAACACCACCTATATCAACTCTGTAATGGACTTATGCTACCTATTTACTATGCGATTTTTGCTAGACCTACTCCTAAGATCTCCTCTCAAGCAGAGATTGACTTGACAGCCCTAGGAACCTGGTTCAGAGAGAAAAAATTTACTTATGTAAGGGTTTTCGGCAGCCATGCTAAGCCCCATGTCCTTCCCTTGTATATACCAGACAAACTTTTAGCTCGAGAGATAGCATATCAGCTTACATCCGCATCAGCTACAAAGACTCTCAGAAATTCAAAGAAGCAAGTCTGGCCTCCTTTCCCTATAAGGTGTGGCGTCTATACTCTGCGTGACTATAAACATGCAGAGAAAGAAGCAAAAAATATTAATATGTTAAAACTCGCCTCTCTGCCTAATAGACGCTTTGATCCGAAAAAGGGCGTCTATAATGTTCTAGATCAGGCCAAACTCACTAAATTTGAACATAAGGAAGATGAGTTTGATGACCTTTTCTCCTCGGCGGAGTCAATATTTCAGGTTCAAGAGATAGCTAAGATTAGATACCATGATGACGGGTTAGTTGAATTTAACAAACTTAGAGAGCAGAGGTTGCAAACTCTGCCTCTAGATTTGTTAGCCACTGCCCCGATGATACAATCAAGCGAGTCTGAGCAGCAGCTTACCAGCAAACATCCTACTACATCCAAAATCTCTGAAGAAGTTAAAAGAAGAGAGCAGGAGGAACTCCAGAGGAAAGAACAGGAAGAGACAAAAAGGAAAGAACAAGAGGAAGCACAGAGAATACGTGATCAGGAACAGGAAAGGCAGCAAGAGCAGAGCAGCAAGAAGGTGAATGTTGACACTCAAATTGACCCAAGATTGCTCCAGGAATGGCAGCAATTCGATTCAATTATAAGCAATCTTGAGAGCTCGAAGAATGCCGATACATCCAAAGCGGCCAATACACAGGATACAATATCAAAAAGGGTTTCAAGCAAAGAAACCAGCGGTCTACCACCTACAGGATTAGAAATAATTCCCAAAGATCCCTCAGATCAAATTATTTTGCAGGTAGAAGATATTCCTCCATGGGATGTTTTCTATAGCCCAAAACACAAGGCTGTAATAAAGAAACAACGAAAAAGGAGAAGGATTGATCAACCTTCCCTGTTTCCTGAACAAACAGTAACAGCCAATGTAGTTTGGAAGGAAGAATGCAACCCCTCCGATGACCTGACAAAGTTGTCTCAATATGCTGGTGCCTATTCAACGGCCACCATGGACAAGGCATCGGAGGTGAGTAATTTGTTGAAAGAAAAGGATCAAGTAATCGCTTCACTACAAACACAACTATTGGAGGCACAACAGAAAGCAGATTCAGCAGCAATTCAGAAACAGAAAGAATCATCGGAGGCATTAGCAAAATTGAAAACAATGAATGAACAAATGGTAAAAACAAAAGATGAGCAAATTGCTCAATTAACAGCTCAAATAGAAAAGTTCAAGAATCTTCCCCAGCCTGCCAGTTTCAGAGAAGAAGCAATACAGATTAATAAGGCACTCATAACACAAATAAGATTGTTGTGTCATCAAATTGCCCAAGTTGAACCTCTGTGTGAAATAACAACATCTTTAATAAACAAATCAATTGATGCCAGGCAGGACTTAGAACAAGCCGATGAGACTTTAACAGATTTTCTTACTTGGCAGAACACTAATGAGGGACAGACAACAAATTTGCCTAAAATCTTAGAATCCCATAAAGAAATTATGTTCATGGAATGGCAGTCCCAGTCGATGAAAGCAGAGAGAGAATTTTCTAGATGCAGATTATCTACGAACAATTTAATTGACTTAATTAATAATACTCTCTATTTGTCTAACATGATCTCTCAATGTACTCCAGGTAAATTATTATCACCCAAGACATTGGAACAATCATGTTGTCAAGATCTAGAAAAGAATGGGAAATTGATTACAGGAATTACAAGTTTAACTTGGGACACCTATTGGTTGTTCCTAGTAAAACCATACAGCCAGAAAGCCGCCCTCAAGTGCTTAACAGATATAATCGGGTGTATCATTCCCGAAATACATGATGCCACCTATGCTGCTCAAATCAATTCTCGTCTCAGCCGCCCTCAAGAAGTGGAACCAATGATAGCGATATGCCAACTCAGGACAAAAAGCAAAGAGTCAGAATGATGAGTCATGCTACCAATCACCAGATTGCTGAAGAGGATATATTCAAGATCGGGTTATACCAATTTGGTAGCCTTTTAATTTTGTAGTTTGTTAGTTTAATTTAGTATTTATAGACCCTTTCATGTATTTAGAAGGGGTCGTAAGTTTTTGTATATGACTGAAACCTGAAGTTGCACTACTGTACTTCAGGCATATTTTTTATGAAAACTGGACCAATTTTTCCAAATTCTGATAACGAAGCTTTTATGTGGATGTGCACTACTGCCTTTATTTAAAAGTATTTCTGAGTCGGAAGAAGGAATTCAAATTGCGATTGACGTTGGGAAAGATTTGCAGCTCATATGGTACTATTATCTATGTCTGAATTCATTCTTTTTATGTAAATTGTTGTTTGATTATTCTTGCTATTATTGAATATATGAATGTGTTTTAACAGCAGTCTTTATACTTTCCACTATTGGATGTTTACAGTTTGCTATTCTTCTAATCATTCATGTATCAGTAATATAAAAAGATAAGTGTAACAATGTTTTATCAATTACTTCGTTCAACTACTTGAACGAAGTAATTATTATTTAAATAAATATCTTTGTTTATTAAATAGTGTCATCTATATGCCTATTGACAAACATAGATCATCAAACGTTGCACTTAAGAATAGAAACTTCCCGGGATATAATAGTCATTTATATTTGTTGTTTATAGATTAAGTACTCCATTCACTATCACTTATTATTAAACCAATCACTCATTCACCCATTTCTATTCTTTATCGGGAAACTGGTCCCATTATATCCAGTCGGAGCCACCATCCCAAACGGAAAAGGAGCTGTATTAAGGTCCGGACCGGGTGGTTATCCCCCGATGTTGATGTAACGATTTTCGGGAATACATACCCACAAAGCGTCTTGTTAGAGAAGCATTTGAATATATATGTGAGAAACAAATTAGGAATAGTTCTTGTAAATTATCTTGTTAAAGAACCATTTGAACATGTGAGAAACAAATTAGGGATATTTCTTGTAAATTATTGTCACTTATTTGAGTTCAAAAGAAGAGCCTATGAAATTGAGTGCAATATCTATGTGGGAGAGTACACAATATGTAAGGGGGAGAATACAATATATTTGACTTCAAAAGAAGAGCCTATGAAATTGAGTGCAATATCTATGTAGGAGAGTACATAATATATAAGGGGGAGAATAGATACAAGGAAGGAATAAAAAGAGTAATAAAAAGCATATGATTGTGTCAATAATTTGAAGTAGTCAAGAAAGGTAACAAATGACCATCAAAATTGAGTGCAATATCTATATGATATCTATATGATCAAGTGTCAATCATTTGAAGTAAAGAAATATAACAAATGAGCATCAAAATTGAGTGCAATATCTATATGATTGTGTCAATAATTTGATAATTTGAAGTAGTCAAGAAATATAACAAAGGACCATCAAAATTGAGTGCAATATCTATGTGGGAGAGTACACAATATCTAAGGGGGAGAATACAATATAAGGAAGGAATAAAAAGAGTAACAAGAAGCATATGATTGTGTCAATAATTTGAATTAGTCAAGAAAGATAACAAAGGACCATCATCAAATTCAAATTGAAAGATCAAGTAGTTTTTTTGATGAAGAAGAAGCATTAACTGGGTTCATCATTTAAAGGGTTCATTTTTTAATGAAAAAAATTATGAATAATATGGAATGAATCATTGTACATTATAATAAATCTTGTATTTAAATGAAATTTGATCTATGAATAAAAAAGAAAATGGGATCATCTCTTCATATATATATATATGTGTGTGTGTGTGTGTGTGTAAGAGAGAAATAAAAAGCAAGGGTAATTCCACCAAGCCTAAAGGAGCATGTCCTAATACATTAAATTATGTTTGGTTTCTAGAAGCATTAATCATGAAGAGTCATGAGATCCACATTTCGATAATACTATTTTCAAGTTAAAGGAGCATGTTCTAATACATTATTATGTTTGGTTTCTAGAAGCATTAATCATGAAGAGTCATGAGATCCACATTTCCATCATACTATTTGCAAGTTCACATTTCCATCATGCTATTTGCAAGTTCTATATGAAGATATGCAGTCTAATAACTAATTAGCAAGTTGTGATGTCCTAATAAATTATTATGTTTGGTTTCCATCATACTATTTGCAAGTTCTATATGAAGATATGTAGTCTAATAACTATACAATCTCGTCCATATAACATATAACAACCTTTGACAGTATGAGCAAAGAGTCAAAAAACAGAGAGGCCTCCCAGCAGATTTCCACCTGTTCATCAAGGTAAGAAACATAATATCGGAAGTGAAATAGTGACACCACTAAACATATGTGAATTTAGAATGATTTCAACTCTTTTTTCAAAGGAGAAAAAACCTTGTTTCATATATTGATAACAGTTCATATACAAAATCCTCTTTATATACCCATAACATGTTATCAAGTATAAAAGATCAGATTCTGTCTCATACAGAAATACATTACAGCAGTATAAAAGACAATATGTATTCACATATAAAATACAATATGTAGTCACATTACAAAAATACATTATAGCAGTATAAAAGACAATATGTAGGACCACATTACAAAAGATCAGATTATGTCTCATACATAAATACATTACAACATTATAAAAGACAATATGTAGTCACATTACAGCAGTAGATCATTCTAGTTCAATCATTCCAGCGTTGAGGAATCGAGAGAAGGGTCAGTAAAGGCATAAGCTTAACAATGGTGGTAAACTTCCATGCACAAGGCGAGAATCAGCTAGAGCGGATGAAATTGATGGATCCATAGGAACAATAACAACTGCAGCAACCGAATGCATATCATACTACCAGAAATTCAACATATACCTTACAACAAAAGGTAATGAAATTTAAAGCGTAAAAAGAGTGCACAACAGTCCAGTGAGGCTTATGCTAGCAAGGTGGCAGCCACCAAGTGGTGGAGAACTAGAAGAGGAGACTGAGAAGCAGTTGTTCCCTGGACCTTGTGATTCAAGAGAGGTCACAAAGTGGAAATTTTATGTTTCAACGAGGTTTTTTCATTTCAATAAGGTTATTTTTTCAACAGTGCCCTCAAATATGCAGGACTGACTTAGGCATCCAACGTAAATTCATGAGAGAAAGGGTGGCGTGTAGTGCTCACGAGGCCTATCAAGTTATCGCTTATTGTTGGGGTTATAATGGGCCCTGCCACCTTAGTTTGGTTATTCATGCTCTACGTCTCCCATATCCATAATTGTATAAAAGATAGTCCTATTCCCCTAGCCTTCCTCGTGTAGGCAAGCACTCGAGAAATCAAGTCATAAGGAAATAACTCGGGTAAGTAGCAGAGCACCAACTATAGTAATGGGGTTAACGGGTGAGGTCTAAACCTCTTAAATGAATTTTATATCACTAAGGAAGTTAAGAAAGAATATCCTTGAGGATAATTTACCATCGACAAGTCCACCTACCATAAAGCAAATAATCAAAGCTACAAGGAAGATCCTCTGAGGTAAAATCAAGAATAGGAGAGCAGGAATGGGAGTTCTTCCTTAATGGTAGTGGCACTTCCGATTGACTCAATTAACATGTTTATTGCATCTTTTAGTTATCTGCCAAGCCTAATTCTATCCCCCTACTTGCCTACTTCTATTTCTAACAAGCACGACATTAGTGATACCAAAGTTGTCGAAAACAATTTATATGAAAAAAAAGAACATTTTCATGAAAAAAAAAAAGAAAATGAATCATTCATGCAGATTTCATGTGAATCCATTGATAAAGGTGTAGAGGAGGAGGTGAATTACCTGGTAGTTCGCTCGCTTGACATTGCCGAAGATAATCACCAACAGAGCAGACGGAAGCAGTCCCAGACCAACATCAGCACCGCAATAGGTCACCGAACAGAACAACAACAGAAAATCGTGCGAAGAAACAATGCTAAGAAACACAGACACGGGAAACAAATAGATTACCGAACAGAACAACAACAGAAAATCGCGCGAAGAAACAATGCTAAGAAACACAGACGCGGGAAACAAACAAATTACCAAACAGAATATCAATAGAAAATCGCGTGAAGAAACAATGAAACACAGACGCGGGAAACAAATGAACTTCGCGGGCGATATATTTATAAGAATTAGTTGGGCTGAACTATTTTAAGAGTAAAATTTTGGCCGAAATTTTAGTTCGGCCGAACTTTTGTTGCTGGTTTTCCCATCTCCAGCAAAAAATTTGTTTTCCCACGCCATCAGTGTGTCGTCAATCTAAACGGAAGAATGAGTTCGACTGAACTTTCTCATAAAGTTCGGCCGAACTATTGCCGAAAAATGTTTTTGCCCCCGATTCTCACAAAAGTGTAACCCAGCTTCACATATCCGCCTTGTGCATATGAATATAATACCTATTTACACATGTGTAGCATTGGTTTGACCATTCACTAATGTTAAAAAATTTAACATAAACTTAGATTAGAGGATTAGAGGGGGCATGCTATATTCTCAAACACCTTGTTAATAAAATTTGAGGGTTATAAATGCTTATTCCAAGTCAACTTTAAAGGGAGGGTGTTGGGTTAATATTTACTTGGTCATACAATAGTCAAGAGAACCTTAATTTTCTCATTTATGGGCTTACTGGTGATGGTTTATGAGTCCATGGACCATGGTATTGAATAGCTCGTTGGATATTTTCCCATAGTATCACATATGATGAAGCCTATTTAATGGATAGGAATACTCCATTGTAACATGTCTCATGGAATAAGCTTCAAGAGTTGGAATATTGGCTCATAGAGACCTAGGTGCCCAATGTAGTCTTGAAGTGGATAGTGTAGGCCTAAAGCTCATAATTGAATAGTCTTGTCAAAAGCATAGCTCTAAAATTGTATTGAAACCATTTTCAGTTGTTGAGGGATATATTGAGCTTTATTAATTTAAATTGTGGAATTTTTTTCCTCAATGGGTTTCCCCATGAAATCATGTTTTCCAAATGGTTTGTTATTTGTTTCATTTATTGAAACTATTACACTCTAAGTTTTTCTCACATTCTTGTATCATGGATTAGTATAAGAAGCATATTCTTCATCGTTTCCTCCTTTCATGATGTCATTGCTTTAAGTTTTCCATATATAATACCAAAGGGTGATGATGGGATATCCAAAACAAATTTCAAAAGAGGACTTACCAATTGACGTGTGGACAAACTCACTTTAATAATTTTACATGCAAACCAAGTTTTGATACAAAGTCATGTATTCCTTTAAGGCTGTCATCTCAAAATTTGAACCAAAATCCTATTCATTACCTCCATCTTCCTATCAATATAAGGATGGAAGATGGTGGATCTCTTTAATGTAGCATCCAGTCTCTTCTATACTGAAGTTTAGAACAAAATAAGAAATATAGTATCATTATAAAAAATCACACTCCTTGGAATCCAAAGTGCACCTAGACCCTTTCAAATAACATGCTTATATCTTATTCTCCTTCGATGGAAACTGAAGAACATATCTAACTGAAATTCTAAGCCACCACACATGTAATAATTTTCTATTCTTGGCCACAACAAACATCTTAAAAATTCCATGCATATATTTTCCCATGGCCTTGTAAGGACTAGAAGTGGACTATATCGTCTTTGCTTCTTATTGCTAGAATTGATCGTAAAACATTATATACAACCTATTATAAGACTACATACTCCTTCTTGCATCTTGGGCCAATAAAAATAACTATGTAAGTTAGCCATAGTCTTCCCAACACAATAATAATCAACATTCTTGGATGGATGAACATCTCTAATCAAGTGTACTCTTTCTTCCTTTTGGTAAACCATGCTTCCCAATGTTTTGGATAATCCATATTAGGATGGGTAATAAAATTATTTTATTAATTTCCACCCTAGAACTATTAATATTCCCCCTTCAAATCCTCATATTTTACATATTCTTATCTACATAATTCAAGAATAGATGGATCCATGTGCATAATGGTTATCAAAGCTATGATTGTTAGTATTGGTGGTCTTAAAAATAAATGAAATTGTTAAAGTATTTTCATAATGAATCTTACTCTAAGTCTAAAAAATCTTAGACTAAGACTACAAGCTTTACATACGCTAGTGAATAATATAATGCTTCCACTTTTTTGATATCTGCATCGAGGCATAGAGTTTAGTGTTGTATTTGTTGTAATTTAATATAACCCCATGGTATATATTTGGATCGTAGTACATAAGCCTTCCCCTTACATTCGCATTTCACAATGTTAGTTTCCACTTAAATGACTTTTACAAATTAGATGTTCTAAGACTAGAATCACCTAATCTTCTTCTTTGATTCTTTAAACCATTTCTATTAATTCTTACCCCCACCATAAACTCTAACTACTCATCAATGTAGCATGAAGTGATGCTACCCTAATGTAAAATACCCAATTATATGCCTCAAGTATAAGAAGACTACTTCAACAAGCATATACTTATTTATATTTTCCAAAAATTGATATTTCCTTAGTATCTCGACTACCCTAATGTAAAATACCCAATTATATGCCTCAAGTATAAGAAAGACTACTTCAACATGCATATACTTATTTATATTTTCTAAAAATTAATATTTCCTTTGTATCTCGAACACCTACTTCAAATGTACAATATATTCCTCCTAAATAAACCAAAGGATCAAAATATCATCCTATAAATGGACACAACACATCATTTTGTTATTTTGATTATCTACTATTACTTTTAACATAACAATTTAATATGCATTTTATACCGTATATAAGGTAGTGGACTCATGGATTTTTTAAAAAAGAGAATTAATATATTTAACCTCCGTGGAGAAGATAGCTCAGTTCGCATATTTATTTTCACCCTTTTTTTATTAATTAAATGTATTTTTTCATTAATTAATATTTTAATTAAAATTATGAAAATTTTGGAATGCAGATATATTTTTGTTTTACTATTGGAGCGAGTTATCGCTCGTTATTTTCAAGTAGGGTCTCAATTCTTTTATTTTATTTTAATTCTTATTAAATTTATGTTATTTTATTTTTTATTGTTGTATTTAATTTTAAAATTTTAAATTATTTTAAATTAAATTTTTAATAAAATAAAATAATCTTTTATTTTTACTTGAGAGATATTTTACAATTTAATATAGAGAAAATATTGTATTGAAATGTTAAATTTAAAATTTAATTAAATAATTGAATCAAGAGGATGATTTTATAGCCTAGTGTGAAGGTGATGTGTAAGTATGTGGTCTTTCTTAAAATAAAAGTAAAATATTCTCAAAATAGAAAAGCAATGTCAAATGCATATTTAATTAGTTGTCCATATGACCTAATATAATTTTATGTAAAATAATTAAAAGTAAAAAAAATACAAGATGTCTAAACTTTTTTATTTTCAAAATATATATATAGAAAAAAATTGTTAAAAGAAAATATTTTAATGTTGTATAGAATAAACTATCTAATGTGGATTATGAATGAAATATTTTAATATGATTTAATAATCAATGCATATTTAAAAATATATTAATAACAAAATAAGGGGTTTAATTGATAAAATGACTTGGTGCACAAGTTATGTAATCTCTATAACATTTAAAAATACAATTTAAATGATAAAAAATTACACTCTAAAATAAGTATGCACGTGAAGAAATTTAATCCCTCTTGACTCATGTTAAATAAGTGGTTAAGATGGATCTAAGTTGATAATAACAATAATATGGATTCTTTGTGGAGTATGATGTAGTAAAGCATTAAATCAAATAACAAAATATAATGTTGTCTCAATTAAAAAAATAATAATAATAAAAGAAATATAACTAGGACAACTATATAAATTAAATGGTCCATAAATATTAATAGGTATCAATCCATGATAAGAATCAAAATACTTACTTCATATACATTTCACATTGTTTAAAAAAAAAATCATAAAAATTTACTAAATTATAACTTTATTATTATTATTACTATTTTATTATAAAAAATAATATATAAATTAAACATATAAAAGACATATTTAGGCACCTAGAGCTTATAGTGTAGTTTTTGGAATCTACCCATGTCACAAGAGTAGGAGACCAGCCCAAGACATATATACATTTAAAAAAACATGTAACAAGATTTTTAACTATGATATTCACCACACTTTACCATGGGGATTATTAATCTATATATCACCATGGGTCAATATCATGGCTTATTAATACCACATACTCAAAAACATAACTCATTTCATATAACACTAGTTTATATGACTCTTTTTTAAGTAATCTATTTAATTTAAAGGGGAAAAGAACATAGCTACTTTGGAGAAAAATCTCAATAGACCTATGAATATTCCATGGAGGCTAAATCCCTACCATCCACCTAATAATTATTGATAATTAAATTAAAATTCTAAAATCTCTATTGTAAAATATACACATCTATTGGACTAAAACTTATTAATCCATTAAATTTAATTTATTATATTGCAATTCTATTTTTTATTAATAAAATTATAGACAAATTCTTTAAATACATAATATACCTATTACATTAAACTAATTTTTGAATAATAATGATTCATATTTATGCTTATAGGTATGTTTATTTAGGAATTAGGCTTCTAGAATTTTAATTTAATTATCCATATTTGACCTCCATGGAATATTATAGAATATTCTTAGTAATATACACAAATTGATGGTCTAGATTTATTTTCAAAGTAGTTCTGATTTTTTTTTTCTCTTTTAATTAAATTCATAAAAAAATGTAATATAAACAAGTGCCATATGAAATGAGTTATAATTTTTTTGACATATGCTATTGAAAAGTTATGGTAATTTCCCATAGTATTCTAACAAAACCTATTTACAAATTAAGATTCTCATGCTAAAGAGGAGGTGAGTCTTTATAGTTAAAAATCTTGTTACAAGTTTTTCTTAATGTATATATGTACTTATATATTAATTCTTTTTATCATAATAATGATTTTAAATAAAATTATAATTTAATTAATTATTATGTTTTTTTAGTTTTAACAACTTGAGATGTATGATGTAATAAGTGTTTTGATGCTTATTATGGATTGATGTAGATTTAACAACTTGATTTTCTCCTATGTGATTTTCACCGAAATTTTTTTTACACATATATTATGGATCACAGAAGCCAAATTCCTAAACTTGAGATGTATGATGAAAAAAGCATTTTGATACCTATTATGGATTGGTGCCTCCAGGAACTTACTAATCATTTAATTTATATGGTTATGCTTCTTGTAATCATGATATTTCAATACTTAAAACAAATTATAAATCATGTCAAAGAAAAAATTCCCCTAGTTATATGTATTATGTTGGTTTTAATATAATTAAAAATAAAAACAATATTATATGTATAGATGTTAAACGCATATGTAATATAAATAATGCTATAAAGAATTAGTGCAAATGTCACCTTCATCATTCTAATTTAATTATTGCACCCAAACTAACACATTATATACATATAAATATCATTTGTATCAAAATATTAGTAAACCATATGAGAATGTTTGCACATGTATTTTAACTCTATCATTACTTTAATATGTATATAAATTATTGTTTAGCTCTTGGGCGTTAATTTAATTACTCTAAAGTTTACTATACATTATGATGCCATGGGATATTAATTACCCACGTGTGCAAGTAATGAACCGAGATTTGGTGTTAATATTGTTTTATTAATTTGCAATCTGTATTTAATTAAAGATTCGGTCAACCTGGTTGCATCTTCACTTTCCATCCAGTAAACATTGTCTCGTTTATAGTTATTTCTTGTTAGTTGTTAGTGTGATTTTCTCTGGGTATTTGATCCAAAATGGATTCAGTTTTTCCTCCAAATCAAAGTCTTCAAATGCAGATGAAAATAGGATCAAGTTAAAGTGCTCGTTGACAGGATTCCAACGGTGCGAACGATGCGTAAAACCGAGTTCGTATGAAGAAGATATGACCAGTCAATGTTTATGACAAATTAGGGCAAAATGACAAAAAATCAAAGTCAACAGTCAACAATCAACAATAAAGTCAACGGTCAGGATGATATCAGTAGGACACATGTCATCCTGGGAATACACCACATGTCTAGGGTGATGTCAGCAGATCAGTGATGTGTTGGAGTTTGATTGGTTGGAACGGGCCAATATGGGGCTGACTGGCAACCCGGATTTTGCCCAAGATGGCCTCATTTCCAAAATTTTGGGGATCAGGGAGGATCGAACCCCTGACCTCCCAGAATACCAAAGATCTTTCTAGAGTTCGCTCATCAGATGAGCTACCGTGTCACTTAACATTGAATGCAAACATTATATATCTAATGTGGATCGGGATTGTTTCTGCCGGAAAAGGGCCGAACGGTTGGGGTCAACCCCACAACTGCCAGAAATTTGCACATATATTAACGTAACTACCATATATATGATGGAAGGGTCGGGCAGGGGTTTTGAACCGCCGATCCACCAAAAACCATATATAACAACGTCTTCACACATATGCGATGACGAGGATATCGAACGGTGGAACTTGGTAATCTAAGCAACCGAACTTCATTTTAAGTGCAGAGACGAACCTGTTTAAACCACCAACATGCAGTCCGAGGCAGTGTTTTGCAGAGAAGGTGGGTTTCTAAAAGGGAGAGGTGGTATTGGATTTCTCCAGGGGGTCTGGAGGTCATAGTGGTGGAATATAGGCAAGTTTATACTCATTTCTTTCCAAAATTTCAAGCCCGTCGCAATGGTGAGGATCATTTTCTCATTTGAGATTTTTTTTTGAGCTCATACCTGTAAAAGAGTTTTGAAGACAAAATAAAGCGGTCAACACTGGAAGCTAAGGACTCGGAGACGTAACCAGGAAGTCTGGTGAACTCCGTTATTAATTTTTTGCTTTGTTGATGTGTTTGAATGTGTTTTCATTTGCCTATGTTGTTTATGTTATTTTCAATCATATTGATCTATTGCACTAAATAACATAAGCTGCTCACAT
Source organism: Pinus albicaulis (assembly GCA_034641835.2). Lineage (NCBI taxonomy): Eukaryota > Viridiplantae > Streptophyta > Pinopsida > Pinales > Pinaceae > Pinus > Pinus albicaulis. The sequence continues at coordinate 8,025 of JAXQQM020088449.1, read as the reverse complement.
AGACGACAATAATACCTTTTTAATAAAACAGATCAAGTGGTATCAGAGATTCAGGTTAATTTTTAAAGGTTTGACAATGTCATGTGAAGATTTGAATGGTTACTAGGTCAAAGTTCAAACGAGGAGAAGGAGAACGTGTTGAAGCAAATCCAGAGATTGGAAGGGTATTTTCACAAAAGAAGATGATGGAAGAACACATATTCGGATCAAAAGATCAATTCCTGGACAGCTTCATGACAATACGTGTGAGGGTAGAAGAGATGTATAATGAGTTTAAAAAGGGAAAAGATGAAGGCACTTCATCACCTAAACCAGAAAAATAATCGGGGGAAAATCCTCCTCCATTACCTCCACCATCTCCTCCATCATCACCATCATCGTCATCATTGTCTTCTTCTCATAAATCTAGCTCTTTTAAAAAGAAGAAGAAGAAGAAATCCTCTTTGATCAAATTAGATGTAAAATTTGATTTTCCAATTTATGATGGTGAGCTTAATGCAAAAAATCTTGATAATTGGATAAGACAAATTGAAGCGTATTGCGGGGTACAGAAAGTTATTTCAAAAATAAAAAAGATCCAGCTTGCTAGCCTTTGTCTTGGAGGAACCGCACTTGTATGGTGGGAAGGCAAGACACAAGTATATCTCCAAAAACATGGTAAAATCATTTCATCATGGAATGAATTTATTTCTTCTATTAAAAAAAAATTATCCTTTGGCTTATATGCAACAAGCTATGATGAGTTGGCAAACAATGCGTCAGTTAAAGCGTCAAAGTGTGCAAAGTTACACTCAGGAATTTCGTAAAAGAGCTTTGACACTAGGCATATCATTGGACTCACAAGAAACATTATTGAAATACATAGGTGGCTTACACAGTTATTTGAGGCATACCATACTGATATTTAATCCGACTAGCTTATGTGATGTATCAGTTCAAGCAACTCATCTAGAAGCTAGGGGTAAAAATGTATCTCATGATGTTGGAAAGTCATCTAAATATACTGAAATCAAGAATAAATAAAAGAAGAAACAAAAATGGAAGGAAAGGAAAGTGAACACTGTGAAGAAATAAAAGCTTACATGCACTCATTGTATGAAAGAAGGACATGATGAGGCACACTGCTGGGCACTGCATCTAGAATTGAAGCCTAAGAAGTTTGGAAATAAAGAGAGAAAGAATTTTTCTGCTATGCAAAAGGACTTGGGATCAGATTCAAGAGACAAAACAACAATTACAGCTACAGTTATAAAAGTTAAAAATTCTCAAGCATCTACGAGCACATCTTTGCATTCTGTTCATAATGAAAATGATGAGAGGAAAAGAAATGAGCTATTTCATATTAGAGTCATTTCCAAGCATACTAAAATTGATACTTTGTTTGATAATGGCTCTCAAGTTAATTTGATTATCGAATCAATTGTAAAGAAATTGGGTATTGAAACTAAACCTCATAAAAAGCCATACCCATTGGGTTGGGTCTGTGATAAAACTAAACTACAGGTTACGAAACAATGCAAACTTTGTTTTGCAATTGGATCGGAGTTTGTAGATGAGGTTGAATTAGATATAATCCCATTGGATATATGTGGAATTGTACTAGGGATTCCATACTTGTATGATAGAGATGATGTCTTATATCAAAGGGAAAATAAGTATCAACTCACTAAAGATGGAATCGAATATGTATTAAGAGCTCATAAACTCAAAGATAACTACACTCTCATAAATTCAGGATAGATGAAAAGAATTATAAATTCAAGTAAACAATTTTTACTTATGATTGTAAAAGCAAAGGATCTTGATAAATCCGATACTTTTCAAGGTTTTAATCCTAAACAAAAAGCAAATTTAGTTAAAATTGTTTCTAATTATGATATTCTATTTCAAGAGCCTAAAGGGCTTCCTCCCAAGCAACAGATAGAAGATGAGATTTATTTGCAGCCAGATGTTCTTCTTCCTAACATTGGAATGTATAGGTTATCAGCTCTAAAGAATGCAGAAATAAAGAAGCAGGTACAGGAATTGCTCGATCAAGGGTTTATTCGACCAAGCACTTCACCATGCAGATCGCCTATTGTGTTGGTATGTAAGAAAGATGGTTCATGGAGAATGTGCATTGATTTCCGAGCATTAAATAAAATAACAATAAAGAATCGTTATCCTCTTCCCCACATTGACGATTTATTGGATCAGTTGAAAGATGCAGTTTACTTCACTAAGTTAGACTTGCAAAGTGGCTACCATCAGATCAGGGTTTCAAAACAAGATGTACGAAAGACTGCTTTCAAAACGAAGCAAGGACTCTATGAATGGATGGTTATGCCTTTCGGCTTGACCAATGCTCCAACTACATTCATCCAAGTGATGAATGATGTTTTTATACCATTCATTGATGATTTTGTAGTAGTATACTTATATGATATTCTTGTTTTTAGTAAGACACAGGATGAACATATAAAGCATGTAAAGCAGGTTTTAGATGTGTTAAAAAGAGAAAATCTCTATGTAAAACTATCAAAATGTGAATTTGGTAGGACATATTTAAATTACTTGGGTTATATTGTAGGGGGTGGTGAATTGAAGATAGATCCCTCTAAGATCGAATTCATTGTAAATTGGCCTAAGCCCAAGACTTCTACGAAAGTTAGAAGTTTCTTAGGGGCAGCACAATACTGGAAAAAGTTTATTTCTAACTTTTATTTGATTGCAACTCCTCTACATGCTTTGACAAGTGTGAAACAGGTGTTTCAGTGGGGAGGAAAACAACAGAAAGCCCTCGACACATTGAAATAAAGGATCAGTACAATGCCAGTACTAGCACTGCCAGATCTTCAGCATCCATTTTTAGATCGAGACAGATGCAAGTGAATATGCCATGGGGTCAGTGTTGATGCAGCACAGAAATCCTATATGCTTTCATTCTGAGACATTCACATCAGCAGTAGTTAACTATCCTACATACGATAATGAATTATATGCATTAGTACAGAGTGTTAAAAAGTGGAAACAGTACATAATGGGAAAAGAAACAATCATACATATAGATCATCAACCACTACAATATTTACACTCACAAACTAAATTGCAACAATTAAGACACAATCGTTGGATGGGTTTCTTACAGAAATTTCATCTTAAAAAAAGAGAGTCCATACTGTGAAATTAGTTTTCAAAATGGAGGAATAACCTATTCCGAGTATTTTTAATAACCCAATGTTTCAGACTTCTTAAGTGAGTCCATCTTCAGGGGTAAATGCCCAATATTCTTTGAAAGATTTGTGGTGATTTTTATAAGAAGGAATAATAATATAAACAATAATTTTAGAAACAATTTTATTATTGTTGAGGAGGCCGGCTTGGAATAGCGTTATGTAATTTGTTTATTTATTTATTTATTTATTGTAATCAGATATAAGAAAGGCATACATAATAAGGTTGCAGACATGTTATCAAGACCAATCATAAATTCATCCATAATTCTTAAGCATAATTCAGTAATGCACGAAAGCTATATTGAAAAATATGCTCAAGACACAGATTTTAAGGATGTATATGCAACTTTAAGTCATGGCAAGAAGGTAGAAGAATTGGATTATTTCATTAAGGAAAAACTCTTATATCATTTGGGAAAATTATGCATTCCGCAAACTGAAAGAGTTAATGTGATTCGAGAAGCACATACTTCTCTAATTTCAGGTCACTTTGGTGTAAGTAAAGCAATTGCACTATTATAAATATTCTGCTATTGGCCACGAATGAGTGAAATAGTTTCAAGATATATTAAAGGATGTACTATGCGTGCTATTACCAAGCCAAGTTATAGAAAACTAGGCTTATACAATCCACTTCCAATTCCTTCTTGTCCTTTGGAATTTTTATCCATGGATTTTGTTGGGGGATTGCCAATGTCTAGAAAAGGTCATGATTATTTGTATGTAGTTGTGGATAGGTTCAGTAATATGTGTATTCTGACACCATGTACTAAACAAGTTACAGCTGAACAAACTGCAAAGTTGTTCTTTCAAAATGTATGGGTTCATTTTGGGTTACCCACTTCTATTGTATCTGATCGAGATTCTCAATTTGTTGGGAAATTTTGGTCAAGTTTTTGGGAACTCATGGACACAAAGTTAAAGAAGAGCACGACATTTCATCCGCAAACAGACGGCCAGACAGAAGTGGTAAACAGGACAGTGGTACAGTTGCTTCGAGGTTATTGCAGCAAGCATACTAAGCTTTGGGATGAGCATTTGTGTTATGTGCAGCATGCTTACAACCATGCGAAACATTCTTCTACTCAAATATCTCTGTTTGAGACTTGTTTTGGTTTTGTACAAAGTCTCCCTTGGATTTTTTCTTTGGTAAAGACATAGCAGTTGATGGACACAACGATGTGGACAAAGCAACCAAGTTCATTGAAAATATCTAAGAAATTCACCAGGCAGTACAGGAACAGCTGGAAAAGAGCCAAGCAAAGTATAAAGCAAGGTGCGACAAGCATCGAGTTGAGCATAGTTCTCAAGTTGGTGATCAAGTCTGGTTGTACATTAGCAAAGAAAGACTTAAAGGGGAAGATAAAAATTTGAACCCAATTAGACATGGCCCTTTCAAAATTCTTGACAAAATTGGTGAGAATGATTTCTGCCTAGATCTACTAGCTTATATGAAGATCTATTCCGTCGTAAATGTTGAAAACTTGTGATTGTATGAGCCTTCAATGATTGAATATCTAGAAGAGAAAATTCAGGTACCTTCCATCGAATATTTTTCACGAAAGTGTCTCAACGATTTGCAGGAGGACACAATTCTCGACAGGAGGATAAGGACTTCGCGAAGAGGAGCTGTTGAGTATCTTCGAGTTGGGCTTAAAGTTACAAATCCAAGTAAATCACAATGGATAGAAATTGGAAAAGTGAAGGAAACATATCCTCACTTACTCGATAGCTAAAACCAACTTTTGGTGGTCCAAAAGCTTCCAGTGGGGAGGAGTGATCCAAAATGGATTCATTTTTTCCTCCAGATCAAAGACTTCAAATGCAGATGAAAATAGTATCTAGTTGAAGTGTTCGTTGACAGGATTCCAACGGTGAGAACGACGTGTAAAACTGAGCTCGTATGAAGAATATGTGGCCAGTCAAAGTTTATGAAAAACTAGGGAAAAATGAAAAAAATTTAAAGTCAAAGTCAAAGTCAATGGTCAGGTCAACCGTCAGGATGATGTCAACAGGACACATGTCATCCTGGGAATATGCCACATGTCCAAGGTGATGTCAGTAGGATTGATGACGTGTCAGATTTTGATTGGAAGGAATGGGCCAATCCGAGGCTGCCACATGGCAGCCCAGATTTTGCCCAATTTGGCCTTATTTCCAAAATTTTGGGGATCAGGGAGGATCAAACCCCTAACCTCCTAGAATGCCAACGTTTTCACTGGAGATTGCTTACCTGAAAGCCACCGCATCATTTTTTATTGAATGCAAGGATTATTGTGTATTTAAAATAGTGTTTGGATTCACGCCAAATATACATGAGAACCGCCACATATAATAAATGTTTACCATATATAGTTGTGTTGTGACCAGCAACAACCCCCCTTTTTATTTAATATTAGTAATAATACTAAATAAATGGGGACCCTTAGTTAAAAAATCCAAAAAAATCAATTAGGATTTGTTTTCTTTTTCAAATAAAACTTTCTATCATAAACTTATAGAAATCCCTTAGAAATAACATTAAGAAACACTTAAGTTTATGATAGATTACAATAAAATTGCTCTTTAAACAAAATAGCGCATCCATAGCAAAATGGGATATATCTTTTATAAAACTGAAAATGCGATTTTGCGCTTTTGCGATAATGCGATCCCAAAAGCTTATACAATAAACGTATTGGTCGCAGATCGCATAGCGCAGAAAACATAAGTGATTAATGAATACCTTTTGCGCTATTTTCAATTTTGCGCTTTTGCGAGATTTGCGATGTGCGCTTTTGCGCTATTGCGCAATTTCCGCTTTTGCGCTATTTTACATAACTGCGATGGCTTCATTTTGCGATATTGCGATATTGCGACATTGCGATATTGCGATATTGCGCAGCAAATCGCAGATCACAATGTCGCAGATTCATGTAGGCGCGTTGTCCAAAGGCAATCTTCCCTTATATCAAATCTGTTATGCGCTTTAATGATTAGATTAAATGATTGGATTGACAATTAATGGTAAATGAGATTGTGTTTGGATTGAAAGTCGTTTCACGATTAAAATATTATATTTCATCCGCTTTCACATTTAAAACAGTCTCATCACCTTTCTTATGCCATTACTCTCATTTACTCGTAAAACACAGGCACGAAGGAGCAAACGTCTATACAAAGCTTTCACTAAACACTATGGGTAAGAAGGAGAAGAGCTCGAATTATGAAAACAGAGAAATGGCTTCGCTGTATGCAGACACCGCTTGTAATAAGGATGCCGGTATATCCACTTGGGAAGGAATGTATAATCTATTAGAGGAAGAAAATCCTGTGGTGATGAAAGTTGTGGCTACAGCAGGTTCTAGTAATACATCTGAAGCAACCCTCAAAGAACTGGCTTGTTCATTTCTCCATAGGATAGCAGCAAGGCCAAGGATTCTCCCATATACGGACATGGTGAAATGGGTGCTGGACAACACCGATATTTCAGACAGACAATTCAGAACTCCAGCTCAAGAGCTAATCGGGTCATTCACCACGGAAGATCTGAGATTAATGTATAAGTTGCCAGAACCTCATGCGCCTTATAATAAGCAATTTATGGAAGAATTTTCCAGAGAACATGCGAATTTGTCAGAATGCACACAAGAATGGACCAAAAGAGATGAACCATTGAAGAAAAACAAACACGGGTGGACAGTACCAAAAAAGGATGTTTTAGACGTTGTTCACAAGTTCAAATATCCAAGTGGGAAAATTGACACAGTTTCTACCACAAGATAAGGTATGTAAGTTTGCCAAAATTATCCTCTATAGAGCTTTTAGAAGTTACTAAAGAAGCTGTTGGAGGTCAAGAGTTCTCAGAGAAACATAAAGCTCTTCTTGAGAAAAATCGGGAGTTGAAGAGACTTGAAATAACTGTAATACAAAATGAGGAAACATTGACCAAATTCAAGACACTTAATGCTGAGTAGGGAAAAAGATGAGAAGCGTGTTCGGCACAGTGAAAAATTACTGCGAAAGGTCAAATTGATAAAAAGAAACTACTTTGGCTAAAGTATGATATGAGAAAATGGTGAAGAAAAATCAAGATGAGATTGCAAAATTAATAACAGAAAAATAAGCTCAAATAAAGGAAAATGCACAAAGAAAAGGCAGCAGAAGAGGCAGCTACAGCGGAAAACACTCTCACTGATTGTGTAAATGATAATTTACACAAAGATAACTTGATTCCAGAAACTGTTCCAGGATATCTCCCACAGGCACCTCAATTGCAAACAGAATGGAGGCAAAAGGCAGAAGAAAGAGCAAAATCAATTCAAGGGCTGACAAGATTAAATTGGGAATCATACTGGGCGTACTTAGTGAAGCCACACAGTCAGCACAGCGCACTTAATTGTATCATCAATGCTACAGATAAGATTGCGCCTACGCTTTCCGACTCTGTCTTTTCAGGACAGTTGAATTCTGAAGTCGGCCAACCACATCCTCTCAAAACTATGCTAGATGCCTGCAAGTTTAAAGATCAAGTTCATAGATAGTTAGATTTAGTTTTAATTTTACTGTATTTTAGCCTAGGAAAAGGACGGTCATTGAACCGAATCCTTAATTTTTGTAATAAGACTATTTTTAGATTTAGTTAAAGTAGTATTTAAACCCTTCTCATGCATTTAGAGAAGGGTCCTGGATCTTAATATTTTTGGACTTGGAGATTGCATTTCTGTACTCCATTGTCTTATATATTTTAAAAAAGGATCACATCTGGTGATTTTCATGCGGAATTATCTTTGAAGTGTTGCATTTCTGTACCTTGGAATTTGATTTTGCA